>CM067515.1:21491735-21583957 GCA_034509495.1 Acestrorhynchus altus | reverse complement strand
ATATATATATATATATATATATATATATATATATATATATACATATATATATATATATACACACACACACACACACTCTGATAAACGTCAAGGGTTAACGTTTTGGTAGCGTGCTGAGTCCTGTAGCCCTTTCATGTAATCATCATGGAGACATTAAATGAGTGTGCTAAATCCCTAAGAAGACATAATAGTTGTCTTTAATATGATGTGGTCAAAAGTTTCCATTGGCCAAAAAGCAATATGTGTGTTCTAAATATATTATTTTGTGCTTACAATATATAATCTTACAGCCTCAATATATTATTTTATGCTAACATATCACCATTCATCATGTAACATATCTCGTGGCCTATTTTTAAGCCTACAATATATTAGCTAGTGGGCTCAATGTATCATCTTGTGGTCACAATATATTATCTCATAGCTTTAATATATTCTTTTGTGTCCCCCATAAATATGTTGTTTTGTGCTCATAATATATTGTCTCGTGGCCACATCCTATTAAAAAGACCTTGTTCCCTTAGGGGCTCTGAAACAGAGAAAGAGAGAAAAACAAGTAGAGATGCTGCAGCACAAATGAAGATGCTCAACTGGATTCTATACAAATTGCTGGTCTTTGGTCTCCTCTGGTGTATTCTAAAACAAACTATACACAAAACAGAAAAACTACAGGAGATAAACCTACAAAAGTATCCTCACGGTGCTGACAAGGCTTCGTTTCTTTCAGGAGGTCTCCGTCAAAGAGCAGACAAAATAACAAAAGGATTAAAAATGGAATGGGAGCATATTAATCTGTACAAGGAATGATGCCAACGCCTAAAAGGTAACATTGATACATTCTGCGTCTTGACAAAGAGTTGATCGTTGAAGATCATGCTTCTTTTTCTTCCTGTTTCCTCTTCCACATGTCAATGGATGGCCTTGTCATTCCACTGTTAATAAATGTCCTTAGCAAAATAGATTCCATGTACTTATCATTGGTCAGAATCCGTAATTGTTAAAATATCAGTTCCTTTTGAAATCTTTTAAAAAATGTAAAAGGTTCATGATCATGGTTGCTCTGCAAGTTCATAGGTTCCAAAAAAGAAGTGAGCTTTCACTGCCCTCTATCTGTCCTCTGTCACATTTCATCTTAATGTCTCAAGTAGCAAAAACAAATGGCATCAAACCAGTCAGTCAAAGCAACATCTGCTTCTTTTTGATGCCTATAAACACAGCCATCTATTAGTGATAAAAGAAAAAGACAAGAAAGAGCTCAAATTGCCAAAATGTCAGAGTATGCCTTAAAATGGGAAAGAGAGATGCAACAAAATATCTGACAAAAATAAATAATGTACAAGAAAGACAAAAAAAGAAACCAAAACAAAACTTTGAGAGTATTTTGTCTGTAAAATGCCACCTGTCCCTCCTGAAGTTGGGCTGCTCTGGCCAGGCTGAGAGTGCACTCCTCCTGCTCAACCATCACTGGACCGGAAGCGCTTCTGAACACCAATCAGGGCCTGTTATGGAGTGTGCTGTCTGTTCATTACCTGTAGTCAGCTTCTCACTGGCTGGGCTGGAAGTCCATCAGCACAAAGGCAAATAAGGGAGCCAATCACATTCTATGGTTTCTGCGGCCCTGGTGACAGTACAACAGGAGTGGACAGGCCATCCACGCTCAAGGCTGGGATGTGGATCTGATTGCTTCCATTGGATGGGAACTATAAGGATGATAGACAAATAAGGCTTTGGTTTCTTAAAGTTTTATACATTTTATAAAGAGTTGGGTCATAGAATGTTTATGTGTTGACATAAGACATAAGTGCTACTATGCCAATGTTTTATGTTTTTCATATATCATAAATTCAAAACACCTGCCACCTGTTACAACTCTTACAGATCATACATATCAAAATTTAATCTTCTTTCAAACAGTATCTTATGTCATTGATTCTCATTTGCAAAAACAATGGAAATCTGACTTTTATTATTTACTTAATAAATAAAAAGAAAAAAATAAGGCAATTCTTGCTGTAGAAAAAGTTAGGACACCCTATTCCCCAAAAGCTGGAATTTCGCCCTTTGGCTGAAACAACCTCAATTATCTGTTTCCTTAAACTATTCATTAGGAAAAAGTTTCTTCTCGCTCCTCTATGCAATTGTTTTTCAAATCAGTAAAGAATTCATAGTGGATTCTATGATGGAGAGAAGTAGCAAAGTAGCCCCAATGCATGACATTCTCGACATGTAACAATGGTCTAATCATTTATAGCTGAAGTGATCACCGGATTTTAACTTAAGACATTTTAAGCAGTAAGAAATGAAGGGGTGTCCTAAATGCCTTCATAATATTTATATTTTACAAATTATTTTCTTTTTTGTTTAATTCTATTAACTCCATCCCTCAATTTTGTTAAAATAAAGATCCAAAATGTATTTTTTTTTTTTAAAAGGTTTTTATGGGGTATCCTAATTTCTTCACATGACTGTGGTCGTAGGGGAACCTAGGAATCAATTCCCTGGCTGGAAAAACACCCTATAACATCAAGAAGAATCCTTGGAGAAAACTTGCAATGCTACATGATTTGGATTCAGGTTTTTCTGGATATATGTGTCAGCTAGGTGTCATGAATTAAATTGTAAATGTGCTACATCAATTCAGATTTTTGATCATTACTGATCTCACTACCTTGACCGGCCTAATGTTTCTAAGTGCTATAAGCAAATGTGCAGTCCGAAATGTGAACAGACAACTGAGCTGACATGACCCATATGTATAGATAAAATCAGTGTCACCTGAATGATTCCTATGTAGGAACACAGTAAGGGGTTTTGTCCTGGGAAAGCAGGGCACTTATATGTGACATTCATAGTGATTCTATAAAAAATGCAATGCCTTTTCTAACGTGTCTGAATCATAAAGTGGGTAATTTATAGTAAACAACTTTGCTCACTACAAGAGATGAATATGGACCAGAATGCAACTGACAGCATCGTTACTAAGCAACACAGGGGAACAAATGGAATCTGACGTCGTTTGCTCATATAGCTTGATAAGCCAGTGATAATTCATAGCCACTGGATGCTGTGAAATTCATGTTTTCCCATGAAACGTTAGTTCATTAATGGGAGACTTATGTTTGTAAGCGACATAATCAAGGTTTATTCTATGAGCAGCACAGAGCTTTATTCATTTTAATTCAGAATTCAGTGTGTGTGGAGCTTAAACACAGCTCAGACACTCACACATTTAAGTGACCAGTGCTGATGTATGTCTGATGAAGTATCTGAATGTCTGTGTTTCTACCACTACTTAAACTTATAGTCCATCCCTATAGAGTGCAATAGTAATGAGAGGATAGGGATCCATTTTGGTCACATCCCTAGTTTGGTAAATCAGAAATTAAGATGTTAAATCTGGTGATTGAACTGAACACATCTATGGCTGAGTGCATCCAGGAGAAAATTGATACCTTTTCTTTTTAACTGAGGGTGTACCTAAACCCATTTCAGTGTGTGATGTGTACTGTAAATGCTGCCAAGAAATACTATCCTGATCCAGCAGAGGGGGCAATAGCCTTCTTTAAGAACACTTCCAGATATAAAATCTAAACACTATGAAGAGACTGTCCTCTATACTGTTGGGTGTTAAAGCACAGTGAAAAAAGAACACCCCTGCTCATGAAACTACAGACCATATGGAGTTCAAATAAAAACAGTGTTGGTTACTGACTGAAACTGATAACTGAGTAGCTGTAGGTTTCACAGGCAGAAGCTTGGTGGTGACTGCAGAGTGTCAGTAGTGTAGCCTGTCCTCAGTAATGAAGTGATGGCCTGAGAGGCAGCAGATGGCTGGACATGGTCGTGCTGTGAATCTGGAAACAGAAAGGAAGTTTCACCTGGAAGGAGAGCTTGGCTGGGCTGCGTGGGGCGATAGGGCTCAGAGTACTCCAGAAGTGAATGGTGGACGGGAGGGGACTCGGCGTCAACAAGACGGGAGTCTGTGAGAGAAAGAAAGAGTAACAATGCCAATGAGAACAAAGAATGGGGAGTGTATGAGAGGCAGAAGAGAATGAAAAGAAATGTCAGAGACCGAGAAAAAGAGAAAGAGCACAAGAGACAGCAGGAAATAAGAGAACGCAATGAGAATAGAGAATACCAAATGGAGAGAAAGAAAAAGAATGAAAGGAAATGTGTGTGAGAGAGAGCTGTGGGAGACACACACACACACACACACAACCAGAGAAAAACAAGGGCAAAGCCTTTTAACACAGGTCTTGTCTTTCATTTCTTGTTTACTTTTGTAAGTAATAGTGTAAATGCTACACAATACTAAACCCAGTTGTCACATTTCATAAACAAAAACAGGCTCTTCTAGTCTGCCATCAGCTGAGAACAGGGTAAGTAGATTTATTTCCTTGATAACCTTGCTGTCTATTCTCCAGAATTAAATGAGCCTGGTTCTAGACAGAACAATCTTTAATAGAGAGGTTCTGATGGCTTAATCTGGGTCTTGAACACAGCATATTTACTTGGCCTAATTTTAAAGGCCCACTCAGACCATTTTTATGCCTGTATCCCACCACCCAATTAAGAAACCTCATCAAAACAGAAACGGAGCCACATTTTCTTAATGAATAATTGCGTGTCTTGTCAGCACCGCCCCCGCTGTTCTTTCCCTGGGTCTGCCTCGTGGGTGGCTACTGTGACTGTGAATTCATATGTCACAGAATGAGAAAAGACCTCAGTGCAGACGCTTAAAACAAACCTGCTGCTCAAAATACACACTGCCACATGGAACTGTGGATGCCTATTTGGAAAACTGAGGTGCAGGGCTGCAGTGGTAATTCAGTGTGTTAATTTTAATAATGCTCTTTAATAATAGAGTAGTTAAACTTAAACTTTTCAAGAATATTCAAACATTGGAATTGGAATCTAACGTTTTAAAACAAAGAAAACAACAAAAAAAAAAAAAAAAACACAACGCATTCAAACAAATTTGATGTTTTTTATGTAATAAATGATCATGTAATTATCAGAACAGTCCTAGTCACATATCCATCAAATCCATCACTGGGGTAACATCAAGCTCCAGAATTTTGGGTAACATGATAAATCAAAACGATCAACTAACAACTTTAGAAATTTAGGTTATGTGGATATTAAAATCAATAAGTTTAACAGATGTTGGGTTTTGGTCACCAAACCTCAAAACTACATTGGTATTTTACAGCAATATGATGTTGGAATGTGATGTTTGAAAAACAATGTAGTGTCATCATTACATCATTACGTCAAACTGGCATTAGATGTTGCACTGACAATTAACAATGTCCATCAGTGCTGAACATAGTGTAATGATTTAAAAAAAAAATCTTAAACAAATGTGTTTAACATGAATATTTTAAAGAATTTAATAAATATTTAATTTATTTTATAAAACACTCTACTGCTGTTCCCCCAGTGTAAGGACAACATGCCACAGGCGATGTGATCAAAATTGATCTGTCTCAAAAAATATCTGACCTACCCTTTAATGTTTACCCGGAATACCACCCCCATGTCCTACCAGAGGTAGCTTACTTCAAAGCAGAGTTCAGTGTGTGGGATGCCAAGCCATCAGGCACTAGAAATAAGGCTTCAGAACATTTGACACATATCCAATGTGTATCTGAATATATCATTGATGTCTAACATCAACCAACATATCTAAAAGGAGAAGGTAGATTGCACATATTTTACAGTCATTACACTAAGTTACTTGTTGGTTTTCATACTAAACTTAAAACTATTTATTTGTTCCATTAGTCACATTAGTATACAGCTCTGCATTGTCTTGAACTCTAAAAAACAGGGTGATTCAGATTCACTATATTTTGTAAGTAAGAATATACTGTTTTGTTATAATATTTTAAGAAAACTGTCTAGTATAAATAGCACCATCAAAAAAAGAGTAAAAATCTACTTTTGATGCAATCACATCAGTGGAATCTGATTTCGATACAATGCTATCAGATTTTAAACACAATGTAAAATGAAACACTGACATCTTTGCAAGTTGACTATTAATTACAAATGGTTTAATATAATATTGCAAAACATTATATTGTGAGATTTTGATATATCAATATTTTCTTACACTCCTACACAGAAATGCTTCTTCTGATATATGAACAAGGTAGGTCCCGCAGAACCTCCATTTTTCCCCTCCTTTAGATGTTCCTCAAAACAAGATAAAAGCTTTTGTATATTTTGGTGCTTTGGTGCTGATGCACCAAGCTACTGAACAGCCATCTTTTGTTGCTGTTTTTGTTTGTTTGTAATAATGGGGACGGTAAAAAATAGCACAGAGCATTAGTTCAAAACAATTTTTGGATGCTTTCGGGACAACAGCGATGTGTGCAGTATGTAGCAGAGATGTAGTACATGAGGAAACCACGGACTAGAACACTCAACAGGTTTACAGATAAGAGTCCCATCCCATCCAACACAAATGTCCAATAAGCTTGCTGCTTATTGACATCTTTTTCAGAAGAAATCCCACTCTTCAACAAAATGAGCCAATCTGCTTCTTGCTTACTGCCTGGTGCCATGGTAAAGATGGTCGCTTAGTGAAACGACTAGCTAATATGGACTTTAATAAAACTTGTTGTTTTGAATTTGTTGTTGCTGTTGCTGGATCGCCATGTCACTCTATGGGTTATTCACGCTGTTGAGCTTCAAAAACAAACAAACAAAAAACCCACACACCCTCCTTGTCATGGAAACTGTAAGGCAACTTCACATATTAAAATGTGAATATATATATATATATATATATATATATATATATATATATATATATATATATCTGTCTTATATATATATATATATATATATATATATATATATTATCTTTAATATTATATTTAAAATATCTTCATTTCTAATATTTTGTAAAGCAATCTGCTCTATAAATTTGATTGATTGACTGACAGCATTTTTAAAGCCATAGAAAACCAATGTCAATCTGCAGAAAAGAAGTCCCATTTTCAGCTAAACTATCACTTAATTCAATGCTAAACACAATATTAAGTTTCTAAATGTTAACCTGGCGATGCTTTAAACCCACTGAAAACCAGTGCCAGGTTACTCACCAGGGCATGTGAGGTTATGACAGTCGGTGTGAGGGTGTTGGTGGAGCTGCCTGGGGCCAGAAGGCTGTTAACTGCAGCATTGACCTTATCCAGCGAAACACCAGGGGCCAGCTGTGACGGAGAAGAAGGAAGCTCAAGCACGCGAGGCTTTTTTGATTTCGGAGGCTGGACTTCCTGTGCAGATGTTGGGTGGGATTCTGGAGTGGTGCTGATTTCTTCCGCTGGGTCAGTACAAAAAAAAAAGAAAAAGAACTTTATGAATAACTTCAAAAATTATCATACACCATTGTGGGGCCCAATTTCCCTAAAGCACAAAGATGGGTGTACAACTTAAGGCTCATTGCATCATCTATTAACAGCTATAATTACAAATACTATACCATGATTACAAATAAGTAATCAAACAAGTAATGTTTTGCCACAGGCAGCCTCTGTGTCTCTGCTAAGCAGTGTTAATAATGTCCCACCTCCAACTCACAATGATTCATATGGCCTTTTCAATTCATTTTCTTATACCAGTAGTTTCTAATCATGGTCAAGTATATTTTACGCCTCATTTTACAACAACTGAACCAATTCATAAGCTAATTAACAAGGTACACTGTGACATACCAGGAAGTTCAGGCTTTTCTTTCAGTTCTCCCTGTACTACAGGCTGTGACACAGGCTCTGTGCATGTTGGAGAAGGATCTACAGGAGCTAGAGCCTCCGGGGCCATAGAAGCAGATTCAGGCAGAGTCTAGAAAAGGGGAATGAGAGAACATGATAAGACAACAGTTTGCAATTTTCACAGCAGACATTCAGTTAAGAGTATCTTTATTATAGTCCATCTGTTTGTCTGCCTCCTTTCAACCTGATCTCCATTAGTGACAATGCTATATCTGATACACTCATACCAGTGCAAAACACACACCAGTGTCACAACAGTGTTGAGAAAGTCCCACGACCCTAATAATACCGGTTTTGTTGTAGTCTTTGATGCTACTTTGTTAGTTTGCTGTCCTATTTAAAAGGTGTACATGAACAACATTCTTAGCTCTTACCTCATCTTCAGGTTTGACATCCAGATCTACAATCTCCAGGAGTTCTTCTCCAGGTGAGAGATTTTGATCTTTGGCCCCTCCTACAGGTGGGGATTTTATTACCACAAACACAGGGTGACCCTGCTGAGGATTGACCACACAGTCCCCAGTGGCCACAGGAGTCAAGGGGATGAGAGGCGTCAGGGAGTTGGGGTCAGACACACTGGTCAAGTAAATTTGTGGAGGATCACCTAATCCCTGGCTCTTCTGTGTCTGAAAATTCTGCAAAAACAGAGAGGAGACATCCCCATATTTATTAAGAAGCATGTAGAAAGAATCTAAATCTGGTTCAGATCAGCCTTGTCTGTGTAATTATTTCCTTCATAATGGAAAAAGGACTGAAAAATATGGGCCACTGTTACTCGCAACAGACCACAGCAGGGCCTATTGAGACATAACAGGTCCAGGGCCAACACAGCATGACAATGACATGGCTTTGACAAAACTCATTGGCTGGTACAACACTAAACTCAGCTGCCAAATAAGCTGCTGAGACAACACCAGTTCTAATAAACAGTTGATACTGAATCCCAAAAAAAACCTAAGACCTAATATGACTATTTCACATACAATACAAAGTCTTTACAGTGGAGAAATATCTTATCCAATCCAATACATAGTTATCCTTTGGACACTCCGTCACAATAGGTCATATAATGTTTGGAGCCCCAAACGCACAAACCCTGTGAGTCTTGGCACAAATAGGATGAACAAGGCACAGTGCTGAAAACCTGCTACCAAAACATATTTCCCTCTATGTAAATAATCATCAAAGACAGAGCTTACACTTACACAAAAATACACCTAGAAAACTGATTCAGGGCTGCAATGGTTTGTGGAAAAACGTAATAATTTGGTGTTGGGATTCACATAGCACCTCCTTAAACCTCTACTGCTTTTAATGCAATAGGTAAATTAAAAAAACAACAACAAATCACTAGTTACAGATCTAAAATGATTATTTTTAGTAATGGTAAACATATAAGGGAATAAAAAATATGATGACAATTTGTTGGGCATTACAAAATTCATTGTCAAAAACTCACTGTAGGAGCAGCAGAACCAGAGGGGGTTTGTGGACTAAGGGCAGGCGTTGCGCAGGGCGAAGGCTGGGTCACTATTACTTGCAGGCTGCTGCTGTCCACTGTAGGTGGAGTCTGCACTGCACTCTGTGACCCTTCAGTCTGACACACTCGCACCTGGAAACAAGACACATGCCACCAATCCAACCAAGACACAAACACATGCATACACTAGTACATCTAAGAAAAAGGAACATCATGAAAAGGTTGAAGTTTGTTCAGAAGTTACCTCAAGGTAACCTGTCAAAGATATTATATTCATTGCGCAAGCATTTCAGAAGCTCCGATTACTACAAAATGCTGCTGCGAGAGTTCTCACCAGAACTCGGAAATTTGACCACATTAGTCCTGTTCTCTCACCCCTCCATTGGCTTCCTATTAAATTCCTAACTGACTATAAAATATAGGTACTAACCTACAAGTCGCTCAATGGCTTAGCCCCACAACATTTAAAAGATGTTCTAAAACCTTACAACTCATCACGTACACTGGCCTCTCTAAATGCGGGCCTACTGGCAGTACCTAGACTGTAGGGGGATGGGCTTTCTCTTATAAAGCCCCCCAACTCTGGAATAGCCTGCTACTGTTCGGGACTCAGACACACTCTCTATCTTCAAATCACGACTAAAAACCTCATGTTTTTACCCAAACGATTCTACCCAGATGTCTAATCATCCACATCTGAGACTATACTGCTAGATTAGAATACTTAATCTGCATGGACTTCAGTACTAACACTAGCCTGCATCCGACTGACATTTCCACTCCCATATAACCCATTACCCATTTACATTTTCATCACATTTAGTGCAAGCAACATTCCTCTTCTGTTCTTTATCTTTTATGCCCATGTATATGCCTATGTCTGTGGTCGCCGATGTTGACCAGAGGAGGATGGGTTCCTCTCTCGAGCCTTGGTTCCTCTCAAGGATTCTTCCTCCTAGTCTGAGAGACCCATCCAACCCATCAAGAGTCTCCATGCATTGATGTCTCCAGGAAAGCAGTTATAACTGTGGCATTCCTAATATGAAGCCACTTTGGAGATGCAATAATAAACAGAATTAGAACTAAAAACCTTGTATTTCCATTTTTGGTAAAAAATAATTTCATCATTAAAGTTTCAAAAGTGGTCTTGAAATAATTGTTCAGCCAAAATCTAATTTACAATATTCCGTTTATTCCTAATAGCCCATCAACCATTAAGACATGCTCTGTGTCAGAATTGTCACCAGATGCATGCTTTAATACAGTTATCCAAAGTGCATTACAACCCCGTAGTACACTATAGCAGGCTCACCTCATGCACTGGCTGGTCCAGGCTGGCAGCTTTGGATGTGTTGTCCACGGGGAGCTCTGTTTTGATGGGTTTGGGGGAGCTCTTGCAGGGCATCTGCAGGGACTGGATTGTGAAAGTGGAGTAGAGTCCAGACTTCATGTAGTCATTGCGAGAGCTGCGCTGTACCGAGCTAGGGGAAGAGCGCTGTGTCTGCAGGTTCTTGGTCAGACAACCTGTGTTGGGGCCAGCACCCCCCGTTGATTTGGGCTGGATAGACATCTCTGCCTTCTCTCCACCACCAACCCTCTGGCCATCTTCAGGCCCTCTGAGCCCATCAGCCGAATTAGGGTCAGGAAAGGTCACAAACTTGTAGACGAATTTCTGACCACTGACCTTCTTTATTATATTCTGTTTAGAAACATCAGAGCAACAAGTCACAATATTGAAGGAATTCTGATAGCTTTGAAGCGTGACTCAACATTCCTATCTCTGAATTAAATGTTCTCCAAACTGTCAAGGCCTTACACTAGAGGTGGGCGAATTAAACTAAAACTGCATATGAACAGGGAAACAAATGAATGGTAATTATTAAATGATGTTAAATGTTTGAGCTTTTTGCTTGTAAAACCCCCAACTCTCATTAGAACAGACACTGGAAAACATAAAAACAGTAAAAAGTAACAATTATTTCATATTTTGCAAGTAAAAAGAAATGTATGAGATATTTGATCTAGTCTGAATAACAAAGCTTGATTTCTCATGGACACACCCTGCCAGTGCATAGATGTGTTCAATTCCATCAGCAGCTAATCTGATCTTACAATGTGTCTTAAACCTTGCACTACTGGTCTATCTGCTCAACCTTATACGTACACTTAAAAATGTTGTGCAATGTAAAGATGCAGCTACTGCAATGCAACATTTGTCTCACATCGCCCAACCTTACAAAGTATGTGCTAGTTTCACAGTCAGAGTGATTGAGATTGTTATATTAAGTGCCTCTAAAGACAATGACTCATTTCAGGCCTTTCTCTCTCTCTTTCTCTCACTCACTCGCTTTCTTTCTTAAACACACATATATACACCTAGTCTGCTAATGGTTTCCAAAGTAGAAAATCATAACCATACAAGCGTAAATCTAAAAAACCTACACACACTGCCAGTCTCTCCATGTCCACATGCACTCACCTTATCATAGTAGTAGCGCAGAGCACGGCTCAGCTTGTCATAGTTCATGTTGGTTTTGTTCTTGCGGAGTCCCCAGAGCCGTGCCACCTCCTCTGCATCGAGCAGCTTAAACTCACCATCACCAGATGTCCAGGAGATTAGGTGTCGGTGGTTCTGGTCATCCAGCAGGTGCAACAGGAACTGCCACAGGGTAATGGACGGGTCCATGGCTGCATAATAATAATAATAATAATAATAATAATAATAATAAATATAGGGTCATCAGGGTCCAAGGACATATTAGTCCAATCAGAACCATCAGTAGGTGACCCAGTCCTGGAACGGAAGCCACATTATGTGTAGTTAAAGTACACGTAGCTTTTACATGCGTACATACAAGTACCTGCTGAAATGTGATTGGCTGATTCCGGCCATTATTTAAAAATAAATTTTTAATATAAACATCACGTTCATAGATACTGGTCCAAATATCCCCGACTAGTACAAGTTTGGTTTCATGTATTTTGCCAATTATATTGCAGGAGTTGTGTGTGGGTGGAGCTATAAAGCTGCATTGATAGGTTTTTGCAGAAATCTTCAAGGATTAAAAGAATAATTGTGTTTGTGTGTCATGGTTCATGAGATATAGGCAAAAATGCAAACTGCTGCTCTATAGCACCACCATTAGGCCTAAACTCTTAAAACTACAGTCTTGCATATAAAGGGATGAATCTCAGTGCACAGCATTACATGAACCCAGTTTAATTCCCACATGCCACAAGTAATTGAACACAAGATGGTTTATTTACAACAGTGCCCCCTGAAGGCCAATTAACATAAACTTCATAGGCTATTAAAGAATGCGTACATGTACATAACATTCAAGTTTCATGTTGCTTGTTGAGCAAATACAAGGGATCCAGCACCTATGGATCTTAGACTCCTAATAATAAATTATAAAAGGTAGAAAATATATGAAATAATCTCCAAATGAGTGTACTATTTTAACCTGAATTTAATATAAGAAAGGTTTAACATGCATGTTTGCCACATCCCAGAAATATATGTCTGTGGACACCCCTAATAATGAATGCAATCAGTTACTTTAAGTGACACTCATTGTGAACACAGTAGACAGTTACTCCAAAAAAAATGCAGGACAAACTCTTTAATATATTCATTAAGAGCCAATGAATGAGCAGGTATCTCCAAACCTTTGTCTATATGGGACACCTTCCACTGATTGGGCAGCAGTATAGAAAAGGTTTCAGTCTACCAACATCTACCTCTTGACTGTCATGCTGAGGATTATTATGAAATGCATCCATTAAGGGCATCCTTCTGAATCAGCTAATGCCCAAGACCAAAACTGTCATTTTACTATTAATGTACTACTACATTATCAATGAATCTACTGAAAGGCTCATATGATCAATCAAAATGAACTTTTCTGTGACAAAAGTTCCATATTTTCCATTGTCCATATTGGACAACTACGCTGCAAAATGTCCACTTAATTCAGAACAAAGCAGTTCAGCCCCCCACTCATACTGAAGATATAAACTTATATGTTACATTCTGGCATGAACTGCCTTGTAAATGAGACACAGTTCAGGGCAGATAGTCCAAAATCATTTTAATACATTAGTAATTCTAAGGGTGGGGGAGTTTTCTATTCAGAGACGTGACCTGCTGTTTGCTTAGAAGTGTAACAGGACTAGCAAGGTCAAACCAGAGATAAGGGTGCTTTTATGTAGAGCTAAGAATGCAAAGCTGCACCATGCAGTCATAGCATTTTTATTTCAGAAATGACTAACTGGTTTTGATGTCATCAGCACATATGTGAACGTTCCATGCATTTCTCTGAGGAGTTTTATCCCTTAGAGAGAATCTAATCTGTACTTCACAACAGTGGTATTTAACTTTAATAACAATTTCACAGCTCACTATATTTTATATGTGAGCATATAATTAATAATTATGTAAAACTACAATCTGTTTTGACATTCTGCAGGTAAATACAATCAGTAATGCTGACAGGATGAGAGATAGAGGTGAATATGTAAAGCAGTACCACTCAAGGGTAGTGTGTTTATTGGTGAGGTGAGAGAACCAGCCATCAAACAATCCCTGGTCATCAAAAATGAAATTTGCATTTATTTCTCAGTGGGGCTTTAATATATGATTAATATGCAGCTAAGCATCATCACCACCACCACCACCACCACCACTTCTTAAGCTCATTAACACTATCAAAACCCAGGCAAAAAGCAGCTATTTCTGCCATCAAATCCATATTTCTCTTTTAAAAACAGGATTTTGCAACGCTGGCACCATTATTTTGATGATTGAGTGATAGTGAAAATTTGTAGATTTGTGTGTGTTAAAAAAGATAACCATTTTCATTACATAATATATAAGCATTTTTTGCAAACATAACCTCATTATAAAATAAAATAAAATAAAAACATAAAAAGGTATAGTTTTCAAACGCATAAAGGGTGGAGAGAAAAAAAATCCACCCTTTATACATTTGGAGATTATACCCTTATAGGTGATATGTTCTATATTGTGAGAGATGTAAAATAACAAGGGGCATGATTCAGTCATAACACAAGCCTTGATGGCCTACCCATTAATGAATTCAGCTTTTCATATGACAACAGCATGATAATCCGCCAGCTCTTACTGAGAGTTTAAGAGGTGAGAAAACACTTGAAAACACCAACTTAACTCCTATGAGGATTGTCTTCACTCTCAGATCAGTAATGATTCTCAGCTGCACAGCTGCTGTCTCGCAGCACAAGCAGCACAGCCTTCTTCCGGAGAAAACAGTTTCATTTTGAGCTCATCACAAGGTAGATGGTAAATGTAAGTAAAATCTGTTTGACCCATTAAGATGTAAGCATCATTAAACAATCACATATCAAAATTACATGTTCTCCCTGCTACCAAGGTTTGAAATTTTTCTTTTAAATTTGGCACTACTGATTTGTAAACCTGTAAAAAGGGCTCATGGGATACAAGAAACAACTGTGCCGTATGAAGATTCCACTAGTTCAATATACAATTTCTCCCATACGGATTATATATAGATATGATTTTTCATTTAAAAGAAATCAACATTTGACCAGTCTATTGGGCATACAATGTCCATGTACTGTGAACCATATGTTAGATAATACAGGGTTAATGGTTATGGAGTATGAAAGAACTGTGGGAACTGAAATTCAGTTTAATACCATTCTGCCACTCATTGACATGGGGGCTTAAGACGGAGAATAGAGTCTATTCTTCTGTTCATAGAACAGCTATTATATTCGACCTGGGCTTTATTCTGAGAGCCATCAGGGGGAAAGGAAACAGGGCAGAAAAAAACCACAGCAGGCGCCTGAGAGCAGAGGACGTGTTTCACAAGTTAAGGAAGAACATGTTGAGAATGCAAATTAACCTTATTACCATTTCCCCCCCTCCAATTACGTAACTCATATCAAACACCTTAGAAACTATCACCATGGTAAAAGCATTTAAGCAACAGTTACTAGGGAATGGAGGGGGATTGTTTTCAGTCCCCTCTTAAATCTACTGAAAAGCATCAACAGCAGTTGAATGGTTGGCCATCCACACAATTAGGGGAATTGCTGCAATTTCAACACTGTGCATGGATTCAAACAAGTCAGTGTCACGGTCTAAGGGAAATGAATGCTTTCTGAGCTGGGTTTTTGACAGGTGAATAACAAAACTCAAAAATGTCTTTGCTTCAGTTGCTTTCATCAATCCCAGACTGTAAAGCACCAGAATGAACTTCTGATCACATTTTCAATAATCTCTCACTGAGCAATTAAAGAAAATTGGGCAGACTTGTATTAACTGACCAATGATAACATGCTATACCCTAGTCTGCATGTCAAATTTTGGGAACCCTGGTAAAATTTTGACAAGTCATATATTCAGTATTGTCAATTTTTTATTGTGAGCCTTTTCAGCAGATAGCAGATTAACATGAACATTTTGCCACTTTGCCTAAAGCCAACCATAGACTAGAGGGGTATACAGACTTTAATTAATACCCTCTAATAATGCTTTTATAGGAAACAATTAAGAGGGGGGGGCAATAATTTTGTTCATATAGTGTAAATAAAGGCTGGACTAAGACAGATATGGCTGAGAAAAAGCCAAAATGAATCTGTTTTCACTCGTCTGGCCTGATTGTCTCATAAGGACAGAGAGTGTTTACACACCTGAAAGCCAGGACCATGGTCCAAACTGAGGCTTGTGCGTTTGATACCTTGTATATGTTTGGTCCAGTTAGTTTTGTTTTCACATTGCATTTTTGTAAGTGCACCAAAGACTATGATATGGTTGGGGCTTAATTCGGCATGAAATCTTTCCAGGATTGAATTAATGAACAGATTAATTTTGTGACCACAGTAGTGATGTTATTATAGTATACCATCAGCAGCAACTTCAGCCACACTATTCTAGGGTAGTTCAAATTCACCAAATGAACGTGCTTGTCCTGAACCAATTGTATCACTACTGACACATAAGGAGGAAAAAGCGGCAAGCAATCCTCAGAGTCTTGGCAACTCTGTTTCATCATCTGTTGTTGTTGAATGGATGAGGAACGCCTGCCCCAACTTCCTGTAATTGGTTCAAAAGTCCAAGCCTTCTTGAAGAGTTTTCATGCTGCACACAAACCAGACCTTGGTTCAGTAGATCTGGACAGAGACCCCCTCTTTTGGTAGGAACAAATTTTGCTCCTTTGGTCTGGACCGTGGTTTGCGTTATTGGTTAAGACCAAACTGAAAAGTCAGGACCAAACAATGTAGGTGATAAAGCGCCCAGAGTGTGGACTGCGATCTTTAATATCCAATTATCTTCAGGCCTTTGGTGGCAAGGACTGATATGACACCTGAACACCTTGCCTTTCAATGCATAAAGAGAGAGTGAGCAAGCTCTACAGAGGATTGACACGCACAGAATTATATCATCATAAAATCAACAACTGCCGAAACAGCACCACAACTGCTTCTGAAAACACTCACAGTTGCAATGGAGAGAAGAGTAACGGCAGTGGTACAACATGTCCTATATCTTAAGAGTGTCAGTCATGTAGAAATAGTAAAGCCTCACTGCCTTCCTGAGGCACTACTTAGAAGTCTTAGAAGAAAAACATCATTGCTGTGATCTCAGTGTAGTTATTTCATCTCTCATTTTCCATTTTAGAATTACAATTACAAAATAAGCTCGTACAATGATAGCTGAACATATGATCACAATAAGGGAAGAAAACTGCTTAAAAAATTTAAAAGACCAGTATCTGAAGCTCATATGTAAAGAGCAGAATATATAGTTGACACTGCACTACTGCACTAAAATATCTGTATTTGTTATATCCCAATTTAAAGTGCCAATTACCCAACTGCATTAAGACTCTAAGGAAGCTCTCAACACTAGGGGAGTAAAGAGAACCACATGCTTCCTTCAATACATGTGATGCCAGCATCTCTTTTCAAACTGCTGAGCTTGATATTAAGAATGCTGCAGCTGTAGCCCCTTTCCTGGAGACATTTGTGAGTGGCGACGTTTGATGCATTGTCACCCACCTCAGTCCACTCCTTGTGAAGCGCTTCCAAATTCTGAAATTGACTGCGGGCAATCCTCAGCAGGCTGTGGTCACCCCCATTTGTTCTGCACTCACATCTTCCTCTTCCAGTCAACTTTCCATTAATATACTTTAATACAGCTCTCTTAGAACAGCCAGCAGTGACCTTCTGTAATTACCCTCTTTGTGGAAGGTATCAATTATCATCTCCTGGACAACAGCTTCTCCATGATTGTGGTTGCATGTGCTGGTCTAGACACTAAATTTATACTATAAGCCATAGGAGACAAATGATTTACTTTATATTTTATGAATATAAAATATGACACTTTGCCTTTTTGAATAAATTACAGTAAAACACACTTTTCACAATATTCTAAAAAAAGATGAGACACACTCTGAGACACAAACTCTGTATACAGTACACATTATACTATGTATTATTAAATACCAAAACAATAACAAACACTGCATCAAATGCTGGTCAGTAACTCACAGTAACAAACATTTTTCAGTCACGGTATTAAAATGACTGCAATTAAGATCTAGTAGTGATCTCTTTTTACTACTATTGAATTTTAAAAATATATATTCAATATATGTGTGTGAGTGCCTATATTATTTTATATATAGTACATATAATACAGTTACAAACTCAACTAAACACCATTTTAGCTTATGCTGGCATTTTTACAATTCACAGTTTAAAAAATGTTCTCAATAATTAATAACAATGCACGCCACCTGATTAAGTCAATATTTAAGTGACACTGGTTTAATATATACAGAAGAAGAGAGAGATGAAGGGGTGGAGAGAGCATTGGTAATGCTTGAAACGCTGACACAGGCATAATAGAGCACTGCAGTATTAGTGGCAGACAGAGCAAGCTGATTCTACATGCTGCTAGTAAATTGGACTGAATACCAAGACAAAACAGCCACCGTCAGTGCTGTGGATTGAGGTGCTCCTCTCCTCTGCTGCTTTAGATTTATAAACACCTTTACTGACTGTTTGCAGTGCTACAATTCAGTCATTCAAAGTCCTATTCTGGCAGAGAAGCAGAAATTGGCACCTGGAAAGGCAAAACTCGCCATATTGACAGTATGCTGGTGTCAGACATGCACCCCTCCACAAATCAATCTATACAGAGCCCACAAAGGTGCAAGAGGTGTTTGTTAAAAGCACAATATGGAACAAGATCCAATTGGACCAAAAGAAAACCACTGGTCTGGACTATGAGCCATGAAATCTTAATTACAATTAGTGTTTTAGTTACAGTGCTAAAAACAAAGCTATGCTATACAGTGCAGTACTATGCTATATGACATATCTTAATATGAACCAACCAATCAGAGCAGAGCTCATTAAAAACTTCATGAGCCCACCATAAAACAAACCAGTTTCATTCTGAGGCATAATTAAGGTTGTGAAGAGGTTTCTACAATAGCGTATAAGCATTCTAAGTGAAGTTCGAATTAACTTTCCCTTGGGTCCAAACAGCTGATTCAATCACAGACTGAAGACTCACCTGTGTCAAGAGTATTTAAATCTATAACATTTCACACTGAATCTTGTTGGTCCCCAATCTGGCATTTGTTTTCAACAGCATCTAAGCCTAAGGAATCTCTGGATTCTAGCCTCTTCTACTAACTAAGGATATTTTCTGAGTGAACAGCAAAGCACTTTTGTAAGTCGCTCTAGATAAGGGCATCTGTTAAATGCCATAAATGTAATGTAAATGTAAGTTCCACTGACTTCTGTTTTGGTCTTTTTCAAAACATCCTAGACATGAATTTTAATACCTGTGAGCTGGATTTGTGACATCTGTGTGGATTTAGATAGTGTTGTGTTTATTAGATTACACAGGCCAGACTTTCTTTCTCTAAAATGAAAGAGGTGAAGTGCAAGCAGAGTAAAAGTAGGGTTGCAACAGTATATTAGTTTCATGGTATCACAATATACAGCATTTTATTCTTATTCTTCTGTGCCTTTTTACCTGTTATAATTAGCAGTTACAGTAAACTTAAAGGGAATGAAAAAGAAATGTGCAGTAAAACTTGAAACTACTTCATAATGGAAGTGCACTGCATAGACAAATGTACTGGGACACCTGTTCATTTATTGTTTCTTTTAAAAACAAGGGTATTAAAAAAAGCTTATCCTGCTTTCGTTAGAATAAAGTTTTCTACTGCCCAAGGAAGACTTTTTATTCAGTGACAAGAACATTACTGAGGTATAGATGCTAGATGATCACCACCCCACCTCATCCCCAACTCCCAAACTTATCCCAAAATTATTGGATGGAGTGCCATTATATGAGAGAACACAGTCCCACTGTCCCACAGCTCAAAACCAGAGGTCATATCTCTCTAGGCCATACCTACTATTAGGAATGGTGCCAATAGGTTCAAAGGATTTTAGTACAAAATTACAGAGAGAAATCTGAATTGTTTGTTATTGTTATTGCTTTTTTGTTTTCAGGCTGCTATGTACATTAATCCTGGCTCTTACAATAGGAAAAATACAAGTTTTCTTGGACAATTTTATGGCCTTTTATTCTGAACTGAAATTTCCATGCATCTGTCTGTCAATGCCATTTAAAAGACTTACGAAATGGAAATAAACCTACTTGTATTACCTTCATATAAATCTCTGGTGCAGTACAGTGGGTAACAACACTGCCACATATAAAATGCCATAAATATGAATTATGGCAAAACATACATGAGTACATAAATGATAAATGAACAAAGTGCAGATATTATGCAATGACCACTGCCACCTGAATGGGGCCTAGTTCTCCAAAAGCTTCTTAATGTTAATATCATCTCACCAGACAGAGAGAGTGTTCAGTGTGACGTTCACTCACTCAGGACTCACATTTGTGCTTTTGGGGACACACAGGCCAGTCCAATAAATACATCATCAAATATGGGTCCAATTTAATGTTGGTCAAATGCAAACATCTGTCCAAAGCTGATAATCTCCTTAAACAGTTCTCTGAACAACCCGGTATGATATTAGCGCAAATACCCATAGTGAAACTGAACTACGTGTAAACAAGGAACTATTTATGCCTCCATCAAATAATAAAGCCAACCCACATGTCTCAGGAACATGGGAGAACAGTCAAATTCTGCATGCATTTATTGGTCTGTTAGAGTACCCTCTAACTCACAAGGAACCCGGATGACACACAGACACAGCATGTAATATTTGGATTGCAAAACATGTTGACATTCCAGTTTCACACACACAAATGTGTCCAGCTAGATCAGTGTTCCCCACCATAATCCTCCACTCTCCCAGCACATTTTCATATGTCCTACACACCTGATCCCTTCATCAGTTCACCCCCAAACCCTGGAGGTTAAAGCAGAGATACAGGAGCAGGCAATAGCAGTGTTGTGGTGCAGACAGGAGCACAGCACTGGGCAGAGTGTGTCTGAAAACCGAAAGCTGGAGGAAGAGCCCCAGCTTACGTTAGTTGTCAAGCTTCCAACAGGTGGAGGTGGGGGGGTAACAATCAAGCTGGGGCTTGAAAGGGGGGTGGCGGCTGTAGACCGTAAATGTGATACAACTCCTGCAATATCATATTTTAAAGGCCGAAATATCATATTTTAAAGGCCAACAACCTGTAAAAAGCAACTAACAGCCCCAGTTCCTCACAAATAAGCAAAAAGGGGTAAAAACTCACCACTTATCAGAGGGTTGGAGGAATCCATGTCTCGAACTGGTCGCGTATTGTTGACAAGTAAGTTCAATCACGTCCACATACCAGCACCGAGAAAGGCTGTCAAAAGTGTCTTCCGTAGGACACCGACGGCGACGCGGGAGCCCACGGCTGGGTGTGAGTGTTATATAACAGCTGGGGGGCTATAAACACAAGCCTTTCTGCCTCCATGTTTGCGGAGTCGGGCTGCAGACGCCGCAGTGACGGTTGGGCTAGGCTAACGGGCTGCGTGCTAACTCACCACAGCGCGAGCAGCTTTTCGTCGCCGAAAGTAAAGACAGAGCCCTTTCCTGAGCGGAAAGCACAGCCCGACCACTCCGGAGCCAGGCTGCTGTGGCGCAGGCGGGCTCGCAGCACATGTACGCCCTCGTTAGAGCAGAGGAGTCCAGAGTACAGAAAGTCCTGCGCTTTCCTCACAACAACTCTGAGCTCTGCTCTGCTCTTCTCCTCCTCTCCTCTCCTCTCCTCTCCTCTCCTCTCCACTTCTCCGTCCCTCTGCTTCCTGCTTCTGCACAAACCTGTCCACTACTTTGGCACTGTCACTTTCTTTCTTCTCCTTTTCCGCTCCTGCATCTCTCCGGAGTCCCTGTGGAGCTCAAACGTCACCACACACATGACGTTCGTTCACTAGTTAGTCTCTCTCTTTCTCTCTTTCTCCCTCCCTTCTCTCTTTCTCTCCCTCTCTCCCCTTCTCCTCCTCTCACTCTTTCTCTCTCTCGCCCCTTCTCACTTTCTCTCTCTCTCTCTCTCTCTCTCTCTCTCTCTCTCTCTCTCTCTCTCTGTCTGTCTGTCTGTATCTCTCTCTCTCTCTCTCTCTCTGGCTGAATGGACAGAGGAGAAAGTGTAAAAGGTGGTCGGCCGCTCTTTACATTCTGCTGTGTGTCATTAGTGAATCGAGCTGAGCGCCGCTCTGTGCTCCTGCGGCTGGTGTCTGAGGTCACGTGCTTGGACGTGCCAAGGGCGATCCACAGGTAGTCGCCTTACACGCCCACGTGACTGCTCTATAAACGGCAGCTCCTGTGTAACGTTGAGTTGATGACTGCAGAACGATCAGGAAACTTATGTGCTGTTTTAATTGAGATCCAGAAGCACGTGAAACAAATGTCAGTGAAGTCATAAACAGGAGACTTTAACTGAGTCAGGCCTGAAGAAAAGGCCCTTTATAGACAAACCTCAGCCACTCTTCACGAAGAAGACTCTGCCATCATTTCTACATTGGGTTCTTCCTGATTACTCATGTAAACCCAGAGTTTCCCCATTATCTCATTACTCAAGTGCATGAAGATAAGTTTATTAGATCTGTGACAAGATCTGATTTCCTGCAGATTATTGAGTGCATACTCAATGTTGCTGAGCTTGCTACTCCATTCCTACTTTGTAAAAATATACTGAATTGTTGGTTTGTCAACTCCTAAAGTTTCTGCTCTCTCTCACTAAAAAATTGTTTGTTTGTTTTTTTCAGCCTAATGATGGCCTGTCCTAATAGAACACACTGTATTCTGAACAAGACACATCATATTGAGTGTGTTTGTATGTCTGTGATGCACATGGTTATGCCATGAGTCAGTTTGCACCAGTCATAGCACTGGAACAAGGCACCTCGTACTGAGTGTGTGATGCACATGGTTATGCCATGAGTCCATTTGTGGCAGTGCGTCTTTGTACAAAGAAAAATAAATCTATTTCAGGAAGCAGGTCTTACACTGCTGCCACAATTCAACATTCAGTTTCCATGGCAACTACTTACTCGTGTGACAGGGTATCCGTCACAGTGATGCTGAAGAAACAGAGGTATAAGCACATTCCTTCTGATCAACTTATTGAATTAAAAGTTCAGATAACCATCAATTATAAAGCTGTCAGTTAATAGTGAATCAGAACCATCCAATAAACACCAATTTTTTTTTTAATAAATAATAAAATGTACAGTATGTACAGCATTCTGGGTAACTTATTTTACCCATTTTTAAGCATTTTCTGTTCAGCTTCTAACCATTTTAATTATTATTAATTACTTATAGTTTTTAGCCTTTATTGCATTTTTAATTACAATGATTAATTGTCTGAGATTCAGGGTGGGTTTGCTGGGAAATTCACTATATGTCCAAATGTTTGTGGACACTCCTTCAAATGAATGCATACAACTACTTTAGGCTGCACACATTGCTGACACAGATGTGCAAATGCACCCACAGCTTAGCTACTCCTTGTAGAAAAGTGCTGCCAATAGAATAGGACTCTCTGTAGCAGGTAACATGCACCAGTTGGCACCATGCCTAATGACTTGCATAGGCTAGTGTAAAAGTGTCCTAGGATTGAGCAGTGTAACTGTGTTCTCTGGCATGAAGGTACTTTTGTGAAGAGTTTGGGATGAGGGATAAGGTGATGATCCAACATTCTGACCTCACAAAATATCTTGTTGCTGAATGCAATCAAGTGCTTGCAGCAATATTATAAAATCTAGTAGAAAGCCTTGCCTGGACTGTACAGACAGTTACTCTAACATAGGATAAACTCTTTTTAATACCCTTGACTATAGAAGATGTAGTGTAGCTCATGGAAGAGAAACATGGACTTGACTTCTCTACAGTGGTCACAAGGTTATCAGTGAAAATAATGTAATTTTTTCCCAAACCAGAGCCACACGTTTCACGTGGATCTTCTGAGGTTAAACGTAATGTTGATGAGGGCCTTTATAAACAATTTTGATTTTTAATTTCCTACATATATTTTAAAAATACAGTTTAGTCATGAGATTCTTAAATCATTCCTTTAATAATTTCATTAAATCCTTCAGTGAAGGAGTTTTTAGAAGCAGATTTCATTCACAACTGTGAGCAATTCTGACTCATTCTGACGCATTTCACACCAAACCACTCACAATGACTTTGTTTACATCTAACCAGATTAAGAAGACATTATTTTGAGTTTTAACATTAACATTGCTGTTAATCCCTTAATTAATCCCTTAATTATTGTTTATATATATATATATATAGATAGATAGATAGATAGATAGATAGATAGATAGATAGATAGATAGATAGATAGATAGCTATATTATGATATTCTGCTACATGAGGATTTCTTTCAGTCAAGCAGAGCTTAATAAAAGCATAATGAAAAAAAAAATAAATGAATTAATTTGATTAACGGCTGCAATCCCTGATCCAGTGATTGTAGGCGCTCTATTCGAGGGTCAGTTTTTCAGTACACTGTATCTTCATTTGAATCACACTGAAATGCATCCACTTCTGCTGCAAATTTTCCTGAAGAACCAAATACACGTCACTGACACTTTCATCTATGACTAATCTACTGCACCATTGCACTGAAAGGAAACAAATATGACTGTCTCATCGCTACAAGCTGAACATGTTAAATCTAAAGAACAGCAAAATCGTAAATGTTTGTTTTTGGGTAAATAAACTGTTGTACAGAGGTAATATATCAAAAGCAGTGTTAACATTTTATTACTCTACCGAAGACCCACTTAACAGTGTGGTACCTTCAGTTTAAAACTCTTAAAATATGCATCACTTTATCTAAACACATCTACAAGGGTTGGACAATGAAACAGAAACACCTGATTCTAATCATTTATTATGGTGTACTAGGGCCTCCTTTTGTGGCCAATACAGTGTCAATTCATCTTGGGAATGACATTTTTTGGATACAATCTGGGTTTGCACCCGAACATCCCTTTCAGACAGCTTCCTCTTGCATCCACAGTTAATCCTGTTGGATGTGGTTGGTCCTTCTTGGTGGTATGCTGACATTACCATGGATAGCGTGGCTCTTGATACATCACAAAGACTTGCTGTCTTGGTCACAGATGCGCCAGCAAGACGTGCACCAACAATTTGTCCTCTTTTGAACTCTGGTATGTCACCCATAATGTTATGTGCATTGTAATATTTTGAGCAAAACTGTGCTCTTACCTGCTAATTGAACCTTCACATTCTGCTCTTACTGGTGCAATGTGTAATTAATGAAGATTGGCCACCAGGCTGCTCCAAATTAGCCATGAAACCTCCCACACTAAAATGACAGCTGTTTCAATTTCATTGTCCAACCCCTGTATGTAGTGTGTTTTTAGTATATCATTTATGATAATGCCAGGTTCCAATGAAACCTTTATTTCCCAAATTCCAAAAATCTGCTTCTTTTCTCTTTTTTGGGGGGATTTTTCTGATCTAAATTTGGGGAAAAGGAAATATAAAGAATAAAAATAAAAAGGAATTTGAGAAAAATATACAAATGGATTTCATGGGGCCCTACAACATGTAGTGTATTTTGATTAGGATTTTAGCCTGTAGCTAATGATTTATCTTATGTGTAAGCTGAGCATTAAGCTGCAGTCACCTTAAAACATCTGCTGTTTACTGTCTTGTAAAATGGGTTTACAAGGTTCACAGCTAGATCAGAAGAATCCATCAACTTGAAACAGTGGAATTTAATATTGTTGAGGGCAGTACTGCACCTCCATTTGCAATAAAAAACAGAAATGCTGCAGTTTGCAAAGGGGTGATACTTGTATACTTTTACTTGGACTGACTTGCTCCTACTAGAAACAGTAATGCTGCACTCTGAACACATGCTAAAAGTGTAGCTATTGTTCATAGTTAGAAGACTCAGGCCAAATGTATGTTCAGTTTTGCTCAGTCAAGCAGCTACCTATATTAGCAACTTCACCAAAAGACTTTTAAGACCGTTATATTAGATAAAATATAGCTCATCTCTAGCATTAGAAAATTTTCATAACCCAACTGGAAGTGTTCAAACTATAAAAAAAAGAAATCATTCAGTGATAAATGAGAATTAGAACTGGTATGACCAATGAAGCTTGTGAACTCCAAACAAACAATCAGTGACTACCTAAAGAGTGAGGAGGCATGAGTCACACATCTGCAAAGAGACATTAGTCACTGTCTACAGCACAATCCCTAAAAGTCATTACAGTGCTCAGCACTATTCAAAATTAGTTATGTTTTATTGAGTTCATTTCACAGCATTAACAGTACAGTCTTAAGAAAGGAAATATCACTGAATTGTTATTTTACATAGTAGTTACATCATATGAAACTTAAACCCACACCCAATTATACATGTCTCAAAAAAGGGAAATATTACACTAGGGTTCCAACATTAAAAAACCTCTCTCCTTCTGGTCTCAGGAAGATCTTTCAAACCCTGTAGTTCCCTTAAACCCTGTAGAGGAGAAACACATATGCACACATATTTCATTGCAAAAAAGCCCCATCCCAAACCAAATAATACAACGTAATAAGGAATTATTGAAATTTCTTACCTCCAAAACCATGCGGATGTTTGCTTTAATTTTTGCTGCATCTTTGGTAAGAATCTCAGTGTACCTAGGGGAAGAAAAAAAAAAAAAAAAAAAAAAAAAAAAAAAAAAAAAAGATGACTAAAAAATGATTAAGCAGGGGGTCGACATCTCTTTTTGTTTGGCGCCCATGGCCACAACATTCATGTTATGGCTACTTAATATACACTGTGTATTTTTGCCTTTTAACAAACCATCAAACATTTTTAATTATCCACAAATTTCCACCATTAACAACAAAATAACACCACTTGCCCAAGATCTGGAGTAGATTGGCTTGTACAATGAAACTACCTGCATCAAATTCACCACGTGATTACTGGGCCAGTTAACATGAAGAGCACACTTTTAAATATAAAGCGTTTGAGTGATGCCTCAAAATATGGTACAATATAATTACCAATTTATAAGTGCACTTGTTATTAAGAGTGCAGCATCTACACTCCCCTCCAAAAGGTATTGGAACATTGAGGTCAATCCCTTTAATTTTGCTCTACACTAAAAACATTTGGGTTTGACATTAAAATATGAATATGAGACAAAAGTTCAATATTTCAGCTTTTATTGGCAAGTAACTGACTGTGTGTTTTGTTGCCTAGGTGTGTCCCGTTGCATTGATTATTCAAACAATAAATAGTGCAGAATGTCTACGCTCAGTTTCAGATTTGGGTTTTGTCTTTTCAGACCAACATGAAAACCAGAGAACTGTCTCTGGGTGAAAAACAAGCAATTGTGAAGCTGAGAGCCATTGCACCAATGCCATAGCCAGTACAACCATTTGAAATGTACTGAAGAAAAACATTGAATCACTATTGTATTAAGCAACAGATGTCGAACAGGTAGACCAAGGAAATGTGGTGGTTCCCAAACTGTTCTTATTAATTAATTGTTTCAATAAATATTTATTTTCATAAACAGACATATGGATGGTTTTTGGTACTGAAGCATGATTTGATATTGTAAATGGAATATATAAGCAAAATATGTTATAATTCTGCCCACAAGTTTCATTGGCTCTGTGGTTTGACTGGTCAGAGCATTTTTTTTTTCCATTTTTCTACATGTGAATAAGCAACATATTAATCAAAACCATGTCTGAGGATGTCTTACTCTGTCAGCTGCTTGGTTTTCTTTTCTATGAACTTCAATGCTTCAGAGAGTGTGAACTCAACAAAAAATCCATACCCAACTGCAACAAAGATTTTAGAAGTGTCGGGTCTGAAACAGAAATAAATCCATATTAGTCAAGCAATAAGAAATAACACAAAGTATTGACAGAGAAACCAAAGAAACCACACTTACACATTAGCTTGAACATAAAAATTACAGCCAAGGTCTACATCTGTCTTAAGCTCCTTACTGTCACTATCCTGTAAAGGAAGAAAAGGCAAAACAGTCAGAAATGGTAATAACAGAAAACCAATAATGGCTTTTACGTAGACCATGAACAAAGAAAAGAGTAATAATATCAGCATAAAATGCTGGGTATGATCATCTAATCTGATTTTTTCACAAAAACATATCCTGACGTGACAACACACTACGAGGTATTAGGTATAGATCTAAAAATTTGTCCCTGATGTCCTTAAGACAGCTCTTTGGTCTTGCCAATGGTGGAGATTGTGTTGACAGGGGTCTTTTATACAGGTAGCAAGTTCAAACGTGCATTTAATACAGGTAATGAATGCAGAGTAGGTGGCCTTCTTAAAGAAAAACTAACAGGTCTGTGAGAACCAGAATTCTCGCTGGTTGGTGGGTGATCAAAAAGTTATTTCATGCAATAAAATGCCAATCAGCATTCAACCAACACACACTGGTGACAAATGACAGCCAATTATGCACAGCATACACTCTACCGGAAATGACTATCCACCTGGAGGACTAGGGGAGGGGTTCAGCCAGGACCGAAGGCCAATCCATATCAGGGCATACAGACAAATTCACATACACACACATATTGGAGGAATTTAGAGTAGCCAATTTACCTGAGTTCCATGATTTTAGAAGGTGGAAAGAATCCCAAGAGGAAACCCACACAGACATGGGCAGAACATGGAAACTTCCCCCAGATAGGGCCTTGAACCCAAGACCCAGTGTTGGGATGTGAACCACCATGCCACTCAAAATCAAATGACAATTTAACTTAAAGCAGAGATATAAGTAGGAGTTCACCTGAATATTTTGAATGGTATTCTTTAGCTGGAGGTATTGTGCAATTTTTTCATACAACTCATCTCTCTGCTCCAACACTCGCCTGGTAAAACAAACAGAGTAAAGGTTTAAAGATGGTTAAAAAGGTTTATCTTGTCAATCAGGTGAACTATTGATGGAATTAAACACAACCACGTGCTGAATGATGGGGATGGGGATGGGGGGGGGGGGGGGGGTGAGGAGAAGTGTCAAAGAGAAAGGAGGAGGAGGCCAAACCTCAGCCCCTTCCCTGGTGTCAAGGTTCACTCACTGCAAATCTTTCTTCAGAACATCCGTGATAAAAGCCTCATACTTCAGGACTTTGTCGTCGACGTCGAGGTGACCAGAAGTCATCCTGCAAAGCAGTTAGAGCTGCAGCTCCCACAGGACAGAAGAAAAGCTGCAGAAGAGCATCACCTCATTAAAACAACGGAACCAGCGCTTCTCTTCCAGTTAATTACCCATCACACCTAGAAACATAGTTTCCTCCATGGACAATGTACAGCTGGACAGTAAACGCCGATGTGAACCGCTCAAGCCCGCGCCACGCGAGGAGTCGACTTGTTTACAAGATACAGGAAAGAGCCTGACGAGCAGCAGGAAACGATAAGAGCACACGTTCATTCTTCTGTTTATAAAAATTACATTTAAAAAGTGTTTAAAATATCACAGAAAAATATTCACACTTTGCTTATAATATTTTTTTTTTACATTTTTTAAATATCGAAACAGCTTGTTAATTACTGTAATGTTTATATGTATATTTTAATTAATGCTTAAATTACATGTATTTAAGCAAAACAATAATCACGTAAACATTTTACTAACGTACCAACAAAACATTATTAACGCGATATTTATAGAAAAGTTAACTCACGACTGAATTAAATTCTCGGCTATATTTTAACCTCTAATTCGTCAATGTTTCCATTTTATGTCTGAAATTAAAATAAACTTCAGTTTATTACTTTAGATAAAAATGTTTTGGGTATAAAATAACATTTAATCCGACCCAAACGTCAGGGTTAACCGGTTTCATAATAAAAGTCCCCGAGTCAACGCGTAACCGTTAGCTTAAGTTTTAGTGTAGCGGCTGAAATCGGGGTTTAAAACGCAACGATATCAGACTGCGGTTCACCACAGAGAGAGATTGGTCGCGTGCCACGGCGTAGTTTGTCGACAGCTGCATGACATGACTATTTTTTAACTGAATGCTGGTTTAGAGCAGCGCGCAGGGTCGTGTCGGTGAGCGAAGTCACGTCCTCGAGTCTGAATAAGTGTAGCTCAGACACGAGGCTTCATCCTTCAGCTCTGTGCTCAGACATGGCTGAGCTGCTTTTAGACTCCAGTATCCGCGTGTGGGTTGTTCTGCCCATCGTGTTCATCACGTTTTTTGTTGGAGTTTTGCGTCATTATGTCACCCAGCTTTTACAGAGTGATAAAAAAGTGGAACTGGAACAAGTGTCTGACAGGTGAGCTGAGCTCTGACCTAAACCTAAACTCAGACCTGAACTTAGGAGCTGCTTGGTGAACACCGTGTTGATCTGTCCAATTGTGTCTGGATAACGTTGGTCAGAGTCCCTCTCGTGGTCTCAGGGGATGTTTTCTTTGCTAAGCGCAGGACTGTCTGTGTCCTGTTCTCTTCAGTAAAGGTCCTAATACTCTGACCTTTACAGCCCTGGGCTAATTGTGTGGGGTATTTTCGTAGTTTGGTGTCGTTTTAAATATGAACAGAATTAACATTTTTGTGAATTTGGCCTGGTTTTAATCAAAAATGTTCTGTACCTACAATATTGAGTTTGTTTTTTTATTTATTTATTTATTTATTTATTTTTTTCATGTACTTTAAATCTCAGAACACTTATTACAATAATAATAATAATAATAATAATAATAATAATAATAATAATACAATACTTGACAGTGGTCCAAATCAAATAAAACCTGAACATCATTTACAATGTTTCCTCCATAACCCAATATTTGGAGCTGTGATGTCATTATCCCTACCCCTCTTGCTGATCAGTCAGAGTCTGATTGAACATGTACACTTGGACAGAGCACTAGAAAGGCAGAGGAAGACTCCTCCCACAAAGTACAAAGAGTTAACTATATGTATGTATCTGGCCTTGATTGACTTATTTTGTTCCGGTTTTATTTTAAATGTGCCCCAAATAGAACATTTTACTTTGTTGCAAATGTTAATAAGTCTGAAAAAAAGACTTTTCCAGAAGTTTTATGGTTTATTATCTTTAAAAAAATTGTAGAAAACATAATGCAGTATATGCACTAATTGTTAGTGCCTGTAGTGAATGTAGAATGTAGTGCGAATTATTTATCAGATATAACCCAAAAATTAAAATGCAATATAATTGCACACCTGTATAGATTATATATTACTCAGGCTTATGCTGAGTCTTAATTATAAAGTCGCACCTATATATTAATCTACGTGTTCCTTTTTTTTGCAGCCAGGTGTTACTACGTAGTCGTATTCTCAGAGAGAATGGAAAGTACATCCCTAAACAGGTAATCTTTGCAGAATGAAAGTGATTTTTTTTATATGGTCTGGACAATAAAACCCCTGTAATAGTCTTCATGTGCCTCATTATCAGTGGTCAGTATGTCACTAGTGCAAATAGCTGCGGGTTGTAAACTAATTGGGTATATCCAGATCGATTAATTCTATGATTCTCACCATAAAAAGATGGATCTTTCTGTGGATAAACAGGAGCAGTTTTAAACCAAAGAAATACATTGCCAAAAGTATCATTGTGTTCAGAGAATCCTAATTGGTAGAGGGAGTGTTCAGTGTGATGCTCACTCAACCAGTCAGCCCAAAAAATAATCTTTGCACCAAGATGCTTTTGGGAACTCCATTGCCATTTTGTTGATCATTGTTGATCTCTGTTTTCTCAGTCATTCGCCATGCGAAAACATTTCTTCAACAATGCTGAAACAGGTTTTTTCAAGAAGGTCAAGAGGAAAGTGGTGCCCAAAAATCCTATGACTGGTATGTGAACACTGATTAGGTGCTGTGATGGTGTCCAACTTGAAAATATTTCTTATAACAAACAACAGCTAATGTCTCTTTTCAGATACCAGTATGTTGACTGACATGATGAAAGGCAATCTCACCAACGTGCTGCCAATGATTGTAATAGGTGGATGGATCAACTGGGCTTTCTCTGGGTTTGTCACTAGTGAGTACTGCTGTTCATCATTAGCTGGATTTGCTGTTTTGGGAGGAGGGTAAGCAATAAAATTTACAGAATAGGTTTGAGAAACACCGTTTTGTGAAACTAAAACTTTGCACTCTTTGTGACTTTAAAATAACTTTGGTTGCTCAATAGTTGGGTTCCCATCTAAATGTTTATTAAATGTTGTAAAAAATTACAAACATTTGGGACAAAAAATGTGAAAAGCTTTGTTCCCATCCATTACAGTTATGTGAAGAAACTTAGATGGTGGCTACCATCTTTAGTAGCTGCATCTAATCAAAATGATTGGCTTTTTCATATCATGTTTTTGAATGGTTGTGGTATTTGTTTTATTTATTTTTTTATTTTATTTTATTTTAGGCTTTCTTTCATTCATGTCATGAATGAAACATGGATGAAAAACCCTCTACTGATTTTATTAATGCTAAAGTGGTATTTCATCAAAAGGATTTTGAGAGTGAAGATCATGTGAACTCCTGTGTAAGAGTCTTGGCTGTGGAATTAAAGTCAAGTATCCTCTTGTTTTATTTGCCTACAGCTAAGGTTCCCTTTCCACTGACACTGAGGTTTAAACCTATGCTGCAGAGAGGAATTGAACTGCTGTCGCTGGATGCGTCCTGGTATAATATTAAAACTACTATCACTTGCTTCTTTCCCTTTAGTTGTTAATTTGTTATATTGTTTCTGTCATCCAAAATCATTGCATCTCCATTTTATTTATTTAGTGTTATTTATTTAGTTTTATTTATTTATTTGTAATATTGTTTTAATCTGGTAAATGTTTTCTATGACATAATTTCATGATGAACAGACAAATAGAAGTGCTCCAAAATAATTTTACATTGACTTCCATTTGAGAGTGAATGGTTGATTTTTGATGACTGATTTTTCTATTCCTGCAAAGTTAACATTTTGGAACAGTTTTTGTGACTGCAATGTTAAAGGCAATCATTGTAATGGCCGTAATTGTAAATCAGTTACAACTTTTAAGTTATTACTGGTTATTTTTGTATCGCTTTTTACAGGGTAAGTTCGGCTTCATGGTACTTCCTCAATGTCTTTGGGCTGCGGAGCATGTACTCACTCATACTCGGACAGGACAATGGTGAGCAGAATTGTTTTTCTTGGTAACAGGTCAGAATGTGTTTGTCTTCAGCTCAGGTTTGGAGCTAATTCAGTCCAGTCATGCTTGAGATTATAACATCATAATATTAGCAGTGCATTATAGACTTGATATTAGACATGATGATGACACCAGTTTCAGATTTTATCTCTTAACTAAATACCCTTCTTAACAGCTGCGGACCAGTCAAGAATTATGCAAGATCAAATGACCGGAGCAGCTATGGCAATGCCACCTGACCCCAACAAGGCCTTTAAGGTAGAGAAAGAAAGTGTGTGAGACAAGTGTGAGACAAGTGTGAGACAAGTGTGAGACAAGTGTGAGACAAGTGTGAGACAAGTGTGAGACAAGTGTGAGACAAGTGTGAGACAAGTGTGAGACAAGTGTGAGACAAAGAGAGAGAGAGACTGACTAGAGAGAAATGTGACAGGGTGATAGACAAATGAGAGAAGGGAGAGTAAAAGAAAGGCAAGTGATAGAAAGAGCAGGAAATGAGAGTGAAACTGACTAATAAAAAGACAAGATAAAATCAAGTTTGAGACTAATGAAAGAGAGAGTGAGAAACACATAATTTTGTTATTATTAGCATTAATCATTCTATTATCTGCTTTGGCAACAATTGCTATTTACAGTTCATGCCAATATTTGAATGAGAGAGAGATGAGTCTGTTAGTGAGAGACTAATGAGGGAGAGAGAGAAGTGAGTGTGAGACTAATGAGAAAGACTGTCCTTACAACATCATTCAAAATGGATATGTTTCAGAGTGAGTGGGAGGCCCTGGAGATTGTTGAGCACAAATGGGCTCTAGAGAACGTGGAAGATGAACTGATGTCCTGTGATCTGAACTTCCGAGGACTCTTCAGTCAGGATTCCAAAAGAAACATGCTCTGATGGTCGCAGTAACACAGTGATAAAATGGAGTCTGATGGTAGTTAATGCACTGTTACGAACACAACCCACACATTTATTATTATTATTATTATTATTATTATTATTATTATTATTATTATTATTAATTTTGTTTTTCTTCATTTCTTCTTAAATAGACATTGATTGGACTTCTGAATCATTTTTGTTTGGCTGAAATGTCTTAATGGCTATTTTGATGTCTGAGAGACCTCAATTTGTATGGTACATTATTCCTGGGGAGCACAATTTGACACTGGCCCTGTTAAATATGCAATGAATTCTTGTGTAAATGCTTAATAGAAAAAAAGGAAATTTGGGAGGAAATGCAATGAATTAGGGTACTTGTCTACAGTCCACTCTGTTAATCATGGGTAGTGTTTTTTTTGTTGTTGTTTCGTTTTGTTTTTAAGTATTACACCTGATCTTCAGTATTGCCTTAATTATGTCTTGTCACCTTTTAATTCAAGTGGGTATGTGCATATGGTTGTGTATTATCTGGTATTGTGTTGCTTATTCTGCCCATGCCGCCTTTCTGAAAGTCTTCCTTTAACTGCCTTCTGCCCTTATAATGAGACACTGAATGTGGATCGCTCCTGATCACTGCCTATGAGTCAGAACTTTCACTGACGACAAAATAAAGTAATTTCATGAAGAAAGAATGACACCCTTTGGTGATGTGGAAATGAGTTCATGACTGTTGCCTGATGAAGGTGGTTAAGGATTGGAGGCAGACAAGGTTCACCACTCTCACTTCCTCTGCTGATGGGTACAGAAAATAATCACATATGCAAAAAAGTAACCACTTTTCACAGAGAAAGGAGCCTCATTTGGTTGGTTAAAGGTTCATTGCATGTTTTGATTCTAAAGCAAGTGTTCAGGGAAAAAAATGCATTTTACTTGCTAATTAGACACAGATTCTGTATTTTAAAACAGACTTCCTTTATAGAATTGCTTCCCGGTGTGTCAACAGATGGCCTGATCATAACACATTCCCAAGTGCTATTTTTTGCTGGTTTGACATTGTTGTGTGTGTATTACTATGAAGAAACACTTTACAGTTATTGCCCAACAGTACAAAGGAATTCAGCCTCTGCATGTATCCCATCTGTGGCAGAGAAAACATGCACTAGGGCAATGATTCCCAGTCTTAGTGCTGGAATGTTAAAGTTTGTCCTGCTCCCAAGATACCTAATTCAGCTAATCAGCAAATTAGCAAGGTCTTTGTGAGTGGAAGATGGTGGGCATGTTCCAATTGCATATTACACACTGACTGTAATATATACACTATTCAGTTCTTAATAGGCAGGTTTGGTAAGTCGGTACACAAAATGTAACTATATCATGTGTGGTGTCCACTGCAGTGGACATAAATTCTAACTGTTACATGCAGTACTATGATTATCAAAGGGCCTCTTTGAAAGAGGCTGATGAACACTGACCCAGGAGAGATGTTTAGGGCTCCTCCCCTTTGATGAATTACAACAACCTGCTCAGACCAAGCCGGCACTCCCACAGTTGCACTCTGTTAACTTGTAAGATCCGTTGCATTATAAAACACGTGCCTTGCAATATGGATTCCAAACTAACAACTAAATATTGTTTTTATTAATATTTCTTACCCTGAAATATTACACTGTCAATCCAAAATGGCAGATGGCAGTGGACATGAGACCCCTGCAATATCCATTAAATATGTTTATTTAAAAATGCCAGTGTGTCTCAGCCCTGGTCCTGGAGCCACCCCTGTCCTGCAGGTTTTAGCTTTAACCCTTAGAACCTGAGATCTGCACTTTGCAGACAGTTACATGCTGTTTTCTAGGCTTCATACTAGTAAATCTTAATAGATTTGAACATTGTAAAAAATTAATTCATGTTCATAATTTTCAATTTCATTATCAGGGACATTTTATACCTTTTTTATTTTACTGTTAATCTGTATGGCTTATATCTTATGAAAACGAATCTAGAATCTAAAAAAAATTAAATGTTTGATTTCAAGTTTGACTAAATGACTAATCTTCAAAGCTTCAAAAAATGTAATTAAAAATACAAAATATATGTATATAAGTAACTTTCTGAATTAAATTATGAGCAAAAACACAAACACACTTTTCTTTCTGTAATCAGTGAGAAATCAAGCTCAGCTTAAATTCACTAGTTTCCAACTATTAAATTTAAATCCCAGTTTAAATGCAAAGGAGCCTTCCAGTGCATGTTTACTGTTCTATCCACATGTACATGCTAAACCTACATACAACCTTTTTTGTGCTAATGCTAATGACGTCAATGACCCAGATATTGGGTTACAGAACAAATTTAAAAGGGAGGGTCTGTTTGTTCTTTTTTTACTACTGAAACTGAAGTGAATTTTAAAACCACTGCATTTGTATGATTGTCTTCCAATGTCTCTCCACGTTTTTCCAGTTAAGTGTCTCATACTCGTAAACTGACTGCGTGAACTTTTTGAGTTTGCTCAACATTTGCACTTATTTATTCTATTTATTGAACCAGTACCCACTAAAATCTGCTGGGCAGGGGCTCCTCTAGGACTAGGTTTGGGGACCACTGCATTACCGCTGATTAGGCCGTGGGAACATGCTTCTTACACCAGTGCTTAGAAATGTCTTTATATTAATATATACCCGCAAGTTTACTGGCCAACAGCACATTCTGACCATCGACTTTAACTGCATTTATTCTGTTATTGTAGTTATGCAGGTAAATACACTAGCTACTGATAGTTACATTAATTGATGTATTCAATGAAGCAAAATGTGATAATATAATGAGACACTTTTTTCCAGCAACAGTGTAGATTTTCAGAATGTTGGAAGAACATGGATTTATTATATTAATATGGAAGACAGGATTGTGAAAAATGCACTGATGTGTTGATTTATGTTTATGTTTAAGTTGATTCATGGTTATTAGACCACAAAAGTTTCAACACCAATAACTCACAGTTGGAAGAGCTAGACGTTTCATTTCTTAAATGGTTCATGTAGTTACTGAGGAACAGTTACAATAATGAATCTGCCTAACAGAGGGGAGGCTTTAGCAGATGGGTGGTCAAACCAACTTATAATACTGCATGTATGCAAATGGATAAGAGAACAATTAATGCATCGGCAGCTAAAAACTGCTTATAGACATATCATACACTGATGTCCAGGTATAATTTTTAAAGTTCTGTGTGCTCACTTATAGCAGGACAACCACAGTACAGAACCCAAGATGCCACTCAGTTCATTATTTGAAATTCAAACACTGGAGACTCTTCTGGTTTTGCTTCTCCCTTTGGTCTCTGTGAGAATTTTGGGTTTCCTTGGGGTACTCCTGTTTTCCCACTACCTCCCAAGATTATATGGTAGGTGAACTGGCAATGGCAAATTACTGCCTAGGCATGATTGTGGGAGTGAATGGGTGTGGGTGATGAACTGCCACCCGGTCCAGAAGATATTTTTGCCTTGCAACCAGCTGTACCGAATATGCTGTGGACCCATTGTGAGCCTGACCAGGAAGAAGCAGAAAGAAGAGGGATGAATAAGTGAAATGTGTGACATCTTGCCTTGAGGACTCATTTACTGTTTGTTTCCGCTTTTAAGAAACAGTAGCTACACGTCAGCAACAGCAGTTCTTTTTGATTACCACTGTAATTCCAGGGAGGATTTCTGATAGTTTGAAAGAGGTAAAAAGTTTTTGGAAATCAAATGTTTCATACACAGTGTAAAATCTACAACAATACTACATACTGTCATTTATTCATATCAAAACATGAGTATACAATTATATATTCCATCTATTAACAAAATAAAAATGAAAGCTCACCCATCCCCAGCAACTGATCCATATGATCAAATATTTATTACAATACAAAAATACTGTACAGATGCATTTTTAAAAATCATTAAGAGCTCTATCCAGAAAGCACTTTACTGAAATATTCTCATCGCTCGAAAGAGTCAATTATAAATTGCACAATAAATGAAAAAGAGAACTAAATATTTATATCTTGTTTTTATAACCTTTTCACTAAAGATAAAAATACAAATTCTTGCTGAAAAATATGTCCCCATTTATGTCCTGCAAAAGAGTGTATTCCCCAGTGGAAAAAGATGGGAAATAAATTGTGGAAGATCCCAAAGCGTTCGACTGCTGTCTTTTGGAAGCAGCAGAGACACGGATGTGCTGGAAGTGTAAATAAATCTCACTTGTTATCAGTGTCTGGCAGTTAAGAAAATAAATAGCTGATGAGTGAGTGCATACAAAGCTATTTTACACCATCACCTAAAATATTCTGCCCCTTTTGCTAACTTTAGAAGTTCACAGAAAATCATATTGCAACAGGTACATTTCAGACTTCTCTGTCCCTGAAATAAGTGAGAGGAAACAAACAAACAAACAAACAAATGATGCATCCCATACAGGAATCATTCAACCAAAATACAAATATGGCTAAGAGTAAATAAAGGCTATTAACAGCCATAGGATAGCATATCCTTCACAGGCATAATGTTAACTGTTTGCCTTTCATTAGCAACATTAGTATTTTTGGTCAAACTCTGCCTTTAAAGCATTTCCAGCATTCAAAAGAAAAATGCCCGTCCACAACCCTCGGATTGGATGCAACATGGAACATTCAAAGCTGTGACTGGGTGTACAGAAAAAGTATCTGAAGTTTAAAACAGATAATGGAGAATCAGTATCAAGATGAACCCAGCCTTAGACCAGTTGTGGGGATTTCTGGCACAAGCACACCTGATTTAACCCATCAGCTAATTAGCCATGTTTAAATTAAATTGTGCATTAGAGCAGGGAAAATGTCAAACTGCGCTCAAGTCCTCAAACTATCCATACCTACTCTTTAAGGGTCAGATTATCTTTAAAGCAGTTCTTCACCCAATCATTTTCATATCTAATAATAATAATAATAATAATAATAGTATAAAATTAGCAAAGAACAGTCTGAATTAGAACTGTTTCATATTATATATATATATATATATATATTCATTATATTTAATATATTCATTACTATTTATAACTCATGTTACTTTAAACTGCCTGAAAAACCAATCTAATGAAAAAGAGCACAGTCTGAGGGTTAAGGGATACAATATGGAGCTGGATTCATGGTCTGGAGAGCCTCCATGACCTATAACTCAACATTGCAAAAAATGATATTGCCAAATGAAATCATTTTAACTCTAATAGATCTACTCTCTCATGGTTAACATGGTTACAGTAGAAAATTATTTAATTTAGATTTGTTGCTTGTTTTAAGTCATTTTTAGCTACAAAAGTTAATTTATTGGAGAAATTCTGTAAATGTCAAGAAATTAGCAAACATTTATATTAAACACACTGGGAGCAAGTATAAAGCCAGAAAAAAAACCCAGTGTTTTCAGCTTAAGCTAAGTTTAAGACTTCCAAAAAAGGAATATTTCAACAACAGTGTAACTCAATGTTAGGCTCCATGTGTGTTTGCAGTTATCTTACCAAACCATGAACATGGCATTTTACACAGCTAAAAATGATATCTTGTCAAGTGAACTCCTCTTGAATCTGGTCAAAATGCAAATATAATAAGATGAATTCCTGTGTTTCTAGATATTCTTTTCATTTTTTTCAAAGTCTTCATCTAGTTAAACTGTCCCATTCAAGTATTAGAAAAGCAACTTGCTAAGATAGCATTTTTGCAGTGCACAGTCCCTTCTTTCTAAGACTGTGTGTTTGAATCAGAGTTTCTGCACTCATTAGGTGACACTAAGAGCAGCAAATCTAAATCAGCCCCACATCTTCACAACCACATGTCCAGGACACAGGCTGAAAACAAAGCAGCGTATCTCTCCCTGAAAACCAGAAGCAGTGATGAACCACAGTTAACCTCAAAACTGAATGGCCCCCAAGCCTGCATAAATACTCAAACCCACATGAATAGCCAAAAAAAAAATAAAAAAATGGAGTAGCGCAAACCATACACTATGCCAGTCTGCCTCCACTGGTCCTAAGGGTCCCTGTGCGCTTCTCGTAAAAGAAGGAATAACTACAAGTCCCCTACCCATGATACCTCTGCACCTGCCTGAGAGATTTGCCTTTGCCTCCCACCTTCCAGGTTTGGTTGGAGAAGAGGCAGAAGGTTCAAGTTTTTTTTCTTTGAAAACAAACATAAAGATGAAACAATAAACACAAAAATCCCTCCCTGATTAACCTGAGAGTGGGAGATAACAAAAATACAGAGGGAAACGGCAGGAAGGCAAGAAAACCAAACATAAACAAACATCAGTGGGGCTGTTTCAGTCTATCTCCATGGCTCCAGCCAGTCCATCATGATTAGAGGAAGTAATGTGATTATCAGGTGGAGGAAGTGTTGGATAGCGGATCTTGTCTTGGCGCTGGTAGAAAAGAAGATAGGCAGCATTGGTCTAGGAAGAAATGGACAAAAAGAGTGATCACTTTAGAGGTGCACACTTTATATACAAACATTTTCATGCATGTAGGTCTTGTAGCGTTTGGGTAAAAATAATGATTTGTCCAACAAAACCCACTATATTCAGAGAAATTACACTTTTGATAATGGCTAGAATATCCCTAAAGGTTGAAAAATCAGTTCTGCTGTGTCTGTAACTCCATCTCTATTGATGATGAAACATAGAGGAAGTAATGTGATGTAGCAGTTGGCAGTGACCTTCTAAATGCTGACACTTCCACAGGATGGAACAGCACTTCTGAAGCAGAGATGCCTCTGACTGCCTGCCACACAAGCTCTTTATAGAACCTTTTCAAAACAACCCTTGTCAATACATTATGTTGCTCCTCAATGGTGAGTTCTCTTCTTTAACATAAAAATCAATAATAAAGAACAGCATAACTTCATAACGCCTGTGCGTGACTTATATTAAAGTTTGTACGGAGAAATTAAGAAATGTCAAAATAAAAAAGTCTCAACAATAAGAGTAGAATAAAGGGTAAGGAAACCAAAACGTTTTAGTTATATCAGCAAACACATTTGACAAATTAGTGACATCCGAGTCCGTACAGAACTGTAGACATCCAGAACAGTAGACTGGGGAAATATATTGAAATTGCCACCAATTCTCTCAGTTGACACCAGATGGATACCAACCAGATAGCTAATTGCTCCAACAATCTAGTAATAAAAAGTCCCACAATTGTATAAAAAATATACTAAGAAATGTGTAGATTTGTCCCCTCTACTACCACGAATGCTTTGCTTGCTTCTCTGTTGGAACCGTATGAACTGCTAGAATGCAGGGTCCCAACATCATCTTGGTATACAATCGAACCACTAAGCTTACATGAGTATGTTCATACTTGGAAGCTTTGTTTTGGTTGAAACAACCTTTAGTGACTGATCAAGTGAGAACACTGCCTTTGGAGATTTTGTGCAGTGCAGTTTGTGGTACAAACACAATACAAACAAACCAGAGCATGTCCTGGAACGTTCTGAGAAGAACTGATTACCAACAATCAACAGAGAATTAACTGGATTTTTTGGAATCAACCAATAGTTTGGCACACCAACTAAATATTTGTGTGCATCCCCATTTGCCCATGTTTATCTGGTCAGTGTGCCCAGACCTTTAAAGCTAGATCAAACTGACCAGACAAACACAAACAGAAACATTTGGTTGGAGTTCCATAACTTTGATTGATGGTTGGGAGAACATTCTCTCCTCACCCAGTAGATTATTTCTATAGATTTGCCAGCCATTTCTGACCCTTAACCAATCATTAGAATACTCAAGATTTTGATGTCTGGTTGGTGTGCTGTGGTGTATAAAATCTGCTCAATCCATCTGGATTTTATGTACTTTAAGTTTGGTTTCTGTCTTGTGGTTCAACATCAAATATATCAGTATCATTCTGGTGTCATGATTACTCCTTCTGGAGTATTTTAGGACTCTGACTATGAAAGCGCTGCAATGTAGCCTTTTCTATGAGCTGAGAGGATTCTCACATTTAAACAGCTGAACGCAAAAAAAAATAAACCTATTCATGGTGGTATATTTTTACCACATGAAGTTTTGTATGAAATATATTGACAAAATATTGGAACATCTGCTGCTCACTCATCGTTTCATCTGAAATAAAGGGTATTGAAACAAGTTTATCTTGTTTTTATTTCTCTACTGTCCAAGTGAGGCTTTCTACTATCTTCTGAAGCATTGCTGTGAGGATTTGATAGCATTCAGGAGCATCGGTGAAGTCTGGGTTTATGTAGGATGATCACCACACCACCTCATCCTCAACCCAGTTCTTCCCAACATTCTGGATGGAGCGCCATCATTCTAGAGAACACAGACCATAGAACATCCCACAGGTTTTACAGTTGAACAGCATTAGTCGTGGTGGCAATAGATTAATGTTTATCTGTTTCAGAGAGTTCTATTCTAATAGCAGCACTTCTCTACAGAAGGGGTGTCCACAAACGTTTGGGAACTGGAATGCTACCCTGGTTCCTTTGTTATGTGACTGATGCAAAGGTCTTCAAAAAAATAGCAATAGGGTGCACAACCACATTAAGGAACTGACTCAAATTACCTTTGCTGTTGAGGAATTGTGCTGGATTTTTGGGAAATCACAAATCTCACCAGTCAGTATTAAAATTAGAGCACCTCCCCAAGCCAATCTCATCTGAAATAGTGTGTAAATCATTCTTACCACAATTTGTTCCTCCTTTGCACAGGTCACCTTACTATCATCAAAATAATACCACTGACCATTGTCCTTGTTCCGGGCATAGCTGGTATCTAGGTAGAAATAAAGAAAATTTCATTTAAAAATAACAATAACAGGAACAATTTATGTGACCATTAGAAAATCCATTCAAACACTAAATGGACTGTGACTCAATAAACTGAATTGTGCATCAGGACCCACTAACTAAAATTTGTAAATATAAATTTCTCACTAACTATTAATAAGAGCAGCTTTAACTGGTTGAACTTTACATTATCCCACTACTGAAGTTAAACATACAGTGTCCATCTCGGAGGCCACCATAATGGTTTGACACGGCAATAAGGTCGTATCTGCTGGGAGGCTCAGAGTCTGTCCCTGTTTTTCTCAGGAGAAAGTCGGAGAAGTCCAAACATCTGCAGAGCAAGACATAATAAGTTTAGGTCACAACACTCTGATGACTTCACTATTTGCCTACTGCTCCCATTTGTTTTTACCTTTTTTCTTTAAGGTGGTTCAAACAAAAACACTCACCGTAAAGGGAAGTCCACGATAGTGTCCAGTTTCTCACGAGAGTACTTGGTGTAGGAGAAGCGTTTCAAATGGATGATTAAGACCTCAGGAAGAGACCACAAATCCAGCTTCTTAGTGGCCAGCTGGTGCTTCTTACATGTTGGGCAATACCTAAAGAATGAACATTACATGATCATTTATTTCCACAATTATTTATCTGAGATTTTATATAGAAATCTCAAACATGGGGCTAATTCATTTTTCACTGTGAAAGTGTAGTGTGTTGGTACTAGTGGATCAGACACAGCAGTGCTGATGGAGTGTTCACTCACTGTCCACTCAATTAGACACTCCTACCATGTAAAGTTAGAGACAGAAGCTCTGCATAGTTTGTGTTGGTCTTCATTTAGTCCAGGGGCAAGGAACTGCAATCCCCAGAACTCCAGATTCCTGCAGAGTTTTTTACTTTTCCTGAACAAGCACACCTGATTGAACTCACTTGTTAATTAATTACCAGGTGCACTTTGTGTCCTGTAGCAGGGAAATCAGTAAACTATGCTGGACTCTGGCCCTCAGTTCCCCACCACTGGTTTAGTCCTTCATTAGTGGTTACAGGATGCTGCTCACAGGAAGCTGTTGGCTGGATATTTCTGGTTGGTGGACTATTCTCAGTCCAGCAGTGACACTGAGGTTTTTAAAAACTCCAGCAGCACTGCTGTGTCTGATCCACTCTGACCAGCACAACACACACCAGCACCATGTCAGTGCTTTGTGGTGGTGCAAAACAGTCCTGACTATTGAAAAACAGGATGAAAAAGAGGCTTATAAAGTATGCTAAGAAACAGATGTAATTATAGAACTAAATGTGCCCCTATATGGTCAGTGAAAAACTGAGTGTAGGAACCAAGGTGTAGAATTAGCCTGGAGGGAAGTGATGTTTCCCCAGTAATATCCAGTGATTTCTGAATTGTCCCCATCAATATGTTTGGTTGTTAGCAGTGCCAAAACCAGAAGGAAAAATTAAAATTCAAAGGTAGCTTTGACTAATTTACCCTGGCTGCCAAATGCTTACATTACAAACAATATGGTTTGGTAACAGTTAGTGATGTGTTATTGACAAAGTGATAAATAGCTGACCAGAATTTGGAAAGGAGGAGTCCTAACAGAAGAAAGAATGAAATTTTATAGTTTGAATGTTTTCTTCAGATTCTGTGACACCTTGGATTTTGAGCTTCAGCTTCAATGGTCTATCTATTCAAAAAAATGTTCCAATATTTTGAAATTCTGGATTTCTAGTCAACAGTAAAACAAAAAAAGGGTTGAAATGTCACTTTATGTGTAACGAATATTAAATTATGACAGTTTTAAATGAAATTGTGATCACTTGTGATCATTGTGTGTGTAAATAACCTTCACTCCTCTTGTGGTATATATGAAGGATTAAGTCGATCACCAGAAACAGTATAAAATAGTGCACAAGGGGCAAAGTAGGTTACCAGGGGTTTTCTTCTTCTAGTGTTTCCACTGTGGTGAAGAGCTCAATGCACTCCTGCAGCTGTACTGTTGTGTGCTGTTGGGGGACCTCCATGCTTTGGTCCTTCACATATTTCTGTACACAAAAAAGAAATTCAGAACACGTGAAGTATAGAGGCCAGGTGTATAAAGAAATTAGATAAGGTTGACTAATAAGCCCAACTAGCTAATTATTCTTTTGTTGTACTGCATCTCTAGTCATAACTGTATCCCCTCAGGCTTCAAATGATCCTAAAGGTTAATTCACTGAATACAATGAACTGATATCCTGCAAGTCTTCTTATAATGCAATCGAGTAAGAATACATTTCCGACAAGTGTAATTTTAAGAAAATAGTTTACAGTAAATCAGCTTCATGCAGGAGTTACCAGGCTACAGTGGCATGCATACGTTAGGCACCCCTGATCAACATAATGTCCAAAAAGCATAAAATTAAAGATGAAACACATTTTTGAACATTTTAAGCAATACTAGTATATTATTTTGGTTTTGTAAACTTTTATAATAAAGCAAGGAAAGGAATACTTTGACTTGGGTAATGACTTGTTCATAATCATCATTAGGAAAGGTCAGGTGATGCAAATGTCAAAACTTTAAATAAATGCTCAGAATAACACTATCCCAAAAAACAGCATCCATGGGTTCTTTTAAGCAGCTGCCTAGCACTCTGAAAATGAAAATGACTGAGGCCAACAAAGCAGGAGAAATCAAAAAGAAGATATCAAAAAAATCAGTGGAGGTGGGTTTGGAATGTACAGGAAGAAATTAATAAAAAAAAAAAAAAAATCAAGCCAGAGGAGTAGCACCCTACTCCCTTTAATGAGTTAATAGTACTGCATACACAGGTAAAGTGCATAAACACTGCCTTTTCCAACTGTTTAAACAATACATTTCGATGACACAAAGACAGTAAATATCTCATTTTCCATAAACAGTGGAGGAAACCCTGTAGCCTATATAGACTGACCTCTGCCTCGTTCTCATTGTAGTATTTCTTTTTCATGTCAGGGTCCCAGTCAATGGCTACATACAGCTGAGCTGTGAAAAGATGGCAAAGAACATCAGGACAATCTTAGATATTCACATGTGATCTCATTCCTCAATGATGTTCAGAAGTTCCATACACATTTTCCAACCTCTATCCATTAGAATCAAACTATACTAGAATTAAGCAAATTGTGCTACAGCACCTTGAATACTGAATAGATATATTAACTCTGTTCTGATTGGCCACTCTATTCAGCCGATGAGTCAAAAAGTCCTCAGAGATGAACCATTCCTGCAGTGTGAATGGGTGTGGCTAAACTGCGGTAGGATGAATAATATGTATGTAAATTAGTTTGCTCTCAAGACATCAGAAAAACAATGCTTTCAAAACAGGTTGTCTTCACAGCTTAGTTACCTTATATGTTATGTGGTCATAACACAGAATTACAACATCCCAACATGAACATAAACAAACATAAAATGCCCATCACATGTATATGCAAATATAGGATCCTTAATCAACAAATTTTGTATTTTTCTTCTCTAAAGATGCTCATGGATTTCAGCCAAAAAGAGGTAAGTAAATCCTTTTATCACCATTCTCTTAATCTGTGTGCTTTTCACACCATTGACTGTATATGATAATGAGTTAAAGCAGGTACATCATCACAGACTGGGGTGAAAATGGGTCACTAATGTTTGTGGACATCCCTTCTAATGAACACATTCAGCTACTTTAAGTAGCAAAGGCACACACACAGCTTGTCCACTTCCAGCGTAGAAGTACTGCCAATAGAATATGACTATCTGGAGAACATTATCAAGAACATTTCACTTTCAAAAATCAAGTAAATAAATCTCAGAATGTGACTTACAGTTAAAAGAGAGGCTGTTGCCTCCATCTGCCATCCCACGTTCCGTTGTGCCATTGGAATTCACTGCTTGGATAGTGAAGAGTGACTTCTTCTTCTTCTCTGCACAGCGCCGCCTACTCATGGCGTTCTTATTCACCTGAGCTACAGGCTCTGCTTCCTCTTGCTCTTCCTCATCTTCTTCTTCTTCTTTCCCAGAAGCATTCTCGGCATTACCTTGCTCCCCATCAGCAGCATCTTGGGAGTTTGTGTCTGTGCTGCCACTGGCTGACTGGCCTTCCTCTGTGCTGCTGCCCCGGTCTGGTTCACTACTTGACTCCTCCTCATCTGCTCTGTCCTCACCTTCACTGTTGGGACTGGCCTCTGATTGGGCATTGTTCTGTCCATCACCATGAGTGTTCTCTTGGTACTCCTCTTCTCTCTTGGATGGTCCTGCTTTCTCTGAGTCTTCCTCACCATCTGCATGGAAGTGAAGATCATGGACTTAGTGTGTATAAAGAAAAAATGGAGATAATATTTCAGTATGTTTAAATATAGTAAAAAAGACATTTTGAATTTTTTTTTATTTTTCATATATCATATTGTATATCTTGCCATTCATTCTCATTTTTTGTCCATATCATCCAGCCCTAAAGGAAATAATTACTAGGTAAACAAATGAAAAAGGTCTTGGCCTGGGTCATGAGCACATTACCTCCACTCACTCCATTGGTCTGGTTCTTGTATAATTCTTCCTCTTCGTCATTCTCTTCACAATTATCCTCTTCCTCTTCTTCTTCCACTTCCTCTGCTGGGTCTGGCTGACGGACATACCGCCTAAAAAGAGTGTGAAACATACTCTCTTCAGGTAATACTTTCTTGCACTCTTTTAAAATGACGGCTTTGGAAAATGTACTCTAATTTACTCCAGTTGTAATTATTTAAGGTTTATTTAGTGTTCCAACTTTGCACACAAAACATGTCCTAGCTTACTTTTGGCAGACTGAGACTTGACTCCCAGGCAAGTCTAATACACTAATAATGAAAGGCTACAGTGCTCTTACCTTTTTTTTACCTAATTATATCAGTACAACTATGCATATCAAAGGACTTGTATGGTGTTATGGTTACTTTATTTAATTTATTATTCAATTAAAAGTAATATTAATCAGAGGAGGATTAGCTCCGCCCCTTGTGAGACATTTTTCCTCCCAAGATTTCCTCTTGTTTTGTGGGAATTTTTGCCACTGTCACTGGTTTGCTCACATGGGGTCACATGTTTTATTTATTTTTTGTCACATTTCCAGACAACATCAGGTTGTAATAAGCACTATACAAATAAATCTGAAATCCAAGTCAGAATTGAACTGTAATGTAAATGAGTAAGGAGGGGAAACTAACTTTGGCTAAACTACTGCTTTAATTTCTACCTGGTTCAGTATTTAATAGAAGCACAAACCAATAAACAGGTTCAAACACAAGCACTCACGCCAGCCGCTGCAGGAAGATATGGTACAGGGTTTCTCTAGTGCATTGAGACCGTGGCAGCGCCATGAGCAGAGGGTGGCCGAAAAGCGACGCGCTGTAGGTGCTGCCCCCTGAGCCATAGTCTCGGTAGTGGGACCGCTCTCGCATGTACACGGCTAGGAGCACCTCCTCTTCATCCTCATCTGCATAACTGCTGCTTAGTTCATACCTGCATAGACACAACCAAACAGACCTACATCAATTTATTTTTTTCTTTTATTATTGTTATGTTATTATATGTTATAAGGAGTGTATTACAAAAGTACATCTACAAACTTCTGACATAAATCAGTTTCAAATATCCATTAGAGGTCAGGCATGTTTTATTTATTTACTTTAAGAATAAAGTGATGCTGACACAACACAAGGTTAGGTAAACAGTCATTTAATGCAGCCAACAGTGAAGATAACTGGTAACATAAGCTTATATTCAGTGTCAGCATGTCATTTGTTTAGCTCTTTCACCCCTAAACCATTAGATAATTATTCAGTTACTAATCCTCCAGAAAGCAACGATTAAACAGCTTTTTTAAGAGATTATGAGGAGTGCCACACGGTTCGATTTTAGGGCCTATTAAAGTAATGTAAATAGTAACAGAAATAAAATTTTGGACTATATAAAGAGTTTTAGGTCAAACCAGGATGGTCTTAGTTACTAGGTTTCATTATTATTCTATTTAGTCAAAAACATTGCAGCCCAAACCATAAAATACATCAAATAAATCAAATCTATATAATCTATATAAAAATCTATATAAATCTATATAAATCAAACATACCATTATTAAAGTATAAATTCTGCACAGATCAGCAACAACAATGGAAATTACTAACACAGTCACAGGACATACAGGAATCATGGTGTTTTTAGTAAGACTAAGTGTGTTTGCTCAACAGATTAATGACAGCTTACACAAAGATGTCATCTCTATCCAGTATGCAGCTCAGAGACTCATCAAGCTGGTAGATCTTGTAGAAGCGGTGGTTAAACACATCCGCTACTACCATCTGATACAGCAGAGGAAAAAAGGTGTTTAAGTAGACATCAGACACACCAACATCAATGTCACCTGATTCACCCATCAGTACACAGACATACACAAATCTTATGAATGATCACTTCATCCAAACAACAGAGAAATAAATACATGTAATGTAGAATTTCAAACTGTAAAATTAATATATGGAAGTGACACTATTATCATTCAAAAAAAATCTAGCATAACCATAACAGAGCTATAAAACGGGCCAATTCCAAACTCTAAAACTGTTACAGTATTGACTTATTATAATATAAATTATTATTATTATTATTATTATTATTATTATTATTATTATTATTATTATTATTATTATTATTATTATTATTATTATATCAAGCCTGGTGGCCTCAGGAGAATATGGTGTTGTTGATACTGGACAGCAGCTCATCACCAATAGTTACGGACATACGGTTTGCTGTGGAAACTAGGCCTTGTGCCTGCAACCTTTCTTGTGCTAACACTCACAGAGATGCCCTCAAACAGGGCATGCAAGAAGTGCGCTACGCTAAAAATAGCCTTTTCCTCTTCTCTTTTGTCAACTATTTCTCCATCAACTTGACTACCACAGCTGAACCAATCCAAAACCAAACCAAGAGACGTGAATGATGACTAGGCTAAAAGCAAACTGTCTGCAATGTCATCAAATTGATAACATCGTCAATGCTATGCAATGATATATGGATTATATAAACCAGCCAATAAAACAGAGGTTTTTTCCCTCAAAACTCAAAACAGTGAATAGAAAATTATAGGTCTGACAATTATTTTCTCCCAACTGAAAATCTCATACTTATTATTAATACAAAAGCAAGCAGCTTAAACTCAATTATTGCACTGTTTTGCATTTTTAAAGCCACAATCAGGGACGGATGGAAAAACATTATTGTATCTACACCTCTGAAGTAGCAGATAACTCTTTTTGTACAACTGTGTGCTCTCACCTGATTAGCTGGGATGCCTGTTGCTTGAGACAGGGCAGTACACAAATCAATCACTTTGCCAGCTTTAGGAACAACCACTCTGTGCTACAAAGAGTCAGAGAGAGAAGTGCTTTAAAAAGACAACATTACGCTTAAACTTAGACAATATTAAATTAAAATGCTTTTTCAAGAACAATTATTTACATATCCACTAATCTTTGATGTCAAGTGCAATTCAGTTATGTAAAAAAGTTGCTTGTATTGCTCAATCATTTGGCTACCAGGATCAGAGCACACTGCAATAGACAATGGGCTACTAAAGATATCACTAAAGCACTGTTGTATCATTGGAGGTAAATCAGTTTTTTAAATGATTTTTTTTATTATTATTTGATTGGAATATTTTACAAAATTAACTAATGCTGGAGCTAGCATGGCTATCCTGCATACTAACACACACCCGCGGCTTTCTGGTGAAACAGTGACTTTGCACTTCTATATTTACCTGCATGGGTTTGGACAAAGGATCAAGGGAAACAAAGAACACCTCCATGACCCTCTCCTTGCTGACAGGTAGGGGTACACTCAAATAGCAGAATGGGTCGAAAGTCACAGACACCTTGCGGCACTCTGGGCAGACCAGGGTGGACTTGAACAGTCCATGGAAAGTGTCCACAATAACAGAGTCATTCCGTCGCCTGTGGTTACGCCACGCCTCCTCAGCCACTTCCTGTCACGATAAACACTTCCTGTTAGCATTCAAACATCTGGGTAAAGGTGTCTAACAGGTTTCATCATTTCACAGCAGAGTTGACTGCTCCTCTTCTCTTTAATCAGGTCCCAGAAATGTACTGTCAGAATGTGTTTCAAGGAGCCGTATCGAAATGTCACATTCACAAACAAATAGGGCTTATTTTTTGCAAGATTTCAGCACATTTTACATTTATTTGCTGAATGTAACAAAATAAGAACCAGCTACAATCCTACATCAGACAGCCAGTGGTTGGCATTGCTGCAGTACTGAGAATAATACAACTGAAATTCATGTGATTCTAATATTATGCAACATTTTTCATTTATTATATGACTTTTTTATAACTATGTTTTTTTTGTCCACTTTAATTTGACCTGATTTTACAGTTTCATTATTAGAAACTTTGTGAAACGTTTAACACTAATATTGCTTTTATGACATTACACTCATGATAAAAAAGTTGAATTCCCATGCTATTCAGAAAGAAGATAAAGATTACCAGGAACAATAAATGATCAAAAAAAAATACACTGATAATGGCAATATTTATTAAGCTACACATTCAAAAGTATCAGCTCTCAGTATAATGTAGGGCCACCATGTTTGCAAATGGTACATGCACTTTTAGAGGTTCCTAATGGTACCCTGTGATAATTCATCCCACTCAGTTGCTGCAGATTGCAGTAGGGGTGGATTGTTGATAGCACATTCCAACAGCATCCCACTCGATCAGTGTGACAATCAGTCATATGTCATCATATCAAACCTACCCACCAAGTTTCATTTCTATTACTCTATTCCTGCAACTCTACCACCTATCCTTTATAAATAAAATCTCTGAAGTACTTTGAGCTGCATTTATGTATGAAATATGCTACACAAATAAAGCTTTTTATGATTATTGTGCACTTTTGGCATCACCATGTAATGTATGTGTATTACTGATTGGATCCTTTCAGTGCATGCGTGTTCACATTAATGATTCACATTGTAATGTGAATAAAGCCCAACCAGGAAAAAATGATATTAGGTAAAGTGAGTGGTTCCTCTGAATTGAAGTATACTGTGTTGTTACATGTTAACAATTACATTTACAAATTAGAATGATCTTTTGTGATCTTTGCAAGAAATACACTACTCTGAAATGACAGATATTTCTATTATGAGACAACCAATACAGTCAAACTACTCCTGACCATAACCATTTCAGTACCTCCTTTACTATTTAAGTGGTCTGCTTACTTGCTCTAATAAGTTTAATGATCAAACACTTTAAAATATCACAATTACACCTATCAAACCATCCCAATATTGCGCAGCGTAAGATAAACCTTTATTAGTCCTGCAGTGGGGAAAATCTCAAGGCACTCAGTACAAGAATAGATAATAGGTAAAGTATAGTATATACAGTATAGTATCTACAACATGTTTTTGCTAACTGGTGTGTGTATAGTCACATCTATATTCATGTCCTGATGTCCGTACCTGGTCTGGTCTGCCATCTGCATCTCTGAGCTCAATGTACTCTTTGTTTTTGACACGGTTAAGGTCCTCGTGTAGGCCGTCCAGTAGAAACGACAGAAGCTCTTGGGAGTCATGCTGCTGGTAGCCCAGAAACTGGGATGCAAAATGGCCCACCTTTGTCTTCACACACACACACACACACACACACACACAAACACACACAAACACACACAAACACACACAAACACACACAGAAATGGGCAAAGTAATGATGGATATTGTCATTTCTTAAAAACACTGAACAGCTGCATATCATCCATGTGCCTTAACATTTGTTTAAAGTAAAAAAATGACGATGCCGATGTCACTTTGGAACATTTCCACTGGTACATTAATCATAAAGTTCCTCACAAACACCAGATTGTCAGAATTGAAAAACAGCAAAAATGGACAGCAATGATACTTACAAAGTTTGAAACACAATTCTGTGCAAATGGATGAAGCAAATATTAAATAAAACTATATGTTTGAAACCATTGGAACAGTTAATGGAGAAACTAGTCAGCAGATTAATCTATAAAAGCTTCACTTTATATACATTCTAGATTATTTTAAACTGAAGCATTTCTCATATGCTTACATTAATAAACTGCTTCAGGTTTTAAGTACTGTAAAGTATTTGTTTAACCAAAAATATTCTATTTATTACTATATGGGTCAATGTATATATAAAAAAAATACACAAGAAGAGACAAAAATTGTTAATTATTCTATACCATGATACTGTAAACTGTGATATTTTATGAGAGTGTGCTCATACTGTTGCAACCCTAATCCTAACACTACAAAACTGACAGACAATAAGCAAGCCTTAAGCCTTAATAACTGTCTGAAGTTTACATAATTAGTTAATCTATACTAAACATACTTCAAATTAAGCATGTTACCTAAGTGAGTGTGAGTACATTATGATGAAACAAAAAAAATACAATATTATCATGACAGTAGCTATTGATTTGTGTGACATTACCCACCTTAAATATACGTGGAACCACAGAGTAGTGCCTGCCTGACCACATCTGTTTGATGACATCTGCATAGGCTTCTGCAATCTCACCCTTCATGCCCAGAGGATTGTTGAAGTTCAGTTCACCCAGGTACAGGTTCCTCAGGAAATACTCAGTCAGTGGTGGTGTGTTGCTTAGACACTAAATATGCACAGACAGACACATTGCATCTAACCATGGACTACCACTGAAAATTGACTGTACGACCATAATATAATTCAACAATGCTTATTTGTAGTCTAATAAAGCAGGCACACACAATGAAGGATATTTAGCTTCAAAACAAAACATATACAGAAAACAGAGGGGGAAGGTAATTAAACGCACACACTCAGTTTAACTGGTGATACACAAGTAAATTCAAAAAGGTCATAACCATAGCAAGGTACATAGCACAAAATGGAAATGTATTGTATATGTGCAATATCTACAACAAGCATGACCAATAACCTCTAACCTGTAGTGCTGAGTTCATGAAGCAGGTGTTACCAAGGTTAGTAAGACCACATACTCCGGGCTGCCCTTTATATGTGTCCTGCTCCTCCACAGAATTCCTCCTGATGAAACAAAACCAGAGGTTAAAAACCAAACACATTTTTAGAATATGGCCCAAAGAAATATGCTAGTAGTTAATACAGTCATGTAGAAAAAAAGGAACACCCCATAAAAACCTTTGTCATATGGACATTTGATCTGCATTTTAGCAATACCGAGGGATGGAGATAATAGAACTAAACACATAATTTTTTTTTTACTTAATTTTAGAAATGCAATTGTGTGAGGAAACAGGACACTCCCAGATTTACTAGGGCATCTCAAAACATTTTTATAGAGAAAATGTTGTTGTTGTTTTTTTTTCTTTTTTTATAATTTAAAACAAAAAATGTAATTGTTATTTAATATTCATGGTATTCTAAGTGATTTATTTCAAGCTTTTCAAGATAGTTTTAATTCTGATACTGATTTGTTATTTAGTCATACCTGAATTTAAATATTGTAATACCGTATTTTCCGGACTATAAGCCGCTACTTTTTTTCCACACTTTAAACCATGTGGCTTATAATGAGGTGCAGCTTTATCTTCTTATATATGTTATTTCAACTTCTTTTGTACTTATGCTGTGGCTGGAACCTTAATTTCCCCGAGGGAACCCTCCCAAGGGATCAATAAAGTTCTATCCTATCCTATTTTCCAGTTTGTTTGTTTTTTAAACTTTGTGGGTGCAGCTTATATTCAGGTGCGGCTTATAGTCCAGAAAACAGGTAATAGTCTGGATGTTCATGAGCTATAAGCCATCCTGATCAACAGTAAAAAAAAAAAAATGAAAAGGTATGAAATGTTACTTTACACATACTAAATAAAAAATTGGACTAACTTTTTGTATGAAATTATGACCACAAATGATTTATTTCTGAAATGCACTAGTATTACTACTAAAATCAGAAACAGGTACATCACATCAGCTGCAAATTATAAGACAGAGGACTTTGGGGAAGGCTTATAAAAATCTCATCAGTTTAGTTTGCTCTTGATTGTTGAAGTGAATGGTAACACCATGGCAAGATTTAAAGAGCTCTCTGAGGTCTTCAGTAAGGAGGTTGTATTTGCAGGAGTCTGGTAAAGGATTTAAAAATGTCAAATATTCTTCAGAGAATTTGACTTTTTAATTATGTATAATGTTTAAATTATATATATATATAATAGACTGTCTATTTATCTATTTTGTGTTTAATGCCTTGTTATCCCTTTGCTGCTGTAACACTGTGAATTTCTCCACTGCTGGACTAATAAAGGACCATCTTATCTTTCCTTACAAAGATCTTAAAACAATTTGAAAGGAGGAAAACCTTGCTGTCAAAAAACCATCATCATAAGGGCAAGACAAAAGGATGCCATAAAAAAAAATAGATGAAGACCAGGAACCTTGGACAGATGAATTCAAAGTTGAATTATTTGGGCAGAGTAAACTAAACACAGCATTATAAAACACGAACCTCATATCAACTGTGAAGCATGAAGGTGGAAGTGTCATGGTTTGAGGCTGCTTTGCTGCAGCTGGGTTTGGATAGCTCTCCATCATAGAAACCATTATGAAATCATTACTGTATCAGAATGTAAGACCATCTGTATAAAGACTAAAGATACTATTCTCTAAGGAGGAGTGGGGAAATCGCTCTAACAGTCAATGTCAGAGACTGGTTGGTTGTTATAGGAAACATCCATTATTTAAGCCAAATGAGGAAACACAGGCTACTAGGACTTACGGTGTTCTATAAAGTTCCTCACAAGAAACTTTTATTTATTTATTTTATTTATTTCACTTTTATTTGCTAGGTTACAGAGATGTACAGGTGATGCAAGACAATGACCAAAAGTACACAAGTAAATCAATTCTGAATTGGCCAAAACAGACATGCTTGAAATACTGATGGAATTTAAATATGAAACACATTTGCAAGAAATGGTCTAAAATTCCCCCTCTGCACTATGCAAACCTTATTTCCATCAACAGGAATTGTTTGGTGGAGGTGATAAGGTGCTAAATGCAGATCTACTAGTTAATACATTCAAAGGTTCACTTATTTTTTATAGCCTGCATTGTGGATATTTAGTCAGTGTACTTGCTGCTCAATATACATACACAGTACAAGTGCTTGGACATTATGAGTTAGACTACGTTTGTCTAGAATTGTGACTTAGATAATGATCAGCACATATTTGTTTACTAATCAATGCTGAAATCCAAGTAATACATTTTCTTGTAACTGTACATGACAAGTGGAGGTATTTCAGCTAGTCATATCACAGAAAGTCAAGCTTACTGAGCTCTCCTGTTTTTTGAAACTCCTACCAGAATTGGCAACCACTGTAATACAGTGCATGGGCTACCAACAGCAGCACTAAACCTATGGTGTAAATAAACATGTGGCCTTCTATAGCCAACATGGCCTGCTATAACAAACAAGAGTGCATGTCACAGGTTGCCCCTCACTTGTTCGCTGTGGGTCCACAGCCTTTAAAATTCATTCACTCACATGATCTGGGGTCTGGAGCTGGGCCAGGTTCCGTCAGGATTCCTCACCTCCATAATCACTGTCTGCAGAGCGAAAAAAGCATGTTACAACACATCCACAATCAAACATGCCTCTACACATTCACCTAGACCCTTACACTACCCCCCCCACTCTCTCTCATACACACACACACACACACACACACACAGACACACACACACACACACACACAGACACACACACAGACACACACACAGACACACACACAGACACACACACACACCAGAGTTTTAAGTGTTTTAACACACATTTTCCATCACCAACATCCATGCTACCTTGGGCTGCATTTTCAATGCTTTCATTGAAAATGAATCACTAAGGGTCACATCTCTGCTGGGCTGAATGGGGAGTTACTTTTCCAGTACATAAATAATAAATTACTCCCAAAGGGTTTTTTTCACCCTTAATCACTTGTTGACATAAACTTTGATAAACATGAATCTGGGTGTCTTTCTTGGCTTTAATAGTCAGTTTTGCCTAAACAATAACTTGATAACTTGATAGTTTCTGTTCCAAACTATTGCTAAAAGCACACACAAACTATTTTGGCCCAATCTGAAAGGTGTTAATGAGTGCTGAAATCACAATGAGGGGGTAAAATGTGTGGGATTTGGAGTTATGTAAGTTTTCTTTCATTTAACATGTTACATTTACAGAGAGATGAAGAGTCAATTATCATTTATTGAAAAGCTGGTCACCAGAACCCAACAGGCAAATCAAAGTGTAATCTGAAGAAGGAGCTTGTGTACAGCAGTTATGTGTTAGATTACCATGCCAGTTGCGAGGCAGGAATCCAGTACAGTCATGTGGACATTTCGTAATCTCTCACAACTGGTGTCCGAACTCTTCATCCACAGTCTGGGTTCTGCATCCTCCTCTACTTCAAACTGCTTCTGTATCACTTTCTGAATAGTATCTGTATCACACACAAACACACACAATATGGGTTACAACACAGCAATGTCAAACACCGTATTCCCAGAAGGTCAGTGACTGGCCTGAGAGGCCTCTCACCCAATTCTGCGAACCCTAATTAGATGCTAAATATAAAAGGGGGTTATACTGAAATATCTCGCCTAGCAGAGGATCTACCATTAAAAATTTGTTCAACCTTATTCATTCTAGCTTGAAACACACATCCAGACAAATCAAAGTATGTCATTATTCAGTCTCCATTTTGATGGGCATCAATCACTGATTAAGCATTGAGCACCTGCTACCACATTAAATAAACATTCTTTAGACTTTTTTTTATATTAGGCATGTAAGGAAATCTTTTTTACTCCCAATATTATATTAGTTCTCAAAAACATAGCACCAATTTAATAGTTTAAATGCACTGTTTGGTATCAGACAGTGGTATCGCTGCACAATACAATGGCATGTAAATGTATGTGAACCTTTTGGAATTTTATGGTTTTCTTCATTAACGTGCCATAAAATGTGATCTGATCTTCATCCAAATCGAGTGTGTTGACAAATATAATGTGCCTAAAATAAGAAGACAAAAATCCTGAATTTGCAGGTCTTTATTGAACACACTCATTCAACATTCAAAGTGGTAGGAGAAAAAGAATGCGAACCCTTGGACTGGCTGGTTAATGTACAGAATCGCTCACATTGTCCTGTAGATTTTTTTTTTTATACACTTGGGAATTCCTCTTCCCCTTCAATTATTGTAAGCTGACCAGGCCCTGATGCAGCAAAGCAAGCCCAAATCATAATGTTCCCTCCACCATAATTTACGGTTGGGATGATCATGATGATGTGTAGTGCTCTACCCCAGATGTAGAGCTGGGTGTTCTTTCCAAATAGTTCATCTTAATTTAATCTGTCCAATGTTTTTTAGATTGTAGACTCATGAACACAGGCGTTAGCCTGTTCCAATGATGCCTTCAAATCTTTGTCAACTGGGGTTGTTGCTTTCCCTCACTAAGGTGTTTCTGTTGTGCTCTTGGGGTAATTCTTGTCCACTTCTTCCCAAACTGTCTCCATTTGTAGTTTGTTTGCCTTGCTGTAGACTGATGTTAAAAGACTCAAATCTTTGAAATCAATTTGTAACCCTTGCCAGCATTATGCAAATACAAATTTTGATTATAGATCCTCTGAAAGCTCAATCTAGAATGGCATGGCACACAGCCCTACTTTTATATCTCAAAGAACCTTCTGAAGCATCTTTATTTTATTTTCAGTTATGAAATAAATGATTGAAATGTGAGAATTTCAGTATTTACATTTATTTCATATATTTATTTCTGTTCCATTTCTTGTTTCACCCTGTGTTGTGAGCTGTCTCTCAGAGTTTTGCAATAGTGTTAGAAATTTAAGAACATGACAATCGTCTCAGAAGATATAGTTTCATATCATAATTCTTGTTTTTTTGGAAGTATCATTATAATTAGCAGTTTCAGTGACTCTTAAAGGGATGAAAACAGAACTGTCTTGGCTATTTTTCCCCTTACTTTTTACGTTAGTCAACATTTAGCACAGTACACTATACCAATGTTTCCCAACCCTGTTCCTGGAGGCACACCTGCCCCACACATTTTAGCTTTAACACACCCCTTGCAACTCTGAAGGGCTTGTAAATGAGCTGATTAGTTGGATCAGGTGTGTGGGGAGGAGTGTAAGCTCTAAAACATGCAGAGCAGGTGTGCCTCCAGGAGCAGGGTTGGAAAACACTGCATTATACAGACATAACTATGTCTGCTCCTCTACTGTTTCTTCCAAAATGAAGGGACCTAAAAAATGTATCTTGCTTTTATCTGAGTAACTGTCTTCACTGTTTCTACTAGATTTTGAAGCACTGCTGTAGAGCTTGACTGCGTTCAGTTAAAAGCGTATTAGTAAGATCAGGATGCTGGATGATCACCACCGCACCTCATCTCCAACTCTTCAACTCATCCCTCAGAAAATTATTGAATAGGGTTTGGTTTATGTTTATCTGCTTCTATTGGCAGTACGTCTCTAAGGGGACTAGACTAGCTGAGTGTGTGCATTTATACATCTGTGTCATTAATGGGTGCAACTTATAGTAGCTGTATACATTCATTATAAGGGGTGTCCACAAACATTTGGACATTGTCCAAAAAGTCTTCTTTTTGAACAAACATGAAATAAATAAATAATAAAGTAGCACAAAAGCTGGAGCTCTTTTGAATGATTTTCCATGCAGCTAATGATACTTGCAGCTGTAAGAATTTGTTCATTGGGTAATTCTGTTTACACTGTTAAACAAATTTTTTGAACTTTTTTTTTTTTAGTTTTTAGTGAAACAAGTAGATTTTAACATGCTGAACACAAATTTTTTTTTAATGATGTCTATTACATACCACTTGCCATCTTTAGTGATATGTTGCACTTCATCGATTTGAATGCCTGAAGCAGACTGTGAACCTGTTAGACATTGTCAGGTGCTTTATAGTTGCCTAGAAAGTTACAAACTGTCCACACTACATGTTCTGCACCCTGCAGAAGACCATCAAAGTGGCTGTCCATTACATCTCAGATTTGTGGGCCAATGTCAACACCTTCTTTTATCTTGGCATCACTTATGTGTGGAAACATCTGTCACAAATCCGCAAAGGCCTAACTTTGCTTATCCATTGCCTTAAAACGGTTTTTCCATTAGCCCAAGTTTGATGTGCCAAGGTGGACATAATATCTTGTTTGAATGCACCAATGGGTAACAACATTCTTCTGCTCTGTCATATCATAATGTTTGTAATTATGTGGCTGAAATATATATATATATTTCACATCACATTTGTTTTTTATAATGTAATATAGTATATATAATATAGTATGCCATATTATATATACACTATATGGAATACTGCAACGCTACTCTACCAGCTCTAGTTCTTTTTAGGGGCAGTAGTTTACTTATCGCAGGGTTCTGGGTTAAATACCTACATCTGCTAAACTGCCAATGTTAGGCTCTTGTTTGAGGCATTAAACCCTTTCTAATCTCAAGACTGACCCTGCAATCTTACCGCATTTTTCAAAGATGGAATATATGAAAAGAAGAACTTTGTTGTACTGGAGAAGTGTATAAGTATAATGGCAAAACATATCAATGACCGTTAGTTGACTGTGGTTAAGCCACTTGGATAAATCATCAACCTGTGTTGGACAGCAGACCCTCAGGACCAGATCTGAAGAACCCTTTAGCAGATTAACAGATCCAAAGCTAACTGTGGCATGCTAGCACAATCAGGTGCCTTTGTAACAATTATTTTTGGAGGATGACTCCCTCATTCATTATGGGAGGAGCTTGTCCATATTAAAGGTTTTGAATGGGCGCATGTAATACATGTAAGAGGCTTAATGAAATACTCATTGTACCCAATTCGTCTGAAAAGCCATCAGAGATAACACTGTTCCTAAAAAGAGCTGATTTACGCACGTATGGTGTCTGTTCGGCTAAACTGGGCTGTCACAACATCGTCCATGTTGCTATGGAGACAGAGGAAGATTTCCACAGGGTAGATCTCAACTTTGACAGTACTGGGAAGGTCAATAACCTGAAAAGAGAAAGTTCAACAAGAAGAAGTTTAAAAGCAAGCATTTTAGAAACAATATGCTTGTCTAGTCAAAGCCCATTTAAGCTTATTTAAATATTATACAATCAACAAATCTGTGCACTCCTAACACTGCTGCCTACATGACTAACTATGGAATGATCAGTAGGATGCAGCAGCATTCAGTTACCAGAATATCTTCAATCATATCCCATCAACAAATAACAGCCCAAGTTTCTTACAAGACTGCAGCTCCTAAGAATAATGCAACCATATAAAAATACATGCAGTGTGCAAGGGGCTTACTTTTCTCTCCAGGGCAGGCTGGTCACCAACCATGCCATACCAGGACAACAGTTTATGCCAGGCTTCTGCTGGAACCAGGACGAAGTCCTCATTCTCAACTAGCCTCTCTTTCAGACGGTATGAGTCTAAATCTGCACACAACACAAAGAAAAAAAAATACATAACAATGTTCTACACACACATATATTTCATCTAAAATATGTTACAAACATAGTTATTTAAGGAACCAGTAATGAAGAACCTTTACTTTTAAGAGTGTATAATCTACACTGACAAACTGAGTTTCTATCTAGACTTACTCTGTCTGAGAAATGTTCTGAGCCTCAATCAAGCAGCTTTATTGAAGACTGAGGCATTTTTGGCACATGCTGTGGTTCTCTTATGACTAACTGTGCACTCGGGAGCAATTTACCAAACAACACAAATCCCGGCTTAAACCCTACCTAATTTTCCACTGCATATCATGTGTCTAAAAAACGAAATGAAAAGAGATCCACTGAAAAAGTGATCTAACATCAATTCAAAGATTCCATTAATCAGGTAATAATGAAATTTTGAGGGCAATAACAGTGTTGTTTACTAGTATGTATCCTGGATTACAGTAGGCACTGCATAGTTCAGTGTTTTCCTTCATTATGCATTATAGTTATGCCCCAAAATTTGGAGACCTAATAGTAGATGTGTGTACTTTGACACCAGTATGTACAAGAGCTACCTGTATATCTATACCTGTATATACCTGTGACATTTTAGGATGGTTGGAGACTTCTCTTCTTCTTGTGGTGTGGTCTTGGGTTGAATTTTCTAGGACAGTCTGATCTGACCATGTTGTTTCACTTGTTAATTATTTTGTGGACAGTGGAACTGCTGATTTCAAACAGTTCTGAGATGTTGAAGTCCTGTCATTTGCAGGCTTCAAAAAGTGCTTTGGATCTTGATACTGCTTACTTCAACAAGGACTACATTTCTGAGGTTTAAATAAGAGAGACACTGCATCCCAGTTGTGTACTACACTAATCCTATAGTATAGACCATTTACTAACCTTAGCATGGGTTTGGCAATTTAGTACATCAAATATAAATGCATTAACCTATTTTATACTATGAGGAAGTAATGGAGTATTATGTCAACATATATCACCGCCAGTTCTCCTAATGCTGTCGCAGGTGAATCGTTATGCTTTTTCCCCCATTTTTCCCCCAAGACGTGAGTAGCTCCTCCCTTTATGTTTTGCATTTGCATTGTGGGACAATAGGGTCCACTCACACACACTCAGAAATTCTCTCTCACCATGTTCTAAATATCTGCACATGATGTGGTGCACTTGATACTAATTTTTAAGTAGTAATACATTTGTGTGTGTATTATATTTTCCAAATTATTTGTTACTAAATTAAGCAAAACCAATATGTATCAGAGCCTTCAACATACAAAACAACAAAGGCAAATTACACCAATTCACACGTGCAGAGTATGTTTGTGCATATAAATAACTGAATAACATTTCAAGGTCCTGGAGTGGCCTAAACAGTCTCCACACCTAAACCCAATGCAAAAATTAGTTCAGTCATGCCCAGATATTGTATGAGAAGACAACAACGTAATTATTTGCACTTGCCCATCAGATGCCAATCAGATGCCAATCAGCCTGAGCTAAGCATATTGCTAACTTGCACATAGCTTACATTTACTGCATTTGGCATAAGTAAGAACCCAGAGGCAAGACTTACTCTCAAAGAGTTCAGTGTTATCGATCTGTCCAGGAAAAGAAGGAGAATTCTGGTCTCCGGTATTTACATACTCCTTCCATGACTCAAACCATCTACTTTCAACAAGATACCTGCAAGACAGTAAACAACAGTTAGATAATTATAGGCTTTGGATAAGAAAGTTAGATAAGAAAAATAACAACTTTGTATCAGAACTGTATGGACAGTCCATTCTGTTCCCTTAAGCCATTAGTGAAGTTGAAGGTACCCATCTGTTTTTCCCTTATAAGGTTTGTGTAACATTTTCCAACCTCTCTTTATCCCTCTGCATTGAATGGACTATGTTTGTAACTGTCCCTTTAAGACTGACCCTGACACACTCAACAAAGTAGTCCAGCCTGACATACTCCTTACAACGTCATTGTGGATAGGTAGGTTCCTGTAGGCTAAACAGGTGGGTATGCAAATATTTTGAGTTGTGACATCATAAAACAAGTTGGGGGTATAAATAGGGGGTTCTGGCACTTTAACAAGGTGCAGCTACTACAAACTCTTGTTTCAAATGAAGTGTGCACAAATCATGTCACTGCCCTTTTCTTCATAGTTGCACAGCCTACTATATATTGTAAATTATGGTTACATTTCATCACATCTCAGCGCATTAATCACAAATATGTGTTGGTTATATGTCTGTGTTTACAGTACGCTTTACACATAGAGAGGTACTGCATTCAAAAGCCACCAATGTTGTCATGTGGGGCATATTTAAACCTGAAATCTCTATCTAGGCCAAAAATCCTGTAGAAAATCCTGTAGTCAAAGTTACAGCATAAAGTTATAGTTTGCACAAAACTGCAACAAACCTTGATCTTAACAGTTGACACCTGTGTTTACAGTATGCTTTTCACATAGAGAGGCACTGCATTCAAAAGCCAGCAATGGGTAATACAATTTAACAAACTACATTTGTGGATGCAGTGATAGTAAACATTTTTTAAGCCATTAACCCTAAATACGTGGTGGTTCTAGTATTGCAGTTGTAAACATGCACGGTTACGACCTTTGAAGCTGAGAAGCCAGGGACCAAAAAGGGGGAGATATGTTTTAGCTAATGTTTCTTTGTTTTATCCCTCAGGCTCCATTTTACATATTTATTCATAATATTTCTTTTTTTTATGGACACACATACGTGGTATCTGAATTGTAAACAGTATACACACACACACACACCTGAACACCCCTTCTGATGACTTTTAAGCCATTACCCCGCCATTACCCTTACATGACCCTTCCACTGGAGGTGGTTCTGGTCTCTGAGCTGTAAACAGTGTGTCTGTACTGAATCCAGCGGCCTGAATATGGAGGTTTGGGGTAATAAAGAAGCTCGAGCACCCCTCTGCCCTCTCTGTCCCCTGAGCTCAAAACGAAACTGAGGGAACAGGGCGGCTCGCTGAAACACAGACTCAAAAGTGAAACTCAGAAGTGCCTCCGTGTTGGAGGCAGAGCTCCACCTGCCCGACCGAGGCTGTAACAGAGCCGCTGCGGGTGGAGGGTAAGAGTGGACTCTGGAGCCGCTGTCAGTAGCAGGTCATGTCTGAGTGCTGCTGGTGTGGGAGTCCTAAAGCCCTCCGCGCCACATATCTGATAAACACTGTGTTCAATAGCGCTCGTTTCGGGGGTTTAAAGAACACAAACAGAGGCTCTGCAGAGACACCGGGCGCGGAGCTCGCCTCCAGCCCGCTCTCAGTCAGTGTCAACGCCGGCGGACGCTCACCAGCTCTGCCCGACCCGGAGCTCCTCGTCCCGGATCAGCGTCTCGACCTCTTCCCGCTGGGTTTCCAGCCCAGGAGGCTCCGTCGCCACACCAGTGCTGCTCGTGGCCATACTGATTCATTTAATATTCCGCCACAGAATCAAGCGCAGAAACACTGCAAATTATTATTATTGTATCGCAGGAAGAAGGAAGAGCTGCTGATGATGACTTCCTTACACCACCGGGGCGGGGCTAACGCCCGAATGGGCGTGGTCTCGGATTGCGTTGGTTTAAATAACATTAAGCGCAGATATTTTGGTCTGAGCACATTTGAACTGGCACTCCACGAGACAGCCACACGCAGATCAGCCTTGATTAAAACATTGAGACATTAATGTTGTATGGGCAGGTCCCCATTGTGGCATAGGCTCCATCTGAAGGTGTCCTGTGATGTCTGGAACCCAGCCTTGAGCAGCAGATCCTCCTGTAGGAGGTGAAGGGAGGCCTCTCTGGAATACATCCATCAGCTCTGGCTGCCCACTGACTCTTAACACACTGTTCACTGGTTGTCACTCCTTGGAGCACTAGTGGGAGCTACTGCTCACTGCACACTAGAAACACTCTGCACAAGCTGCCTGATGCTGTGGAGATGATCCGAGCTGGTCATCTACATCAGTTTGTCATCTTCGTCAGAGTAGCTCCCTCGAGCCACTGTAAACAGATCATTGGTGTTTATCATCTTCACCTGTCAGTGCATTTTCTTCTTGAAATGGAAATGAACCATATAAATGGTCATATATGGTCATCGTGATGGTAATCTACCATGAGTGGAATGATTAAATAAAAAAAATGTACTACTGTACAGTTGTGACCAAAGCTTGGTTTTCACAAAGCATACTTTTGTAATGACAAATACATCCAGTTAAAGCAAAGACTATTTACAGTGTTGACCCTTCTTCTTTAAGACTTCTGCAGTTTGTCTCGATATGCTGGATATCAGCATCTGGGAAAAACCTTGAGTGTTGGCAACCCATTCTTGCCTAGTCACTTCTTGGACTTTCTGGGTTTTTGTTTGTCCACCTTTTTGAAGATTGACCACAGGTTCTCAGTGGGATTTCCAGGCCATGTACCCAAAATGAGAATTTTTGGCAACCTGGTTATCACTTTTACCTTGTGCTCCATGCTGGAAACATGTTCATCTCCAGATTGCTCCTGGATTGTTGCAAGAAGTTGCTCTTGGTGGATGTTTTAAACCATTCCTAATTCGTGGCAGTGTTCTTAGGCAACATTTTGCCTGGATGAAAAGCAACTCCACACATGAAGGGTCTCTGTATGCTTCATTGTTGGCATGACACAGGACTCTTCTCTAGATAATCATTTTTCCAGATGTCCCAAACAGTCTGAAGGGGGCTTTCTTACTCCTGACCAATCCATATACCTCCTGCAGAATATCAGCCTGTCATTGATATTTAACTTGGAGAGAAGTGGCTTCTTTGCTGCTTTTATTGACATCTGTGTTCACCTGCCCTCTGCCATTCCTGAGCAAGCTCTGCACTGGTGACGGCTTGATCTCATAACTGCATCGTCTTTAGGAGATGATAATGATTACTTCACTTTATTGGGCACACTGAAGCCCAAGTGCTTCACTTTTTCCACATTTTGTTATGTTACAGCTTTATTCCAAAATGGATTCAATTAAATTTTCCCTCCAAATTCTACACACAATACTTCATGATGACAAAGTGAGAAAAGTTTCTTTTAGGAAGTTTCTCCCGTTCTTCTTTGCAGAACCTCTCAAGCTCCATCTATTAGTTGTGGAGCATCGTGCACAGCCATTTGTAGATACTCCAGAGTCTGGGCTCTGGCTGGGCCACTCAAGCACATTCACATAGTTGTCCTGAAGCCACTCCTTAGTTATCATGGCTGTGTGCTTAGGGTCATTGCCCTGTTATAGGATAAAGATTCATAAATCCTCCTCTGGTCAACTACTTACATATAGTTAGTTAGGGGACACTAGACCCCCACTGTCTGTTGGAATACTCAGGTAATCTTTCACTTGACCCTGACTAGTCTCCCAGTTCCTGCTGCAGTGAAACATCTCCATAGCATGATGCTGACACCACCATGCTTCACTGTAGGAATGGTATTGGCTAGGTGATGAGCAGTGCCTGGTTTCCTCCAGACATGATGCTTGGCATTCAGTGCAAAATGTTCAATCTTTTGTTTCTCATAGTCTAAGAGTCTTTCAGGTGCCTTTTGGCAAACTCCAGACAGGCTGTCATGTGCCTTTTATTGAGTTACTTCTGTCTGGCCACTCTACCATGCAGGCCTGATTGGTGGAGTGCTGCAGAAATAATTGTCCTTCTGAAAAGTCAGGTTATCAGAGAGACCATTGGGTTCTTGGTCACCTGCCTGACTAACGCCCTCCTAGCACATTCAATCATCAATCTCCTTCCTTTTACAAATGATGGTGATCACTGTACTCATTGGGACCTTCAATGCATCAGGAATTTTTCTGTACCCTTCCCCAGATCTGTGTCTCAATACAATCCTGTCTCGGAGGTCTACAGACAATTCATTAGACTTCATGGCTTGGTTTGTGCTCTGACATGCACTGTCTACTATGGAACCTTATATAAACAAATATATGCCTTTCCAAATCATGTGCAATTAACTGAATTTACCACAGGTGTTCTCCAATCAAACTGTAGAAACATCTGAATTAAAAATCTGTGCAAACAAGGTGCACCTGAGCAGACATAGTCTAATTTAGTATTGTTGCACATCAAGAAAGCCTCTTATAATTCGTGCATTACTTCCAGGTCCACCCATTGCTTTAACGCTATGGACAGCCATAGAAACGAACTGCCATAGAAAAGTTCACACATCAGCCACACACACTAAAAACCAGGGTATGATGTAGGTACTGTTTTGTACTCAGAGGTACATGTTCCATATATCCCCTCAAATGTACAATACTGTGTTTTTGGTACATAATAGTAATTTAACTGCTACAAAATATGTAGCTAGAGAAAATGACTTTAACTGAATGGTACTTTATTGTACCTTAATAGGGAACAGCACCAGCAACAAGCTTTGTCCCTTTTCAGTACAAATCTAGAATTCATTTTCTTAGTATGTAAATCATCCTAAGGTCACCATGCCCAGCATCAGTTACAGGGGTACAAAGTTCCCCAGGATTGGGCTCCATCTAATCTCTTAGGTGTTAGTTGAAGTGGGCTTTCTTCAAGTTGGAATCAAAGGAATCATGCAAGCAAATCCTCACTGCTGGGTTCCGAAATAAGATTTACCAGTGTAAATGGGTAAATCTGTCCAGGGAGATAGAGGCTGTTACCAAATAAAAGTCATTTACATGTGTAAACTACATTACCAGTTGTCTACAAAAACTGATCTGACCAGCGCCTCCTTTTACTTCAATGGAATGAATATTTGAACTGAAACCAAAGTACAGTGGTTCCAGTTCTCATGAACAGCAGCAGATGGCGACATAGTCTACTTTAGCATTGTTGAGCCTCAAGAGAGCGTCTTATAATTGTTGTGTTCAGGTACTTCCATGCAGTGAAACACACACTAGTGAATTGACACACTAGGGGCAATACACACATGCCTGGAGAGATGGGCAGCCCTATCTATGTCACCTGGGGAGCAGTAGTGGAGTCAAGTGCCTTGCTCAAGCGTACTTTATTTAGGTCTTGCTTGATCAGGGAATCAAACCCTCAACCTTCCAGACACGAGGCTGGTTCACTAACCATGGCTGCACCACAGTGTTTTTTGCTATTGTCCTAAGTTACATGTTTTACTTCTGTATCTCAGTTTGGTCAACAATACATATTGCACTGATGATCAAAAACATTAGTAAATGTAATGTGTGGTACACCTGTCTAACTGCTGGCTTATTTTCCATCAACACCACAGCCCCCCACGATCAAGTATCATGTGATAGGGGGAGTTCTAACCTGCAAACAGCAATAAAAGGGCTGGATTCTACATCTAAACATCTTACACTATGTTTTTAATAATTTCAGCTGTAGCTCACATACAAATGTTTTGGTATTGTTGACCAAAATACAGAAGTAAAAACTGTAAGAAACATTTTGTGTGTGTGTGTGTGTGTGTGTGTGTGCTTATCTTTTTGACCTGGAATCTAATCAGGCCAGTTTCTGTTTCTTAGAGCATTTTCTAACTGAAGCAACCTGTCAGGCTTTGAAAAAGATGTAGGTAAGATAAAAGTCATGGAGAGGTAATTATGTTAAAAACACCCACAGAGAGTCTAATTGGATTCTTTTCATACTTTGGTGACATTCATGTCAGCATAAGGAGGACAAAGCAGTTTAAATCATTAGCATTTGAGGCTTGGTGGGGATAATTTATGGATGACCACATTTAGGAAGGGTAAGATTCTTTCATGGTATTGATGTAACATATTGATGGATTTGTTCTTTTTGATTATTAACACCCTTTTCTATCATTTATTTGCTGTTGTTAATTTAAGCCTACTGAGGTGAATAGTTTGTGGCTCTTAGATTGTCTTAAGGTAATCAGGGACTAATAATTTCTTACAGATTGAGAAGACAGAAGCTTTGATTGTTGCTCCTACAAAGTAACACATATGATTAAACAAAGTCTTGTGGCTTTGTCCCTGGTGCTCCGCACTAATCTATGAATTTGGTTTTTATAATGGATCATGTTAGACAGAATGTTAAACAGCTGATACAATTTTTTTTTCTTAAAGAAAGATTAGTAAATTGAGATGTGAAGATCTGAAGCTCAAGATACTGATACATGCTTCTATTTTATCTCGTATTTTATAAAGGTGGCCTGGCAAATAGCAAACCACACTTGTAAAGAAAAATGATGGTTATAAAATTGCAAATATGTACTTGTGTTACTTAAAACATCATTGATGTGGTCCTTGAATGCAGTGACCGATATAAAGGACAGTTTTAGTGTTTGTAGTTTGTATTTTGTAGCTCGAGGGCAGTACTGGATTTAGGAGTTTTGACCTGGTTTTGTATGTAGCAGATTCAGTTTGAAGCACCTCACATAAAAAAGGAGGTAAAAAAATCACTTTTTAAAGATAACCTTTGCTAATATCTCTTTAGAGTCTTGTTTAAATTCTTACACATACTAGAGCATTGCATGGTCAGATTCCCATGTATGTGGCTGACCTACTTCACCCATACGTATTAACATGTGCTCATTAACGTGTAATTTAAATCTGCTGGCTGTTCCTCATGCTCACCTGGAGATGAATGGGGATTGAGCATTCGAAGTCTTTGCTCCTAAGCTGTGGTACACATTGCTCACTTTTCTTAGAGCTGCTGATTTTGTGGAATCTTTTAAAAAGCATCTAAAGATTTACCTTTTGAAGCAGGCATTTGGATAATTTGCCAGACAGCAATGTGTGTTTTTTAATAGATGCGGTATTTTCTGTAATGTAAAGCACTTTGTGACTCATGGCTGTGACTATTTAAATACAATTTTACTTACTTACTTACTTACCATTCCTAATGCATTTGTCTGATACTGTTGAGAGGAACTGGAGTGACATTTGTGAGCGTGTCCACGCATGAATGTTGCAACATTTAGTAGAAAGTCTTTGCAGAACAGTAAAGATTGTTACTGTAGAACAGCAGGACATACTCTCTCTAATACCCTTTATTTTGGAAGAAAAAAATGAAGCAAAAGAAACTTGTGACATATACTTTACTTTCAGTATAATTTGTTCACTGAGAAATCAGTCACTGACAGTCAGTTTTGAAGTTTGCTTGGACATGTCCTGCTTGGCCTTCTGCAGTGCTTCCTCCAAGTTTCTGATATGCTGCTGCGCATCAAGCACTGGCCCCTCACCTCGGCTTACAGAGTGCCCCAAACACCCATATGAAATGGATATGTTTTGCAGATGATGATCCAATGTAGACACAAGATGTGGCTGAATGATAAAACCTGTTAGCCCATGTGGGCATTTTGAATGCCATCATCTTGCATTCAACTTCATATTGTCAAATGTGGACAATTTCACCAATGGTAAAGTCATCAACAATCACTGAAGAGATCCCTCTAATAGGGTTATCTCACCTAAACTCATGGTATGGTGTTGTTGTAATCATGGGGTAATTATGTTATATCCTTACACCAGAAGTTGTTAGAAGATATGTTTCCTTCATTGTTGCCTGATTTCCAGAGACAACCTGGATGTGCAGTGTCCCTAAAAGTTCATTGGTTGTAGGGCGCCATTCAGTGGCCTTAATGTTGCCTGAATAAACCCCCTTAGGATTTCTGTCTGTGGGTGTCATGTCAAGGCACATGTTTACTCTGTGAAGATACATAATATTCTTCATCTTAAAGACAGAATTGCTGACACTTTGCTGAACTTCAGCCAGATGTGATGATGAAAGTTCATTAGGAATGGAAAAAAAGGATAGTCTTTACGCTTAAACATGGTGACCCATATAATAAGCTTATTCTGTTGACATTTTGGAATTTTTGGGGGTTTGATATAAAATCATGGTTTTAACATAAGAACAAATAAAGGTGAACTAACATGAAGTACACCTTTGTTTTTCTGGTGACATTGTCTCTGTTTGATAGGTCACACACCTTCTCATTTCAGAATATTATGGTCAAACAGGTTTCACACTTCCCCTACACCTTGTGCCTAAAATTGCATTGCATTTGGTACTGTACTGTGCTACTGTTCTGGTTCAGTTTTGAAAAAAGACAACTTTATTGATATTTGTGCATCATCAACATCAGAGTAAGACATTCAAAAAGATGAAACAAAACAAACCACACTTGAAAAAGATGAAAAAGGAGGAGGCAGCTGGTGTCTTTTCATTTTTTTATAAACTGAAGATACGTGTTAATCTTGAGGAAATGAGACGCTGTTGTCCTTGGTCTCCATTATCTTAATGAGGACTTTAGAATGAGGGTTGGGTTTGTGAGGAAAAGCATGGTCTAGAAAAAAAATGTATTTTAATTTATATAACAGACTGTGACACATAAACATAAACATGACAGGTTAAAGAGGAAACTGGGCTTCTGAGCTTTTTATCCAATGACTAAAATGAGATTCATATAATGGTTAAAGAGACTTGAATTACTTGAATGAATACTGATGCTGAATTTCTGGAGAACATACTTTGACCCTAAATAAACTTTTGTGGGGCATTTTTTTAATTATTATTTGAACAAAATTTCATACTCACTGTTTTTGGCAAGTTCTAGACATGTACAAAAGAAGGTTGTTCAATTCTGAAAGGAGAAAAGCAAGGTAATTTTACTTCAAGGGGAATTCCACCATGTTTTCAAACTTTCAGTATAAACTGTTCACTGAGAAAGCAGTCACTAACACTGTCAGTTTTGAAGTTGGGCACATTTTTGGACTTTAAATAATCATAGTGACAAAAATCTATACCTTTATTTGTAAGCTAGGCTTGGTTATAAGTATGTGAATATACTGATTCAAATAGTTTCCATCTCCATCCCACTTCTCTAACAGGTCTTCTAATCACAGTTCTCTCACCGGTTCTCCTCTCCTTCCAGCAGTTTCCTATAAGTAGCGATCTCAATGTCCAGTGTCAGTTTGACATTCATTAGCCCCTGATACTCGCAGAGCTGCTTTGCCATGTCCTTCTTAGCCTCCTGCAGCGCTTTCTCCAGATCTCTGATCTTCTGCTGAGCATCATGCACTGCCCCCTCACCTCGACGTTCCGCCTCCACAATCTGACCATGCACGCTGTCTCGCTGCAAGGGTTAAAGAAATCTCAAACACCAGAAATTGTGTCAGGGATATTTGTCACCCTATGTTCTATTACTCTATAAAAAAAATAGTCAGGCCAATTTAAAACGATGTAGTAACCTGTAAATGCATCTCGTTGAAGCAACACTGTTACCTGTGAAAATCTGGAGAGTCAGTATTGATTTGTTGCCATGGTGTTTCTGTGTAGATGGTTGTGTCTGGTTTTCATGGAGATGTGGTTGTTACCTGTGCATTAGCCAAAATGATTTCTTTCTGTAGGTGCGCGATTTGTCTGTTGAGCTCTGAGAGTTCCCTCTTAGTGTTCTTCAGCTCTGAAGTGTGATGCTCAGCCTGAGAGACTTTGACTTCATACTGGGGAGGGATTGCATTACATGCATTACAATGTAGATATTGTGATATGACTCATATGTTTTATATACATGTAAGAACCTATTCGTAATATGTTTTTATACTGTATTTTGTGCAAAATGTATTACCTATATGTAAAAATTATAGATCTAAATGTATGTATGCAAGCAGAGTATGTAATTGCAATATGTCCCATATAGGTTTTATGTATGCAAGTACTAATGTAATGGCAATATGTCTCATATACATACCTATATATGAGTACCTTTTTATAATAATAGATCCCAACCTTACAAATGTATAGTCTGAAGCATACATACCAATCTAGCCACACACAGTGGAATACACACATGCAAAAACACTTGTGGACAGTGCTTTTCTTTGTTACCTGAATGAATAACTGGTGTCATTTACTGCAAGATTAACTTTTATGTTTGTTTGAGTTTCACTAGAAAGCTGGAGAACCTGCTCTGGACATGAAAAGGCCCTAACATGAACATAGAACAGGAGGTGTGTGAGTTTATGTGCAGTTTATGTGAGTTACTATGGATATTTGAGCAGGTAAAAGCGTGCTCACATTTCTCTTGTACCAGGTTTCAGCCTCCTGGCGGCTGCGTGCAGAGACCGCCTCAAACTGACTCTTCACCTCCTCAACAATCTTCTGCATGTTCAACTGCCTGCTATTATCTATCTGAACCACCACAGATGTCTCCTTCAGTTCCTCCTGTAGCTCACGCAGTTCCTGTAGAGACAAATATATGTTCAAAAATATCAACTCATTCAAAAGACACTCATTCATTCATAATTAACGAATCCAGTAACTTAAAGGTGCAGCCATTGCTGATACATGCATTGAGAGATGATATAATGCCCGCAGCCATTACAATGAGATGTTCTGCAGCATTTGCAGATGAGCCTAAGGCCACCATGCCTAGCACAGGGCTGTGAAGCAGTGGAATTGTGAATTCCTTCCCAGATGAGTCAATACCCTTGAATTTAGAAGAAACACTGGATTTGCAGGTGTCTACAAGGGTTTGCATAAAAACAGGTTTCACATTGGTCTGTTTGTTCAAGGAATACCATGTTTTCCATGCATTTATCAATCCATTCATGGGTCTGGATCCTACCCAGAAGTAAATTGGGGCAAGGCAGGAATACCAATGAACATGGTTCCAGTCTGGCTCTGGATAAGAGTGTCAACTAAATGCCATAAATATGTCAAAGCGTCTTGATGTACCTTTATATAATAGGCCTTAAAGAAGTTTAGGTCTTCCAGATGTCCAGTGACTTTTTCTTCCAGTCCAGTCTTTTCTAGGTATTCAACATCAACATCCTGATAAGACAAGAAGCAATCAGACAAATCAGGTTGGGTTTTTTTTTTTTTTTTTTTTTTTTTTTTTTTTTTTTCATATCAGATTTTTCATTGCTTATTTTGTGGGTTTGAGCGTCTAAGTGTGTGAATGTGTGGGGTAGTCAAGAAAGCTGTGATAGTGTCATACCTTCTTTACTTGCACAAAATCATCTTCTGCATTGTTTCTCTTATTAATCTCATCTTCATACCTGCAATGAAGGGAGTTGATATGTGGTCATGCAGGCAATGAAAGCTGTACATACATGCTGTAGTAACATGCATTGTTTGAGCTCAGTGAGGTGTAGATTTTTAAATCCACGTGTCTAATTATTCTTAGGCTCTGTCAGTCAAGTTAAACTCATCAATCACAGGCACCCTAATTTTCCTTTGAAGGCGTACTCGCTTAGGGCTAGGCCTGAAGATTTTTTTTAATAGAGAGAAAGGTCTCTCTGAGAATTTAGCATGTCTATTGCTGAAAACTGCTAGTGAAAAACAATGTTCTTGTATGTCTTTACTGAAATACCACTACAGAGGGTACACTATGTAGACAAAAGTATTGGGACATCTGCTCATTTATTGTTTCTTTTGAAGTGAAGGGTGTTAAAAAAAGATTATCCTGCTTTTGTTGGAGAAACTGCTCTTTACTGTCCAGGGAAGTTTTTAGATTTTGAGGCATTACTGTGAGGATTTGATTGCATTCAGCAACAAGAGTGCTCCTGATGTCAGGATGTTGGAAGATCTCATATATATATGGATGAATGACACCTCTTTCAATCAATACATCACATTTAAAGTTCTGAGGAGCAGATACACATTTCTAAAGCTCAATCTACTGGTTATTTTAATTGGGTTATTCTCAACTTACTATATTTGTTCTGCTACAGAAGTAGAGCTGCATCGAGAACAATAATATCAAACAGCCCTAGCTGCAATACGCATTTGTTGCAAATGCAAGAGTGGCCTAAAAATTGAACATTATCTAAAGAGACTGCTGTAATATTCACCTGAAAAGAGTAGCAGCACTCAGAAAGTACTGGGTCAGTTTATATTTATATAATGTAAATATAATTTTATGTTATAGAATTGTGCTATATTTGCTATAAGATATTTTGGACATGTTGTCAGTAATGTCCAGCACACTATGGTTTGCCTGACCTCTGTTTGTTCTCTTCCACCAGCATGAGGGTGCTGTGGAGTTCAAAATCCAGCCGATCCTTGTCTCTCTTCTTGGCATCCAACTCGGCCTGCAGGCTGCTGACATAGGCCTTCATCATGGGCTCCAACTTGGAGTCCTTGGGTATATCACCCTGCAGTAACTTCCACTTTGTCTCTAATAACTTATTCTGCTGCTCCAGGAGGCTAACCTGAAAGAAAGAGATTGGAATAGATTGCAAATAGATTAGAGTTAACAGATAGTGGATAGATGGAAGGATAGAGGGAGGTGTTAGGTGTCCGGAGTGGCCTTTCCCCTTATGTGTACAGCTACTGATGCTACTGATTCTGCTGCTGCTGCTGCTGCTTTCATAATCACCTTTTTTATAACAAAGTGCATTTACATACAGTGGGTTTTTAGGCCATGGAGGAGTGACTGAAGTAGCAAAAGGAGTGTTACAGCCTGGACATTACAAATGAAGCACATCACAGGGCAGCCAATCGGAACAGAGGTTATTTACATATAGCAGCCTTAAAGGAAGAACAACAACAGCAAAAATAAAAATTTAATTCTAACTGGTGGTTTACTCCTGCACAGTTTTTTGCTTTTCCTGCACAAGCACACCTGATTCATCTCACCTGTTAATGACCAGGTCCACTTGGTATGCTGGAGCAGGGAAATCAGCAATCTGTGCCTTTTTGGCATTGCTCTAAAAAACCATTTAGAGAACACCTGAATGTGGAGCAGGACTACACCTGAATCAGAAACCTCATAGGAAGGATAAAGAAGAGTGGAATAGAAGAAAAAAGATGGAAAGTCCGACACATATTAACATACAGGTAGCCATCTCACCTTGTCGATGAAGGAGGCAAACTGGTTGTTAAGTGTTTTGATCTGTTCCTTCTCCTGTACTCTGACTGCATAAAAGTCAGGGTCCAGGTCCAGCTTTAGTGGGGTCAGCAATTTTCTGTCCACAGTAACAGATCTAATGGGTAGATCTGCTGCTGGAGCATCAGCAAAGCTAAAATATGAGGTCCCTCTGTGTGGAATGTTCATTCCGGCCTGGGGATATGAGCCCAGAGAGTGACTGCTGAAGCTCTGCCGAGTAGGCTTACTCTTGACACGCTTATTCATGACTGCTCAAGAACAGAACAACACTGTGGAGTGTGGTTTTTGTAGCCTAAACTGCCAACCTATATACTTGGAGAGTGGGGTGTGTTTGGAGGTATGCACATACCTCACTAGGAAAAACAAGTTTAACCACATATTTACTCAGCTGACACACATTCTGTACATTCATCTGGTGCACTTGCTTTCAAACACACACCCTGGCCACGTTTTAGCATTGATGCAAGCTCAGTTGCTCTGAGCTGTGATGTCAGAGTTGCATATAAGTATTCTGATCTTTGACGTATAATTGGTTTATAAATATCTGTTGATCTGATGCTGTATACTTAGCTCATGTAATATACTCATCAGTTCACTTAAAAATTTAATTTAATTTCTGCTTCCTCTTCTAGTTCTCATTCCAGTCCTAATATGCTGCTGCCAATTTTATGCTTCTTTTCCAATTTTATTGTGAAATTAAAGTTGAATGAATAGATTTGTTCTAGCCCATCTGGTACATGAGGGACGACTGAATTGCGGATGAAATGTCAGCTGTTTAATGTTAAATGGTTGTAGTAAGGTTAACAAAACTTATAAATCACATTGCAATTTGAAAATTGAGTTATAAAATCAGGGCGGCATGGTGGAGCAGTGGATAGTGGATCCCCGGGTGGGGTGACCTGGGAAGTTTCTGTGTGGAGTTTGCATGTTCTCCCCGTGTTTGCGTGGGTTTCCTCTGGGTACTCTGGTTTCCCCCACAGTCCAAAGACATGCATGATAGGTGAATTGGTGACTCTAAAGTGGCCCGATGTTTGTGTGCATGTGTGCGCAAGGAATAAGCGGTTCAGAAAATGGATGGATGGATGGATGCAGTTATAAAATCAATAACAACATTGAAGCAATATTGAATCGACATTGTGATATCCACATTATTTCACTTTTCAAAATATAATTAAATTTTGAATAAATGTTGAAATGCCAGCCGGGAAAGACCAATGCTTTACATGGTCCACTTCTCCTCACCCTGCATTTATGATACTTGATTTATGAGATTTGGATTTAAAATCTGTCTGTTCAGACTGAGTTGCATTGCTGTCTATCAGATATGCATTGGTTTTCAGAACACACCATTTAGAAACAGGTACGAACTGCACTACAGGTTGTATCAGGGGAATTTGCTGGTCTCTGCTGGTCACTGAGAGAGCTGCAACATATTGAATTTTTTCCAGTTAGAAATGAGGCCTGCTTTTAAAAATCTAGTATGTGAACATCCAAAAAAAGAGACATAAAGTGCTTCTTTATATATATAGTTGAAGAAACAAAAAGTAATGTGTCAAATTCTTGTGAGATTATTTCATTTACTTTGTACTAAATAGGTCACAGTTCCAGAGCCTACCTGTAATCATTGGACACAGCGCAGGAGTGCCAGTCCATCACCACACACACACACACACACACACCCCTGAGTGGTGACTGAACACAACCCAAAGTCCTTGGAGCTGTGACACATACACTACCTGCACTACCTGTGGTGCTACCATGCCACCCCCTTCCATCTAAATTCAGCTGACTCTAGCTAACTAACTGAACACAGAAGTCTGTGGAGCTGTGGCATGAAGCAAAACTACACACAACAGTTTGGGAAACATCTACCAATAATGAATACCAAGAATGCTATTAATATATTGATATTCATTCTGGTTAAATAACATCTGATCTACTTCTGCTCTCAGTCGTTGGCCATTTAAATCCTAAAATGACAGTTAATGAAACAGACAAAATGTAATGAATACAACATTCACTACACTGACTTATTACTCTAACACTGGATAAAAAACACTAGTTTATAACCACAGTGATGTATAAGTACTAGTATTTTTTCCATGACTGTCCTTCATCCTGGACAGAAATCACAAAGAGAAACTAGGAGGCCCGCTGCACTTCAGGCTGTATCAGGGGATTTGATACTCTCTGCTGGTCACTAATGTGAACTGTATTTTAATGGTGAAATGGTGCCTTCAGTGACCTGACCCATTTTAAACTAATAAAAGACATACAGGGGTTGGACAATGAAACTGAAACAGCTGTCATTTTAGTGTGGGAGGCTTCATGGCTAAATTGGAGCAGCCTGGTGGCCAATCTTCATTAATTGCACATTGCACCAGTAAGAGCAGAATGTGAAGGTTCAATTATCAATTTACTTGTCAATTAAAACATGACAATCCTTTATTAGTCCTGCAGTGGGGGAATTCACAATGTTGCAGAAACAGTACTTAGTACAAGAATAGATAAAATACAGTATAAACAGTACAGTATCTACACTGTTATAAACAATAAACAAATCAATTATAAATATAAATATATAAGTTGTCTGCAGTGACCTTTGTATAACTGTGTACCACAAACACAAAAGGACCACTATATTAATACCATTCACTATACTATTCATATCCCAGCCATTATGGGTGTACTTTGTGCACTACTGGTGACGGTCCCAAGCCTGGATAAATGGTGAGGATTGCTTCAGGAAGGGCATCCGGCATAAAACCTGTGCCAAAACTATAATGCAGATCAGGCAGTTGATCCACTGTGGTGACCCCTAAAGGGAACAGCCAAAAGAAGAAGAAGAAGAAAAAGAAGAAGATACTATTCATATCTGTTGGGCTGCTGTCTCAACCAGTAAGTGACAGCTATGCACTTTTGAGAGCATCCTTACAGGGAACTCTATGGTCTGGTTCGGGAACAGTACCAAACGGGACAGACAGACCCTGCAGATAGTGGTGCGATCTGCATACTTCCAGATCTGCAGACTAACTACAACAAGCGCTGCTGGTTTAAAGCCATGAAGATCGTGAAGGGCTTCAGTCATCCTAACCTTGGGAAAGCTGTTCCGCTGACTGAAATCCAGCATGGAAAGGACGAGACTGAGCTTCTTCCCCCAGGCTATCCACATCTCACAAATGGACTCTCATATGTCAATTACTACTGCTCTCCTGCACAGCATCATGTAGCAACCAATTTGCACATCTGCACTTTATACAACACTTCTCATGGTTCTACACTGACTGCAGCTTATTCACACATTTACAAAGTTGCTTTTGTTACTTTAGAGGTATATATTTATTTTCTCCTTTTTATCTTTTATCTTGTAAATACAGAGACTTATTTATTATTCTCCCCCTTCTCCCTACCTCCCTTATTGATCTGTGAGTGCTGACAGTCGTGAATAAGTATTTCACTGCTTGCTGTACTGTGTATAAGTGTGTGTGACAAATAAACCTTGAAGCCCTTGAAACCCTTGAAACCTAAGTCGTGCCCTCAGTAGGCTGCAGCGGGCTGTTTGAGACGCAGCGCTGCCTGTCGTCCACCAGGGGCGACAAAGAGCAGCGGTGGTCAGTCTCGCCCTGTGAGGAGCTCGATGGTGGCAGAGTGCTCTTGTTTACGTCTGACTAAAATTTCAGCACAGCAGACCCTGACAGTGCTGTAAGGCCTCCGGAGTCGAGGTTCAGGCGTGTTTGTCACAGTAAACTCTGTCGCCCCGCGCCGCGCGTCCACCCTGTCTCTCAGGCAGGCCGGTTCAATGCCTTTCAGAGCAGCTTTATCGCCGCTATGGACGCAAACGATCTGTTTTCGAGCTGCAGGAAGGGCGACGTTGCGAGAGTGAGGTTAGTACTGAGTGTGACACTGTTTTCCGACCGTGTGTGTGTGTGTTGAAGGTGACAGATGTAGTCACTGTGAGTCGTTGTAGATCTGCAGTCAGTGCAGAACAACAGATGACACACAGACTGCTGTGTACTAATGCACACACAGGAGCCCAGTGTCTGGTCCAGTATGGTTTCTGGACACTTAATGTCTGTTTGTTTTTGTCACCTTGTTACTCTCTCTCTCTCTCTCTCTCTCTCTCTCTCTCTCTCTATATATATATATATATATATATATATATATATATATATATATATATATATATATATATATAGAGAGAGAGAGAGAGAGAGAGAGAGAGAGAGAGAGAGTAACAAGGTGACAAAAACAAACAGACATTAAGTGTCCAGAAACCATACTGGACCAGACACTGGGCTCCTGTGTGTGCATTAGTACACAGCAGTCTGTGTGTCATCTGTTGTTCTGCACTGACTGCAGATCTACAACGACTCACAGTGACTACATCTGTCACCTTCAACACACACACACACGGTCGGAAAACAGTGTCACACTCAGTACTAACCTCACTCTCGCAACGTCGCCCTTCCTGCAGCTCGAAAACAGATCGTTTGCGTCCATAGCGGCGATAAAGCTGCTCTGAAAGGCATTGAACCGGCCTGCCTGAGAGACAGGGTGGACGCGCGGCGCGGGGCGACAGAGTTTACTGTGACAAACACGCCTGAACCTCGACTCCGGAGGCCTTACAGCACTGTCAGGGTCTGCTGTGCTGAAATTTTAGTCAGACGTAAACAAGAGCACTCTGCCACCATCGAGCTCCTCACAGGGCGAGACTGACCACCGCTGCTCTTTGTCGCCCCTGGTGGACGACAGGCAGCGCTGCGTCTCAAACAGCCCGCTGCAGCCTACTGAGGGCACGACTTAGGTTTCAAGGGTTTCAAGGGCTTCAAGGTTTATTTGTCACACACACTTATACACAGTACAGCAAGCAGTGAAATACTTATTCACGACTGTCAGCACTCACAGATCAATAAGGGAGGTAGGGAGAAGGGGGAGAATAATAAATAAGTCTCTGTATTTACAAGATAAAAGATAAAAAGGAGAAAATAAATATATACCTCTAAAGTAACAAAAGCAACTTTGTAAATGTGTGAATAAGCTGCAGTCAGTGTAGAACCATGAGAAGTGTTGTATAAAGTGCAGATGTGCAAATTGGTTGCTACATGATGCTGTGCAGGAGAGCAGTAGTAATTGACATATGAGAGTCCATTTGTGAGATGTGGATAGCCTGGGGGAAGAAGCTCAGTCTCGTCCTTTCCATGCTGGATTTCAGTCAGCGGAACAGCTTTCCCAAGGTTAGGATGACTGAAGCCCTTCACGATCTTCATGGCTTTAAACCAGCAGCGCTTGTTGTAGTTAGTCTGCAGATCTGGAAGTATGCAGATCGCACCACTATCTGCAGGGTCTGTCTGTCCCGTTTGGTACTGTTCCCGAACCAGACCATAGAGTTCCCTGTAAGGATGCTCTCAAAAGTGCATAGCTGTCACTTACTGGTTGAGACAGCAGCCCAACAGATATGAATAGTATCTTCTTCTTTTTCTTCTTCTTCTTCTTTTGGCTGTTCCCTTTAGGGGTCACCACAGTGGATCAACTGCCTGATCTGCATTATAGTTTTGGCACAGGTTTTATGCCGGATGCCCTTCCTGAAGCAATCCTCACCATTTATCCAGGCTTGGGACCGTCACCAGTAGTGCACAAAGTACACCCATAATGGCTGGGATATGAATAGTATAGTGAATGGTATTAATATAGTGGTCCTTTTGTGTTTGTGGTACACAGTTATACAAAGGTCACTGCAGACAACTTATATATTTATATTTATAATTGATTTGTTTATTGTTTATAACAGTGTAGATACTGTACTGTTTATACTGTATTTTATCTATTCTTGTACTAAGTACTGTTTCTGCAACATTGTGAATTCCCCCACTGCAGGACTAATAAAGGATTGTCATGTTTTAATTGACAAGTAAATTGATAATTGAACCTTCACATTCTGCTCTTACTGGTGCAATGTGCAATTAATGAAGATTGGCCACCAGGCTGCTCCAATTTAGCCATGAAGCCTCCCACACTAAAATGACAGCTGTTTCAGTTTCATTGTCCAACCCCTGTATGTCTTTTATTAGTTTAAAATGGGTCAGGTCACTGAAGGCACCATTTCACCATTAAAATACAGTTCACATTAGTGACCAGCAGAGAGTATCAAATCCCCTGATACAGCCTGAAGTGCAGCGGGCCTCCTAGTTTCTCTTTGTGATTTCTGTCCAGGATGAAGGACAGTCATGGAAAAAATACTAGTACTTATACATCACTGTGGTTATAAACTAGTGTTTTTTATCCAGTGTTAGAGTAATAAGTCAGTGTAGTGAATGTTGTATTCATTACATTTTGTCTGTTTCATTAACTGTCATTTTAGGATTTAAATGGCCAACGACTGAGAGCAGAAGTAGATCAGATGTTATTTAACCAGAATGAATATCAATATATTAATAGCATTCTTGGTATTCATTATTGGTAGATGTTTCCCAAACTGTTGTGTGTAGTTTTGCTTCATGCCACAGCTCCACAGACTTCTGTGTTCAGTTAGTTAGCTAGAGTCAGCTGAATTTAGATGGAAGGGGGTGGCATGGTAGCACCACAGGTAGTGCAGGTAGTGTATGTGTCACAGCTCCAAGGACTTTGGGTTGTGTTCAGTCACCACTCAGGGGTGTGTGTGTGTGTGTGTGTGGTGATGGACTGGCACTCCTGCGCTGTGTCCAATGATTACAGGTAGGCTCTGGAACTGTGACCTATTTAGTACAAAGTAAATGAAATAATCTCACAAGAATTTGACACATTACTTTTTGTTTCTTCAACTATATATATAAAGAAGCACTTTATGTCTCTTTTTTTGGATGTTCACATACTAGATTTTTAAAAGCAGGCCTCATTTCTAACTGGAAAAAATTCAATATGTTGCAGCTCTCTCAGTGACCAGCAGAGACCAGCAAATTCCCCTGATACAACCTGTAGTGCAGTTCGTACCTGTTTCTAAATGGTGTGTTCTGAAAACCAATGCATATCTGATAGACAGCAATGCAACTCAGTCTGAACAGACAGATTTTAAATCCAAATCTCATAAATCAAGTATCATAAATGCAGGGTGAGGAGAAGTGGACCATGTAAAGCATTGGTCTTTCCCGGCTGGCATTTCAACATTTATTCAAAATTTAATTATATTTTGAAAAGTGAAATAATGTGGATATCACAATGTCGATTCAATATTGCTTCAATGTTGTTATTGATTTTATAACTGCATCCATCCATCCATCCATTTTCTGAACCGCTTATTCCTTGCGCACACATGCACACAAACATCGGGCCACTTTAGAGTCACCAATTCACCTATCATGCATGTCTTTGGACTGTGGGGGAAACCAGAGTACCCAGAGGAAACCCACGCAAACACGGGGAGAACATGCAAACTCCACACAGAAACTTCCCAGGTCACCCCACCCGGGGATCCACTATCCACTGCTCCACCATGCCGCCCTGATTTTATAACTCAATTTTCAAATTGCAATGTGATTTATAAGTTTTGTTAACCTTACTACAACCATTTAACATTAAACAGCTGACATTTCATCCGCAATTCAGTCGTCCCTCATGTACCAGATGGGCTAGAACAAATCTATTCATTCAACTTTAATTTCACAATAAAATTGGAAAAGAAGCATAAAATTGGCAGCAGCATATTAGGACTGGAATGAGAACTAGAAGAGGAAGCAGAAATTAAATTAAATTTTTAAGTGAACTGATGAGTATATTACATGAGCTAAGTATACAGCATCAGATCAACAGATATTTATAAACCAATTATACGTCAAAGATCAGAATACTTATATGCAACTCTGACATCACAGCTCAGAGCAACTGAGCTTGCATCAATGCTAAAACGTGGCCAGGGTGTGTGTTTGAAAGCAAGTGCACCAGATGAATGTACAGAATGTGTGTCAGCTGAGTAAATATGTGGTTAAACTTGTTTTTCCTAGTGAGGTATGTGCATACCTCCAAACACACCCCACTCTCCAAGTATATAGGTTGGCAGTTTAGGCTACAAAAACCACACTCCACAGTGTTGTTCTGTTCTTGAGCAGTCATGAATAAGCGTGTCAAGAGTAAGCCTACTCGGCAGAGCTTCAGCAGTCACTCTCTGGGCTCATATCCCCAGGCCGGAATGAACATTCCACACAGAGGGACCTCATATTTTAGCTTTGCTGATGCTCCAGCAGCAGATCTACCCATTAGATCTGTTACTGTGGACAGAAAATTGCTGACCCCACTAAAGCTGGACCTGGACCCTGACTTTTATGCAGTCAGAGTACAGGAGAAGGAACAGATCAAAACACTTAACAACCAGTTTGCCTCCTTCATCGACAAGGTGAGATGGCTACCTGTATGTTAATATGTGTCGGACTTTCCATCTTTTTTCTTCTATTCCACTCTTCTTTATCCTTCCTATGAGGTTTCTGATTCAGGTGTAGTCCTGCTCCACATTCAGGTGTTCTCTAAATGGTTTTTTAGAGCAATGCCAAAAAGGCACAGATTGCTGATTTCCCTGCTCCAGCATACCAAGTGGACCTGGTCATTAACAGGTGAGATGAATCAGGTGTGCTTGTGCAGGAAAAGCAAAAAACTGTGCAGGAGTAAACCACCAGTTAGAATTAAATTTTTATTTTTGCTGTTGTTGTTCTTCCTTTAAGGCTGCTATATGTAAATAACCTCTGTTCCGATTGGCTGCCCTGTGATGTGCTTCATTTGTAATGTCCAGGCTGTAACACTCCTTTTGCTACTTCAGTCACTCCTCCATGGCCTAAAAACCCACTGTATGTAAATGCACTTTGTTATAAAAAAGGTGATTATGAAAGCAGCAGCAGCAGCAGCAGAATCAGTAGCATCAGTAGCTGTACACATAAGGGGAAAGGCCACTCCGGACACCTAACACCTCCCTCTATCCTTCCATCTATCCACTATCTGTTAACTCTAATCTATTTGCAATCTATTCCAATCTCTTTCTTTCAGGTTAGCCTCCTGGAGCAGCAGAATAAGTTATTAGAGACAAAGTGGAAGTTACTGCAGGGTGATATACCCAAGGACTCCAAGTTGGAGCCCATGATGAAGGCCTATGTCAGCAGCCTGCAGGCCGAGTTGGATGCCAAGAAGAGAGACAAGGATCGGCTGGATTTTGAACTCCACAGCACCCTCATGCTGGTGGAAGAGAACAAACAGAGGTCAGGCAAACCATAGTGTGCTGGACATTACTGACAACATGTCCAAAATATCTTATAGCAAATATAGCACAATTCTATAACATAAAATTATATTTACATTATATAAATATAAACTGACCCAGTACTTTCTGAGTGCTGCTACTCTTTTCAGGTGAATATTACAGCAGTCTCTTTAGATAATGTTCAATTTTTAGGCCACTCTTGCATTTGCAACAAATGCGTATTGCAGCTAGGGCTGTTTGATATTATTGTTCTCGATGCAGCTCTACTTCTGTAGCAGAACAAATATAGTAAGTTGAGAATAACCCAATTAAAATAACCAGTAGATTGAGCTTTAGAAATGTGTATCTGCTCCTCAGAACTTTAAATGTGATGTATTGATTGAAAGAGGTGTCATTCATCCATATATATATGAGATCTTCCAACATCCTGACATCAGGAGCACTCTTGTTGCTGAATGCAATCAAATCCTCACAGTAATGCCTCAAAATCTAAAAACTTCCCTGGACAGTAAAGAGCAGTTTCTCCAACAAAAGCAGGATAATCTTTTTTTAACACCCTTCACTTCAAAAGAAACAATAAATGAGCAGATGTCCCAATACTTTTGTCTACATAGTGTACCCTCTGTAGTGGTATTTCAGTAAAGACATACAAGAACATTGTTTTTCACTAGCAGTTTTCAGCAATAGACATGCTAAATTCTCAGAGAGACCTTTCTCTCTATTAAAAAAAATCTTCAGGCCTAGCCCTAAGCGAGTACGCCTTCAAAGGAAAATTAGGGTGCCTGTGATTGATGAGTTTAACTTGACTGACAGAGCCTAAGAATAATTAGACACGTGGATTTAAAAATCTACACCTCACTGAGCTCAAACAATGCATGTTACTACAGCATGTATGTACAGCTTTCATTGCCTGCATGACCACATATCAACTCCCTTCATTGCAGGTATGAAGATGAGATTAATAAGAGAAACAATGCAGAAGATGATTTTGTGCAAGTAAAGAAGGTATGACACTATCACAGCTTTCTTGACTACCCCACACATTCACACACTTAGACGCTCAAACCCACAAAATAAGCAATGAAAAATCTGATATGAAAAAAAAAAAAAAAAAAAAAAAAAAAAAAAAAAACCCAACCTGATTTGTCTGATTGCTTCTTGTCTTATCAGGATGTTGATGTTGAATACCTAGAAAAGACTGGACTGGAAGAAAAAGTCACTGGACATCTGGAAGACCTAAACTTCTTTAAGGCCTATTATATAAAGGTACATCAAGACGCTTTGACATATTTATGGCATTTAGTTGACACTCTTATCCAGAGCCAGACTGGAACCATGTTCATTGGTATTCCTGCCTTGCCCCAATTTACTTCTGGGTAGGATCCAGACCCATGAATGGATTGATAAATGCATGGAAAACATGGTATTCCTTGAACAAACAGACCAATGTGAAACCTGTTTTTATGCAAACCCTTGTAGACACCTGCAAATCCAGTGTTTCTTCTAAATTCAAGGGTATTGACTCATCTGGGAAGGAATTCACAATTCCACTGCTTCACAGCCCTGTGCTAGGCATGGTGGCCTTAGGCTCATCTGCAAATGCTGCAGAACATCTCATTGTAATGGCTGCGGGCATTATATCATCTCTCAATGCATGTATCAGCAATGGCTGCACCTTTAAGTTACTGGATTCGTTAATTATGAATGAATGAGTGTCTTTTGAATGAGTTGATATTTTTGAACATATATTTGTCTCTACAGGAACTGCGTGAGCTACAGGAGGAACTGAAGGAGACATCTGTGGTGGTTCAGATAGATAATAGCAGGCAGTTGAACATGCAGAAGATTGTTGAGGAGGTGAAGAGTCAGTTTGAGGCGGTCTCTGCACGCAGCCGCCAGGAGGCTGAAACCTGGTACAAGAGAAATGTGAGCACGCTTTTACCTGCTCAAATATCCATAGTAACTCACATAAACTGCACATAAACTCACACACCTCCTGTTCTATGTTCATGTTAGGGCCTTTTCATGTCCAGAGCAGGTTCTCCAGCTTTCTAGTGAAACTCAAACAAACATAAAAGTTAATCTTGCAGTAAATGACACCAGTTATTCATTCAGGTAACAAAGAAAAGCACTGTCCACAAGTGTTTTTGCATGTGTGTATTCCACTGTGTGTGGCTAGATTGGTATGTATGCTTCAGACTATACATTTGTAAGGTTGGGATCTATTATTATAAAAAGGTACTCATATATAGGTATGTATATGAGACATATTGCCATTACATTAGTACTTGCATACATAAAACCTATATGGGACATATTGCAATTACATACTCTGCTTGCATACATACATTTAGATCTATAATTTTTACATATAGGTAATACATTTTGCACAAAATACAGTATAAAAACATATTACGAATAGGTTCTTACATGTATATAAAACATATGAGTCATATCACAATATCTACATTGTAATGCATGTAATGCAATCCCTCCCCAGTATGAAGTCAAAGTCTCTCAGGCTGAGCATCACACTTCAGAGCTGAAGAACACTAAGAGGGAACTCTCAGAGCTCAACAGACAAATCGCGCACCTACAGAAAGAAATCATTTTGGCTAATGCACAGGTAACAACCACATCTCCATGAAAACCAGACACAACCATCTACACAGAAACACCATGGCAACAAATCAATACTGACTCTCCAGATTTTCACAGGTAACAGTGTTGCTTCAACGAGATGCATTTACAGGTTACTACATCGTTTTAAATTGGCCTGACTATTTTTTTTATAGAGTAATAGAACATAGGGTGACAAATATCCCTGACACAATTTCTGGTGTTTGAGATTTCTTTAACCCTTGCAGCGAGACAGCGTGCATGGTCAGATTGTGGAGGCGGAACGTCGAGGTGAGGGGGCAGTGCATGATGCTCAGCAGAAGATCAGAGATCTGGAGAAAGCGCTGCAGGAGGCTAAGAAGGACATGGCAAAGCAGCTCTGCGAGTATCAGGGGCTAATGAATGTCAAACTGACACTGGACATTGAGATCGCTACTTATAGGAAACTGCTGGAAGGAGAGGAGAACCGGTGAGAGAACTGTGATTAGAAGACCTGTTAGAGAAGTGGGATGGAGATGGAAACTATTTGAATCAGTATATTCACATACTTATAACCAAGCCTAGCTTACAAATAAAGGTATAGATTTTTGTCACTATGATTATTTAAAGTCCAAAAATGTGCCCAACTTCAAAACTGACAGTGTTAGTGACTGCTTTCTCAGTGAACAGTTTATACTGAAAGTTTGAAAACATGGTGGAATTCCCCTTGAAGTAAAATTACCTTGCTTTTCTCCTTTCAGAATTGAACAACCTTCTTTTGTACATGTCTAGAACTTGCCAAAAACAGTGAGTATGAAATTTTGTTCAAATAATAATTAAAAAAATGCCCCACAAAAGTTTATTTAGGGTCAAAGTATGTTCTCCAGAAATTCAGCATCAGTATTCATTCAAGTAATTCAAGTCTCTTTAACCATTATATGAATCTCATTTTAGTCATTGGATAAAAAGCTCAGAAGCCCAGTTTCCTCTTTAACCTGTCATGTTTATGTTTATGTGTCACAGTCTGTTATATAAATTAAAATACATTTTTTTTCTAGACCATGCTTTTCCTCACAAACCCAACCCTCATTCTAAAGTCCTCATTAAGATGATGGAGACCAAGGACAACAGCGTCTCATTTCCTCAAGATTAACACGTATCTTCAGTTTATAAAAAAATGAAAAGACACCAGCTGCCTCCTCCTTTTTCATCTTTTTCAAGTGTGGTTTGTTTTGTTTCATCTTTTTGAATGTCTTACTCTGATGTTGATGATGCACAAATATCAATAAAGTTGTCTTTTTTCAAAACTGAACCAGAACAGTAGCACAGTACAGTACCAAATGCAATGCAATTTTAGGCACAAGGTGTAGGGGAAGTGTGAAACCTGTTTGACCATAATATTCTGAAATGAGAAGGTGTGTGACCTATCAAACAGAGACAATGTCACCAGAAAAACAAAGGTGTACTTCATGTTAGTTCACCTTTATTTGTTCTTATGTTAAAACCATGATTTTATATCAAACCCCCAAAAATTCCAAAATGTCAACAGAATAAGCTTATTATATGGGTCACCATGTTTAAGCGTAAAGACTATCCTTTTTTTCCATTCCTAATGAACTTTCATCATCACATCTGGCTGAAGTTCAGCAAAGTGTCAGCAATTCTGTCTTTAAGATGAAGAATATTATGTATCTTCACAGAGTAAACATGTGCCTTGACATGACACCCACAGACAGAAATCCTAAGGGGGTTTATTCAGGCAACATTAAGGCCACTGAATGGCGCCCTACAACCAATGAACTTTTAGGGACACTGCACATCCAGGTTGTCTCTGGAAATCAGGCAACAATGAAGGAAACATATCTTCTAACAACTTCTGGTGTAAGGATATAACATAATTACCCCATGATTACAACAACACCATACCATGAGTTTAGGTGAGATAACCCTATTAGAGGGATCTCTTCAGTGATTGTTGATGACTTTACCATTGGTGAAATTGTCCACATTTGACAATATGAAGTTGAATGCAAGATGATGGCATTCAAAATGCCCACATGGGCTAACAGGTTTTATCATTCAGCCACATCTTGTGTCTACATTGGATCATCATCTGCAAAACATATCCATTTCATATGGGTGTTTGGGGCACTCTGTAAGCCGAGGTGAGGGGCCAGTGCTTGATGCGCAGCAGCAGATCAGAAACTTGGAGGAAGCACTGCAGAAGGCCAAGCAGGACATGTCCAAGCAAACTTCAAAACTGACTGTCAGTGACTGATTTCTCAGTGAACAAATTATACTGAAAGTAAAGTATATGTCACAAGTTTCTTTTGCTTCATTTTTTTCTTCCAAAATAAAGGGTATTAGAGAGAGTATGTCCTGCTGTTCTACAGTAACAATCTTTACTGTTCTGCAAAGACTTTCTACTAAATGTTGCAACATTCATGCGTGGACACGCTCACAAATGTCACTCCAGTTCCTCTCAACAGTATCAGACAAATGCATTAGGAATGGTAAGTAAGTAAGTAAGTAAAATTGTATTTAAATAGTCACAGCCATGAGTCACAAAGTGCTTTACATTACAGAAAATACCGCATCTATTAAAAAACACACATTGCTGTCTGGCAAATTATCCAAATGCCTGCTTCAAAAGGTAAATCTTTAGATGCTTTTTAAAAGATTCCACAAAATCAGCAGCTCTAAGAAAAGTGAGCAATGTGTACCACAGCTTAGGAGCAAAGACTTCGAATGCTCAATCCCCATTCATCTCCAGGTGAGCATGAGGAACAGCCAGCAGATTTAAATTACACGTTAATGAGCACATGTTAATACGTATGGGTGAAGTAGGTCAGCCACATACATGGGAATCTGACCATGCAATGCTCTAGTATGTGTAAGAATTTAAACAAGACTCTAAAGAGATATTAGCAAAGGTTATCTTTAAAAAGTGATTTTTTTACCTCCTTTTTTATGTGAGGTGCTTCAAACTGAATCTGCTACATACAAAACCAGGTCAAAACTCCTAAATCCAGTACTGCCCTCGAGCTACAAAATACAAACTACAAACACTAAAACTGTCCTTTATATCGGTCACTGCATTCAAGGACCACATCAATGATGTTTTAAGTAACACAAGTACATATTTGCAATTTTATAACCATCATTTTTCTTTACAAGTGTGGTTTGCTATTTGCCAGGCCACCTTTATAAAATACGAGATAAAATAGAAGCATGTATCAGTATCTTGAGCTTCAGATCTTCACATCTCAATTTACTAATCTTTCTTTAAGAAAAAAAAATTGTATCAGCTGTTTAACATTCTGTCTAACATGATCCATTATAAAAACCAAATTCATAGATTAGTGCGGAGCACCAGGGACAAAGCCACAAGACTTTGTTTAATCATATGTGTTACTTTGTAGGAGCAACAATCAAAGCTTCTGTCTTCTCAATCTGTAAGAAATTATTAGTCCCTGATTACCTTAAGACAATCTAAGAGCCACAAACTATTCACCTCAGTAGGCTTAAATTAACAACAGCAAATAAATGATAGAAAAGGGTGTTAATAATCAAAAAGAACAAATCCATCAATATGTTACATCAATACCATGAAAGAATCTTACCCTTCCTAAATGTGGTCATCCATAAATTATCCCCACCAAGCCTCAAATGCTAATGATTTAAACTGCTTTGTCCTCCTTATGCTGACATGAATGTCACCAAAGTATGAAAAGAATCCAATTAGACTCTCTGTGGGTGTTTTTAACATAATTACCTCTCCATGACTTTTATCTTACCTACATCTTTTTCAAAGCCTGACAGGTTGCTTCAGTTAGAAAATGCTCTAAGAAACAGAAACTGGCCTGATTAGATTCCAGGTCAAAAAGATAAGCACACACACACACACACACACACACACAAAATGTTTCTTACAGTTTTTACTTCTGTATTTTGGTCAACAATACCAAAACATTTGTATGTGAGCTACAGCTGAAATTATTAAAAACATAGTGTAAGATGTTTAGATGTAGAATCCAGCCCTTTTATTGCTGTTTGCAGGTTAGAACTCCCCCTATCACATGATACTTGATCGTGGGGGGCTGTGGTGTTGATGGAAAATAAGCCAGCAGTTAGACAGGTGTACCACACATTACATTTACTAATGTTTTTGATCATCAGTGCAATATGTATTGTTGACCAAACTGAGATACAGAAGTAAAACATGTAACTTAGGACAATAGCAAAAAACACTGTGGTGCAGCCATGGTTAGTGAACCAGCCTCGTGTCTGGAAGGTTGAGGGT
>CM067515.1:21396808-21452667 GCA_034509495.1 Acestrorhynchus altus | reverse complement strand
TATATATATATATATATAAATATTTAGCAAAATGGCAATATATGATATACAATACAATGATGTTAAAACTACAGTGTGAAAAAATGAGCAGAGGAGGAGCTGAGAGCAGGGGCGGAGCAGAAAACAGTTTCTCAAACTCTTGTTTATATTCTGATATTGATATAAACAGTGATATATCACCCAGCCCTAATGTATTATAATAATTATAAATACTATTAATACAAAAGTAGAGGTTTTACATCACTGTGTTCATAAAAGAGAGAGTCTGGAATTGTTCTAGTTATCTTCCAACACCTGGTTTGGTAAATCAGTGCTTAAGATCAGAAACTGAACTGAGCTTTGGTCTTCAAGCTAGCTCACAAAATCTCAATTTACATATCACACACACACACACACACACACATACATACATATTATATATGTATATATGTCTCTCTCTCTCTCTCGCTCTCTCTCTCTCTCTCTCTCTCTCTCTCTCTATATATATATATATATATATATATATATATATATATATATATATATATATATATATATATATATAGAGAGAGAGAGAGAGAGAGAGAGAGAGAGAGCGAGAGAGAGAGAGAGACATATATACATATATAATATGTATGTATGTGTGTGTGTGTGTGTGTGTGTGATATGTAAATTGAGATTTTGTGAGCTAGCTTGAAGACCAAAGCTCAGTTCAGTTTCTGATCTTAAGCACTGATTTACCAAACCAGGTGTTGGAAGATAACTAGAACAATTCCAGACTCTCTCTTTTATGAACACAGTGATGTAAAACCTCTACTTTTGTATTAATAGTATTTATAATTATTATAATACATTAGGGCTGGGTGATATATCACTGTTTATATCAATATCAGAATATAAACAAGAGTTTGAGAAACTGTTTTCTGCTCCGCCCCTGCTCTCAGCTCCTCCTCTGCTCATTTTTTCACACTGTAGTTTTAACATCATTGTATTGTATATCATATATTGCCATTTTGCTAAATATTTATATATATATATATATATATATATATATTCACTGTATCACTGGTCAAATAAACACATTCTCACCAGATAATGAGCTTTTAAAGATGCCAGATCTTTAGCAAAGTACTGTGTATAATACTGTGTTATACTACCCGTATATATTTGTATCAAAGTGATGAGGAATGTGAGCAGCTGACATTGATAGATAACAGGCTGTCAGCAGTTTAGCTTTTCTCACTGCTTTGACCTACTTTACTACTGCAAAAAAAACAGCACCCAGTTAAAAAAACCCTCGTCATAAAAGGCCTGCTGTAGAAAAACTGAAAAATTCCTTCCTTTTTTGAAATAGTAATATAGTTTTTAAACATTGTTACAACAAAGTTACTTCTAACTAAACTGTTATTATAAACATACAACACATTTCCTGTTGTCAGCTGATCCCAATTCAATTGACATTATAAGAAGTGATCAACGTGAACTGCTTTTTTTGTATAAAAGTCAGTACATTTAGTAGCTTGTATTTGAAAACATCAAGGTGTATTGAAGACCTGCTAATAAAAATGACCTTTTTAATTGTATGGGGGAGAAAAGTAGGGTGGAAAATAATCTTTTAAAAAGAAATTAGAACTTTCTTTGGTTGATAAAATCACACAGATGTTGTAAGTCGGCCTCGGGGCAAAACAAAACAAAAAAATTGTTGGATTTACGCCAATTAAACACACTCCCTTTTCAGTTTTAGTGGCATTCGTTGCAAACGTGTGTGTGTGTGTGTTTATATATATAAGTATATGTATATATAATATATATATAATTTTTTAAATTAACAAAATCTATAGAAATGTTCCAGAATGATTTTTACATTGTACATTGATTTCCACTGAAAGTTAAGAAGCTTTGAACAAGGTTTTTTGGCAGTGATCTTTCTTCACAATGAATTGCCTAATTAATTCTCTCTCTCTCAGATACCTGGTGGAACAGAGAGATGTGGAATTGAACGTGAGAGATAAGTGGGACAGTACACCTCTGTAAGTGAGAACTTGCGCCTCTGTATTAACTGCCTTTTTGTGTCAGTCTAGCTTCTATGGATGTCACCTGAATATCCCTGTCTTTGTGTGTGTGAAGGTACTATGCATGCCTCTGTGGACATGAGGAGTTGGTGCAGTACCTACTGGCCAACGGTAAATATCAAAGCCTGATATGAATAGAATCTTTTCTAAAATCCTCATCCTAATTTGCAGTTTGACAGCTGGTTGGAATCAATTAATTTGATTATAAGTGCATATTTCCCTGAGCATTTATTCATTATTAAAGGGGAAGTTCACTTTGATTGCTTTGCTTGTTGAGATGTAAAGAAAGTCAATCTGAGTGAGTCTGGTATGAATGTGTTTTTTGTTGAGACTTCTTTAATGATGATGTACATTGTACATCATTTTGGTTAGAAAAATGTGTTAAAACTGTAATTTTACAGACCCTTATAGACTGGATGTTGGATGAATTACTAGTAAGGAAATGTGTGTATTTTTCTTTGTGTGTCTTTTTATATGCTTACTGATAAAAAGCAAAAAAGTTTTTCTGAAAGTTTTGGCTTTTGATTTTCTTAATTCACCAGTTTTGATTTGAAGAAGTACTGTAAAATCACAGTACAATACAGTCAGTCATTAATACTGGCTATAAATTTGTTTATAGTTATGATTAGTATCTTATTATGGGACAAATACTGTCCAGTTTCTCAGTCCTTGGAATTATAGTAAACTTTTAAAGTATTGAAGTGTAGTATTACTGACAAATATAATGTAGTGGTAATACTGATGTGGTTGTTTATGCTCTGATGGATTACATTAACTATGACCCTTTAAACTCTTCATGTAGTTTAAACTGTGGACCTAAATGAAGAATTTAAATTTGTGTAACCCCTGCCAGGAGCAAAATGTGAGGCAAATACGTTCGATGGCGAGCGTTGTCTGTACGGAGCTCTAAGCGACTCCATCCGCCGCCTGCTGAAGGAGTACAAACGCATCACAGCTAAAGCAATGCAGAGAGACTACTACGAGCACTTTCTGCAGACGTAAGAGTAACACACACAAACACACACACTCACCTTTTACTTACAGCACATTTATTTACTTGACAGGTACACACTAAGTTTCATATAGACCCTCAGGCACACTCACATGCTCATGATCCACATTCCTACACTGTAACATCACCCACACACACTTACACAAACATACTGAAATATAAGCATTTAGCTGCCAGTTTCAGACTAATGCAGCCTGCATATTGTAGGCCATTACTGAACTGTGTACTACAGTTGGGTTCCATTCACACCTGGAATTCCACTCCTGTACCAAAATTTGCCACAGATTGACTTGACGGTTTTGGTATTCAGTAATACTGATGTAATTTGGTCGGTAACCAATAAAAGCATCGATTTAAGTACCAAACACTACTGTGTACACCAATGTTCAAAAGTTTGGAATCAGTGTTTTCAGTAATGTAAATCCAGTCTGATTGCAGTTATACATAAATGTTCATCCTGTGTACTTTCACAGGATTGAAATAGTAAAAAAATAGGAAGCTATGAAACAGTTTTAAGAAATATTCAGAATGATGAACAGAGCTGTAGTTGACTGAAACATCAGAAAGCTGCAGAACATCATTAATGAATTTCTAATAGAGAGTCTTAATTTTCAGAAGTGGCCATCAGATCTCAAGACAAGTCAATGCAAAAATATTGAATAAAAATAAAAATATTATTTGGTGTCATTTAAAGTGTTTAAATTGACATTGTGTACATTGCTTTTGTGTGTATGTGTACATTTATGAATGATGACAATCTTTTGAACATTTGTTAAAGTGAAAAGTGCTATACATAGTATATGCACCATATGCAAAAAGTATTGTGACATCTGGCCAGTTTTTCATCCAAAATCAATTGTCTCTAATGTCCTGGGAAAGCTGTCTACTAGATAAAAGTACTGAATGGAGTGCCCTCAATGCTGAGGAACTTTATACTTTATACTCCATACCTGGCATTAAACATGGTACCTGTAGGTTCATGTTTATCTGCTCCAGAGAGAATACTTCTCTACAGGGACTAGACAAGCTGTGTGTGCATTTTCACTTACGTGTTAGCAATGGGAGCAACTTAAAGTAGTTGAATGCATTGTTTAGAATGGGTATATGGTGTAGATTTTTGGAAGTTACTTGTTAAGGTTTGCAATTTTGTATACATTCTTGCTGTGTTACAAACAACTCGTATCTCACAATGTTTAGATCATGTCACGTCACGATGATGTCCTTCTCCTGTAAAGCTGTCATTTTAGGCTTTTTTGCACAACAGCAGTCATATTTAAAATACTGTGGCTTGGTGTCTCTCACATTGCTGTTGCTAAGGTCTTTACTTAACCTCAAAACTTCAAAATGACCTCAGATCTCATTTTAATTGGTCAGGAAAACCAGTTCTCAGCATAAATAATGTATGTGTACGTCTGTCCTTAAGGATGAAATGCCCTTTGCCAGCACATGTAGGCAGTTGGTTTTTGCACCACATGCTTTGCATATTTTAAATTAGTGAATAAGTCCTTTATTACAGTTACTGTTAATAGACTGTTATATACAGTAAATCCATAAAGAATTTACAGCTCCTACACTTTATGCACATTTTATTTTATTTCAAAATGGATTCTATTCATTTTCCCCTCAAATGTGTTTTATTTTTAATCAATTTTCAAACTTTTCTCTGAATTTTAACAAAAGAAGAATCATTTAATTCATTTTGCAATAAGGCTGTATGTAACATAACAAAATGTGCAAAGAGTGAAGCCCTGAATACATTCCATATGCACTTTATTTGAGGTACTACTATTAAACCTGGATAGTGAGCCAAAGCAATGCTTCTTCTTAAAGGAACAGTTTAGTGAAACTGTGCTGTTACAAACTGGTGATATAGAATTCTTATATGTCTGGCTGCAGGCTGTTGGAACAGGGTTCGTACAGTGATGTGACATTCATGGTGCATGGTGAGATGTTCCAGACACACCGCTGTGTTCTAAGCGCCCGCTCCGAGTACTTCGCACACATGCTGGAGACCAAGTGGAGGGGCAAGACCATGATAGCTCTCAAACATCCACTGGTGGGTGCTGTTTCATAGAGTAAACATGTTAATACACTGTTACTCTATTCATGATTCTGGTACTACAAGTGTTTACCCCACAAACTGCAGGCATATTGTTCATTTATTCATCTTAATTCTTTGTAACTTATAAAACTAATTTCAGTTATACTGTGAGAAATTGAAGTGTGATCCATGGGTCAGTTATTGTATATGAACTAACAGGGATGTCTGGTATCATACTTTGTCCACTCTAGTATGAAATGGTATAAATCAAACCCCCCCATTCACATCTATCAGCTCAAAAACAAAGTTTATTAAACCCTTGGCTTTTCTTTTTGATGCCTTCTTAGTATGAAATAAAACATTTGTAGTTAACAGCTTTTTGTGAGTACATGTAATTGAGAAAATGTAATTGTTTACTACATGCCTGTTCGTAATTCACATGGAGCTCATCTGGAAGAGTTCCTGTAAAAACTTTTATGTAAAATATTACATTTACATTGATTTCAGATTTTGTTTTATTCTTTCTGCAAATCAAAACTATATGCACAACAACCAAGTCATTAAATTCAGTTGCTTTTGAATGTTTGAAAAATAAATATCAAATTAGAGTGCACTAATTTAGGGTTAATAGAAAAAATATCAGTAACATTTATGGCTGCTCAGTATATTGTTTAATTTTTGAAACTTTTTTGGAATATTCACACTGATTTAATTTTCTATAAAATATCTACCAGAAGTAGATTAGATCTGCCCATATCGTGAATTTTAATTCAATATTGGACACACCGAGTGTATTAATATCATGACATTTACATTTACATTTACATTTGCAGCATTTAGCAGATGCCCTTATCCAGAGCGACTTACAAAATTGCTTTGATGTTTACGTAGAATATCCTAGCTAGACATATTGGTAAATTACTGTATTTTTTAATATTGCAAATGCAATTTTCCTTTTTTCTAATATCATTCAGCCCCAGTAATATGAACAATCAAAAATGAACAAACAAGTGTTTTCTCAGTCACTATTAAAGCTGTAAGGTTTCTTTACCTTGTGTATCATGTGATGCTAATCTGTTGGCCTATGTATGTCATTAGGTGAACCCTGCTGCATTTGCTGCCATCCTGCAGTACTTCTACACTGGTGAGCATCACCGGAGCAGGAGAGTGACATAAAACAATAATTAAAGTAATGGATCAGATAAAAATAAAATTTATGCAAATGTAGTTGATCAGCTGAGACATGAGGCTAAAAGAGCTAGCAGGAAACAAAAGTTTGTAAATTTCAGGATACTATTATTTTAAATGGCCTAAATGATCACACACTTACCAAAAGTTGTATGATGTTTTTTAGAGTCGGGAAGTGTAATTCACACTTTGAGCCACCACTAAAGGACACGCAGTCACTGAAAGAAGCATGTGGAATAGTATTCCAGGATTTTACACCGATATACAAAAGTACACTGGCTTATTCGTTGTTTCTTACAAAAAACAGGGTATTAAATAGAGTTTATTGGAGTTGTTGGAGTAACTGTACTATCCACTGAGTATTGCTGTGCTTGTGCATTTGTACATCTGTGTCAGGAATGGGTGCAACTTAATACTAAAGTTAAATCATTTAGTAGCAGTTTATTTAATGAGACATTCTGGACCCATTTATTCAGTTTAGAAATGACTTTATATATATATATATATATATATATATATATATATATTTTATAGTGTGTTTAATATCTTATGAACCTGTGTGTGTGTGTGTGTGTGTGTGTGTGTGTGTGTTTGTGTGTGTGTTTCTGTAGTAGTACTACAGTATAGTAGTACACATAGCTGTTTTGTTGACTGCTGCTGTAAAAAAAACATTTTTTTATTAAGTGAATTACATTCTTTGGTTTGATTTCATTTAAAAACAAAGAAAGATTGAAGGCAGGTCTTCCACCAGTAAAAGAGCTGTTTTTGCTATTATGTTATCTTGTTCCACTGTAAAATAGCTCCACACTGCATAGTCTAAACTGAAACATTTCTGATGTCTGAGAATTATGTCTGTGGTGCTCTGAACACCATGGTCAAGATGATACCTGGTCCATTAAAACGTGCCTGTATGCAGAGTGCAGTTTGCTCTGGAGCAAAACATTTTGGCTACGTAGGTAAGGAGGTAAAGGTGTGACTGTAGATGGACTTTTGATTGGACCATCACTTTAAGTTACAATTGCCCTAATGTGGGATACTTAAACTTTATTCATTGTAAATAGAACTGTGGGTGGACATAAGCTGTGATGACATGATTAAAATCACATGATGTTTTAAATGTCCAATCTTAGATTAGCGGGAATTAGAATAACCATAAATGCATAAAAATGCAAAACTGGCTAATTTACCTCACCTGTATTTGAACACTGAAGTCATTGTAATTAATTTTGGACAGTATTAAAACAAGCATTTCTCTATCTGTGGCATTTTAGGTCGTCTGGATATAGACATGAACTACGTGGAGGACTGCAAGCGTCTGGCCAAGCAGTGTAAAATCAGTGAGCTTATAGAGGAGCTGGAGGTCAAGTGCAAGCAGGTGCAAGAGTTTGGTGAGACGCTGCTCTTCCTGTCCAACACACAGGTCTAACATAGTGAAAATGTGTACTACACATTGATTTCCTCTTTGTTGTTACTAATTTTTATTTCACATTTTTTATCTTTTTATCTTTAACTCCTCTCCCTTTGTTCTTCAGTATCCAATAAGCCGGGGACATGTGTGAAGGTTTTGACTCTGGATCCCCATGATTGGCAGCTGCAGGATGGCATGGCTCTGTTAGCAGATAGTGCTCTTCCAGCAGAACTCAGGGTGAGGCACCTTTTTACCTACTTTACCATCTTCACTCTTTAAAACAATATTATGTAATGATTAAGCCTTAAAATAGCAGGGTCATGTTGTTGGTACACTACCTATAATGGCGTCCCTGTCATTCTCACTCTGGAAAACTGCAATTGCAATGTGGTGAAGCTTTGGTGGAGCGGCACAAGACTGCATAACCTTTTATGTATGTTTTGTGTAAAATTCTGTAATATTACTGTACCACCCCAGTCAGCATGCTTCTTTCACTTTATATGTCACTGTATCTCAGCTTGTGAGCAAATCACGTGTACAAAAATAAATAAATAAACAAATAAATAAACAAAAAAACATGCTAGAGCTAGTTTGACTGCATCCTCCCTCCATTCAAACTGAGTAACACATATCTTCTCTGCTGTTTTTAGGTTGGTTATGGTCAGCTTCCTTTCGATCTTACTGACAGTTTCCCAAGCTATCCAGACATCTGCTTCCGGGTGGAGGGTTATAATTTTCTGTGTCATAAGGTGAGTGAGCATCAGGAGAGAACCACTATACTTTTATTACTAGTTTCATAGCATTAAAGCCATTTATGCTGTTGGAATAGCCACTGATGCAGGCTATGCATTCTATGCATTCTAATTTATTCAATATGTCGAATTTTTTGTAAACTGGTATATTTCATACATGAGGTGTAGCGTCTACTTAGCATAGAAAACCCTGAAATAGGTGAATAAGCAGGGCTGCAGCAGATCAAGTGATGGTATCATTTTTCTTTGAATGGAATGTCCCTTTTCTTTTAATCATCAAAACTTCAGAACTTGCAACTTCATTTTGAATTTCATATAAATATTTTAGTTCAGCCGCATTACCTAAACCTCTGTTTTGTTTTGCATTTCTTCATGTCTGTGTGTGTCTGCAGGCATTCTTCTGTGGCCGAAGTGATTATTTTAAAGCATTAGTGGAAGATCACTTCAGTGAAGGAGAAACTCTTCAGTCTCTCCCTGGAGTTCCTGTTATCACCTTACATGACATGTCTCATGAGCTTTTCACTAGGATCCTGTACTACATATACAGCGATAATACACAGGTACATATGAGATCTGGAAAACGGTCAATATTACAAATAGTAAAAATGGCTACTTTAGCTGCGTGTGTCTGTGTCTGTGTGTGTTTGTTTGTGTTACAGCTCTCCCATGATAACGTGTATGAAGTGCTGTGTGTGGCAGATATGTACTTGCTGCCTGGTCTGAAGCGTCTGTGCGGCCGCACACTAGCTGCGCTGCTGAGTGAAGAGAACGTTCTGCATATGTGGAAAACAGCTAAACTCTTCAGCCTTTCGCGCCTGGAGGACCAATGCACTGAGTTCATGGCCAAGATCATTGAGAGAGTGCGTTACATCCACACGCAAACACATTAGTTAACCTGTAAAGATTCTCTCCAAATCTGACTGCAGCTGACACATTTATGTCTGATTGTGTCCTAACAAAATTCTATTCCCGTGACTATAGTCGATTGTAGCTGATTATAGCCAATTGTAACTGACTGCACAATCCTTACCATCATTTACAGTAGGCTATTGTCAATTACAGCATTCAAGAATGTAGTCAACAGAATTCTGTTGAACCTGATCATAGCAAATTGTAGCTTACTGCAGTGGATTTTTTTCTGACTGTAGCTGATCGTAGCTGACTGCAATTGATTTTGGCTGACTGTTAAAGATAAAATTCTATCTCAGCCTGACTGGAGCTGACTGTAGCTGATTTGGCCTGACTGCAGTCAACAAAAATTAATCTGATCCTGACCACAGACAACTGTAGCTGATTGTAGACAAAAACAAGGACAATAATCCTGAGCTTCAGAAATGTGTATATGTATGTCTGTTGCAGCAGAAGGTTTGATCTCTGAAACATGAATATTAATAGGGTGATATAAAAGAGGTGTGTGTGTGTGTGTGTGTTAGCATCACAGGTTTGCTTCTTGTTTGAAGATGAAAATGAATATTATGGTAGACGGTGAATGTTTCTGCGTTGTGTGTGTTTGTCTTTGATCTTGAACCTGCACTCTGTGTGTGTGTGTGTGTGTGTGTGTGTGTGTGTGTGTGTGTGTGTGTGTGTGTGTGTGTGCGCGCGCGCACATCTAAGCTGGTGGAGAGGGCGGAATTTGCTGAGGTGATCAGAGAGGATGCTGGGAACGTGGCTGCCCGACAGGAGACAGACTCCATCCCCCTGGTGGATGAAATCCGCTACCACATCAGCAGCAATGTTCAGACATACAGCGCCATAGAGGAAGCCAACCAGAAACTCCATGCCCTTGAGCTGCTGCTCAACTACATTGGCCTGGACTGCTGAAGAGAGATGGTGGGAGAGAGGGAGCAAGAGAGAGATAAGAGCAGTAGAGATACAGAAGGGGGAGGGTTGAAATGAAAGACGGTGAAAGAAAGAAGGCAGTGAAGGAGAATTCATCAGTGGGAAAGATCAAGAACAAGGAAGCAGTGTAGAGAGTGCGAAAGTGTGTGTGTGTGTACATGTTAGTGGATTGGAGAATGAATATGATGATAAAATGGGAAATATTATTTCGTACTGTTTAATTGCTTGCTTCTCACCAGCCTTCTAAACAGCCTTACTGAGTAGAGGCCCATTTTAGATCATAACCACTTGTCTGATATTTAACTTTCATATACTACAGCTCTGACACACACACACACACACACACACACACACACATGCACGCACATGCACACTGAGGCATATATGTAGTAGAACATAGGGATACTGCTGGATTGAATAGCATTTTACTAAAGAACCTCTGGTCTCTGCTTTATTCCTTATTATTGCTTTGGATTATTTTGGGAATATTGTGTTTCCTAAGCAGTTATGGTTTTAGTGTTTATATAAATATAGTTGTGTCAAACATAACCACCCTTTATTAAGTTGCTCTACTGTTTAACAGAAATGCATCAATACCTTCTTTGTTCTGATCCTGAGGCAGCCGAGAAGAGCATGGATAATAAAACAGGCACATTTGTGGGTTATTATCCTCAAATTTAGAGCTAAAATATCTGGGAATTTAAGCATCAAAGTTTATTTGTTTATTAAATGTATTATGTTTATGCACGTATGTGCTGAAAATGATGCCTGAAAAGACAAAAGATGCTTAATAAGAGTTCAGTAACATTTATTTTTTTTGGAGTGGGCTGTTTTTTTGTTTTGTTTTTTTTTTGTCTTAACTTCTCTGCTGCATAAAAGTGTGTAATGACTTGTGTGAGTGTTGAGAATGGATGAGTTTTTGGAGTTGATCACAAGTGGGGATTTACTAGGACTTTACTGGGCTTTTCCTGTGATTAAAATTTATATTAACAACTATGACTGAATGAAATTCTGAATCTTTAGTACATTTGAACTTGGTGGTCAGCGTTCTGTAGGACTTGGTCATCTGACTCCGGTGTGGATTTTGTTTCAGTCCCCCCCCCCCCTTTTTAATTAGACTTGTTTATTAACCAGTGCAATATTTTTTTTATCACAGTCTTCTCCTGTGTGTCACATTTACCTGGCTGTGGTGCTGTTTGTATGTTTGTTTTAGTTAAGTTGATTTTATTTTATTTTATAGTGCTTCACTGTCATTATGTGGTGGCCTTTAAGGCCAGATTCCATCCCCTTCTATTTAGGTTTTTAGTGCCTCTGATGTCTGCTAGCTTTGCTGTGCTTTTTGTAAGAATGGATTGAGTGAGTGTGTTCGTGGTGGTGATGAGGGTGGTGCTTAGGACTGTTTGAGTCTAAAGCTGTTACACATAACCCATTTTTGCTAATGGCATCTGTATTTCCACACTTACAAGTATTACATTTGTGTCAGTAAAAAGGATGCATAGAAGCTAATAAATAATTGCATTATAAAGAACAAATCTCTGTCACTTTTTAGCATGGGGGGGGGTTGGGGGGGTCGGGGGGTTGATGCTATTAGAAATTTGTGTTCACTTTAAATCAGCAGACTGAAACATGCACTACTCATGTTTTCCTCCAGGGGGAACTATATGTGCATGTTCTTACAGTGGTCTTGACCTGACATTTGCAGAGAGTATCCACTTCAGTTCACTTCTGCTCTTCACATGCATTCAAAATGTATAGAGTTGGATTTTTATGAACACACAGCTTATGTTGGTCAAGGTGGTTCTGCACCAGCAAAGGGTTTTGTATGAGTTTGATGGTTTAGTTAATCTATAACCATGATCAGCCTGACTAAGCTCAACAACTAGTATGACCAAGCTGGTCGACCAGTATGACCATCCTGACCAATCTGTTCAACTAGCATGATTTGCAAGACCAAGCTGTCTGATCTTGACCTTGAGCTTGTTTCAATTCTAAAATTTTGCATTATCTGAGTGGGTACAGCACTGCTCAGAAAAGGGCTGAAGGAAGGAAGTGCATCTCTGGATATCCATGCTAGGAAGCTGATGGTGCTAGGCTACAATTTCTTCAGCTACCTAACAGCACACCGTGTCAAGCACCAAGAGCACCAAAAACAATCTGGTAAAAGTATACATTGTACAGATAGAATTGCAGATCTAAAAACCAAGCTATGCTGCATTACATCTGTGAGCAACTGCAATATGATAAACCAGCAAATCACAGAATGTGTTTTATTCTGATCAGATGGGTCATAGGCCTCCATGGGGCTCTTGCTAATAATGCTGGCCAACCAAGTTGGTGATACTGGTCATGTTGGATGACCAGCTTGCTCTTGCTGGCCAAAAAATAACAGGGTGGTAAACAAAGTGGTTAAACCACTTCGGGATGTGGTTTCCAGTTCACTGGTAGGTACTGACCTATGCATACTGGGAACACCCCACAAGAACTGCTATTCATTTTGGAGCTTTTCTGACCCAGTTGTTTAGCCATCACAGCACTCTACTTTTTAAATCCTTGTCCATGTTTCCTGCCTCCAACACATCAACTTGCTTGTGTGCAGAATCCTTTCTTAAAATGGTTCTCAAGGCAGCGCTGCCTCCCAGGCAGATAAAAAAAACCCCAAAACAATTGGTTCAGAGAATAACCAATTAAAATGACCAGTTGGCAGAGCTTTAGACTTGTTTATCTGCGCAGACCTTTAGCTTTAGCATTAGCCAGCAAGCTTCTAAGGCAGCATTTCTCAGCAGGCCAGCACAGAGAGGACCATGACGTTTTCATTTGACAGTGTCATGTTCTCACCCTAGTGGTGCGTACCATTTGCGAGCATTCAAGAAAATATTGGATAGAAATTGTTGAATGCTGCCTTAGAAGCAAGCTGGCTTGTGTTCCAGGCAGATTTCTGTGAAAAAAACACCATATAAAAAAAAAATTGTTTGGAAAAAAAAATCTCAAATTGAATTGCACACTACGTGTATACCCTCGTTGAGCAGATACATTTTTCTAAAACTCTACCTACTGGATATTTTAATTGGTTATTATCTGAGAGGCAGAGTTGCCTTCAGAATGATTTCTGCACACAAGCCATCAACTTCAATAACTGACTGTCACTGACAAATATGTAGAACCCATCTTCACTTGATAGTAGTTTAATGTTATGGTTGATCAGTGCACACATGAGTAACTGGTGCCTCAGGGCCTCATGAGGTTAGAAAAAAGCAAAGACCTCACTTAATATCTTGAGAATGTATCCCTTTTTGGAAACAAAATGTCCTCTTGCAGTTTGAGATGAAAACAGTTGTCTTATTGTACATGTGTGTGGGCGTGGGTAGTATCAGTATTACATAATGGCTTGTTTTCATTTAGACTTTCAGGCTCTTCCAATTCCCCTGAATTCACTTAATGCATTAATGTGCATTTAGTTCGGCTCTAACATTTCCCTATAGTAATATCCTTGTAAAATCCCTGCACTCACACACACTTGCACTTGAGCTCTGTATCTGTTCTAGACTGGTCCTTGTAGGATTTTTTTTTTTTGGTGTGTGTTTCTCTAGGCGACAGCAGCAAGAAGATCTCCATGGCAACTGGCTGGAGGAGAGACGGAGCGAGAGGTTGACAGAGCAGAATTTTCTTTCCCTGACACACATTCCCAGCACCTCAGGACTGACTCACAAACCAGCACACATCACGCGTCATGCATGCCTAAATCAAGCAGACACAGCAGGCAGTCTGCAAATATCTTTCATTTAGGGATGCAAATGAAATGCACAGGCCACAGACTCTTATACCATACACACTCTTACTCGTTCTGCTTTTCAACTGCCCAGCTTAGGCTGAAATTATGGAATGGAACACCAATAATTATTCATTAGTAATAATGTATGTCTACTGGTTTTATTGTATACATATGTCTACATATTTATATTTTGGCTATACAATTTCTGGTTATACAGTAACTGGTTAATATTTAGATTCAGCTATGTTGCACATAATTTCAATTATCACTTTATTACTATATATTTTGGATTATCCAGTTGCAGATTCACCACAGATACTGAGACTGTGTGTGACACCATACACATTCATTGTTTCATTCATTGTTTTATCAGGTGATTTCAATCATGTCACATTTTCTCAATTTCACGTCTGCATTTTATCAGTATGTACATTGTTGCACAAGGAAAAACAGATCCATAGACCTCCTGTATGCCAGTGTCAGTGATGCATACACCGCCATCCCCTGCAACCACTGGCAAAGTCTAACCATAACCTTGTCTTCCTTAAGCCTCAATACAAACCCTGTGTTCAAAGGCAGCCCGTGACAACATGTTCCTTCAGGAAGTGGTCTCACAAAGCAAACGGGATGACTTTATATCCAATGACTGGAGTGTACTGGAGGATTCTCATGGAGAAGATGTTCAGATGGCTACATACTGTACTTCTACCTGAACGTCTGCATGGATACTTTGCAAATACCAAGCCCTGGTTAACCAGTGACATCAAGGACCTCCTGAATAATAAGAAGAGGGCTTTCAAAAAAAGGACCAAGAGGAGCTAAAGAGTGTACAGAGGTACCTCAAGTCTCAAGAGGGAACTCGGGGAGCAGAAACTGCAGGAGAATAGCATGAGGGAGCAGTTTGAGGAATGGCAGTGCAGTAGAGGGTGAGGGAAACAGAGCACATGAATTCAATCTCTTCTACAACTGCTTTGAGTGCCTTGTCTCAACCTCAACTGCCCCCGTCTGCCCAGACATCTCTCCCTCTTTATCTCCCTGCTTGGGAACAGTGACATCAACAGCTCTGACTTCTGACAGTGCAGCCACCCACCACCCTCCCCCATCACTGCTCACACTCCCCTTCCCAAACCATCAACACAGACAGTGCAGAACCCCCACTACACCCATCACACACTGGATCTTCTCAGCATAGCTGTACCCCTGATGCCCCCACTTACCTTCCAATTCACTATATGCAGACCAGGTCAGAGGTGAGCTGAGGAGACTCAAGGCAAAAAAAGCAGCTGGTGTGGACAAGGTGTACCCAAGACTGCTGAAGGCATGTGGTTCTGAGTTGGTGTTAGCCTGGTTTCAGTGCCTGGTTCTATTTCCAAAGAAAGTGTGCCCCCAGCTTGCCTAATGACTTCAGGCTGTTCACTTTAACATCTCACATGATGAAGACCATGGACCTGCTCTTCATCTACTTAGACCCCATGTTCAATAAGCATTGGGTCCCCTACAATGTGCAGAGCAGGTGGGTGTGGAATGCGTGGGATGCGTCCTCTACCTCCTTCACCAGACATATTCCCACTTGGATAAGGGAAGTGGTGCTGTGAGAATAATGTCTGTCTGTCTACATTTATATAGTACCCATATTTACACTTTAGTACATGTTCTTAAAATGTTAATAATCATTTCATTTTCAGTATACATTTTTTAACATAGTATCCTTATGGAGCTGTGATTAGTCAGGATACACACTGTGAACTGAAGCTTTCTGTGATACCAGTATTGCAAAGTGCAATATATAGTTAATGATTTATACACAATATAACCTCATTATTAACAACCCCCATACTGTAAATCAAGCACCTGTTTTTGTGATATTGTGGTCATGTGAGCTTTATTGTAACTCTGAATCCTAATTGGCTTATTCAGTAAAAACCTTTGGCATGTGATAAATGCCTTAGCTTATGAAGCACACTCTTAACCAGCAGCTGGGTGAGATAGGCACTGCAGTTAAATCATTGATCATGCAATTTAGTCTGAAAGTGCTTACCACTTCACCGTGTGCTAAATTGCTTAAATTGATCCAGACTGAAGACCAGCATCAGAGAGAGTAGGTTAACCAGGCTAATGAGGCAAAGAAATGATTAGACTGTCATCTCTATTGTGACTAACCACACATTCATCTTTCAATAACAGCGTCCTAAAGGGGTCACTTAGTTGATGTTAATGATTTTAATAGATAATTATAGAAGATTGAAAACTGATTGTGAATAAAATATGAAATTACAAAGATGTGTTGTTAAATCTGTATCTAAAGCCTATCTATACTTCAAAGGTCTACAGTTAAAGGTATTAAATGTTCCCTGTCCTTTATTTCCACAAATTTGTCTGTAAACAAGCCTTTTTACCTAACAACGGAATATTTCAGTATGCAGTGGTACCATCATCACAGCAATATAGTCTCTAGTCCCTGTCTCTCTCGTCTGTGCACTACATTTTTGTTATATATCCCAGAATAGTGTTTCTGTCTAGAGTCATCTAAAAAAAGCAGTCACTTAAACAGCATCCTTTTACATTCATGTGTTAAGCAGTCATTGAGATGTAAAAAATATAATGCATATTATAATATAATGCAATATAATTCAGGTTTGATATAGAATTATGCTTTGTACAGAAATGTGAAGACAGATTTTCTTTACAGTGGTGGTTGGTGATTCATCCAGACTTGGTGGTTCCAAGTCATTTTAGAGCATTTCTATTGGTTTATTCGTCCACAATGTTTAACCCATATAGACATTTGATCTTCATTTGAACAATATTGAGAGATGGATAGAATATAACTAAACAATTATAACTGAAATATCTTATAAACATAATTTATAAAATGTAATTCATAGAAAAGTTAGTATATTAATTAGGACATTGGATATTTCAGATTCAATTTTTGTATAGATGGTTTAACATTTTCCTGAATCCCTCTTTGATACAATGAAGATTTCATAGTGGTTTCTATGGAGAGCTCTTCATGCCCTGCTGCTGCCCCAAACCATGACACTTTCACCCCATGCTTTAGAGTTGGTGTGGGTCATTGGGCTCAAAGGTTGTTTGGTTTCTGCCAAACATGTCTTTTGTTAGTGTGTCTAAATTATTCAACTTTCTGGGACAATTCAAAATCCTGGTCAATGTCTACGTGTTCTCTGGCAAACGTAATCTTACCATGTTGTTTGTAGACAGCAAGGGTTTCTTCTTGCACACTTTCTATGAAAATTAAACTTCTGACATCAACTGTGGCAAGAGCTACCTATTTTAGGATTGTTGGAGTTGTTTTTATGAATCTTACAATTTGTTCTAGACGTGCTAGAATGACCTGTCCTATCTTAAAAGTTCTTTCACTTGTAAATGATTTGGTGGACAGTGAAGCAGCTGACTTCTAATTGTTTAGAGATTTTGTTTAAATCCCTTCCCAGAGTCATCTGCATGTACAACTATCTTTCTGAAGGCTTCAAAGAGTTCTTGCTACCACTCAATTCAACAATCAAGAGCAAACCAATCTATTGTCTGAGGTTTAAATAACTCCTTTCTAATGATGTTCTAATCATTTGCAGCTGATGTGGTTCACCTCATGCTTAGTCATTTTAAGTAGTAATAAATATGGGGTGTCCTATCTTTTTCCTCACAAGACAATTGTGTTTCTATAATTATGTTTTACAAATTATTTTTAAAAGACATTTCTTCAGTTTTATCTGTTTAATTAAATCACCTTCATATCTTAATACTGTTAAAGTGTTCATATATTTAAATATGAAAAAACAAACAAACAAGCAGACAAAAAAAACAGAAAGATTTTGATGGAGTGTCTAAATTTTTTCACATGTTATTTGCATGTATGACAATGTGTTAGTACAGAGAAGTAGTTGAAAAAATTTGGATGGAAGCTGTGGAAGGCTGCCTTAGGGGCTTGTTGTTTTTGAGAACCCAAAACCATATAATTTTTTTTAAACAAGCGAAATCTCAATGCATCCACATTTAAAGCTCAGAGTAGCAGATACACATTTATAAAGCTACACCTACAGATTATTTTGATTTTGATTTTAATTGGTTACTCTCAGAAGTGGTTACTTTTGTTCTGCCTTAGAGGCAGAACTGCATCCAGAATCATTTTGACTAGTGATTTTTTGTGATTTTGTCTGGATATTTGTGGGCATCATGCCTCTTCTTTTCTGTAAAGACAAAAGCAACCCACACCCATAGTAGACACTAATGCTCATGGTGGGAGTTTTATGGAGGAGCCCTGGAAAGAGATTTCACTGTTCCATTTAAAGTGCCAGATTAACAAGGTTGCTCTCAGGTGGAGCTGGAAATCTGAGACTGTGATATATAAAACTGTTTATATGGGTGTGCTGTCCAGAAATGTAGAAGCAGAGTTCACAGACCTGGCTATTAAAATCATATGAAAAGTATGTTAGATGTATTTTTCATTGGTGAGCAGAAGAAGCAATAAAATTCATCCAATCCTCTTTGGATCTCCATGGCAACAGTATGGTTTACCTGTGGTGCTCACAGGTGCTGTGGGCAGTGATTCAGGACAAAAACCCTTGGGCACAAAGCTCATGCTGTTTTAAATGGGGCAGAGTGGTGCACGGCCTAATACGGTTTATTTTTAGCAAAATAGGTATTTGATTAATAATTGATTCAATGTTCTATGAACTAGACAATCCTCCCATATATTGGGATGTTTTAGGTCTGCAGAAATAAAAATAATATAGTATACTCACAACTCACTCATAACATACTTACTATGAAAAAAGGGACTTCAGGGTGAATCTTGTGATTGCTGACAGAATTCACAGATTATGTTGCTATGGGGACACAAAATCATGACAAAATAGCATGTTGTACTTTAATCTGTTTAACTGGAATCTGTCAGTCTGTGCTCACACCCAGGTAAACAATGGGTATTTGTCTGAAATGACTGTATCGTGGCAACCTTTAAGGAATGTAAACTGCGCTCCTTGAACTTTTGGGGTGTTATAAACTCACAGAGATGAAAAATAAATAGAAGATAGGGTTTGGTTCAGTGGGTCGAAACATTTGCCAAAGATCCTCATGAAAAAACTAGGTTAGTGTAGCATCTGCAGCTAAAACTGCTTTACCTAAACAGGGATTAAACTCCTCATTCTAAATTTTATCTGCAGCGACCTGCAAAACAACAGTATTTGTGAAAGTTTTCCTGTATTTAGACTCAGTTGTAGCTCTGAAACAGCTTTAACCAGAGTCAATGATCTACTTTTGTAATGTGACAGGAGGCGTATTACTGGTTTTGTGCTACTGATCTCAGTGCAGCCTTTGATCACATGCATTACATTTTTAATCAATGAATCAAAGTTTGTTTATATAGCACTTTTGACAATATAAATATTGTCATAAATCAGCTTTACAGAGATCCTGTTTCAAGCCTCTTTTGAGCAGCCAAAAGTGACAGTGTCAAGGAAAAACTGCCTCAGACTAGGAGGAAGAAACCTTGACAGGAATCAAGACTCAAAAGGTGAACATGTTCAAATGTGTCTGGATAACCCTCCTAATGAAAGCATTCAACTTGTGAGGGGTGGCTCCCAGACAAGGACTTCTCCAACCACCAAAAGAAGGCATCATGCCATACCAGAACCTAATTGAGCCCTACTACCAGCAGCTGTGGAGAGGGTTATATAAGTCCTGAGCTCTAGCCACTCCATGCTGGATCTTCAGCTCACAGAGTCAAGAATGTATGCTGGTATTTATTGGGTGAAATGCTGAGAGCTCTCGCACTCCCTTTCCTTTTCTCTTCTCTGCAAGGGTTGAAATTGTAGATGCTTTCCCTTATCTGTCTTGTACCTCTTGAGTTCTTTCTTCTCTCCTTCTTCTTTAGGGAAGGGGAACATAAGTCAACAACCAATGCTCTCCCTCAAGTCAGTTCATCATTTATTTTGGAAGGCTTTTTCTGTTTGTTTTCCCCCCAGTTATTTGGGTCAGCCAGCCTTCCCCTGGCTGCATTTTGATTTTTTCCTGCCTTCAGATCTGCTCTGTTCTGCACTTGGATCCTAACTTGGTAAGTCCCTTGGTAGTGTGTCAGTCTACCACCAAGATGACCTGGGTTGAAAGCCCTCTGACTCAGCTACCATCTTTAAACAACTACATTAATTTGCACCCATTGTCAATAAAATAGGACAGGAAAAAGAAAAATGTTTGGTAATATGCCTAATGCCAGGTGTGGGTTAGAGGGGTGTAAAGTCCTTCAGCACTGAGCTGTGGAGCTGTGGAACTGTTTTCTCTGGAATGATGGCAATACATCATACTTTTGGATGAGTTGGGGACTTTTAAAATCCTGACCTCACCAATGCTCTTTTCACTGAATGATGAAAAGACAATCAAATGCTCACAGCACATGCTCCATAATCTAGTAGAAATCCTTCTATGGACAGTATCAACAGTTACTCCAGCAACAGCAGGAGAAACTCTTTTTAATACCTTTGATTTCAGAAGAAACATTGAATGAGGAGGTTTCTCAATACTGTTGTCCATGAAGTGCACATCACAAGTTCTTACCTGAGAGGCTTGAAAATCATACAGGATACACAAGGCATAAACAGGCTGTGCCCTCTCCTGGTTTAATTAATGAATGAATAGAACATAGGTTTATACAAAAGTGAACTGTGATGTCTCATAAGGTCAGTACTTGGTCCATTACTGTTCTCTCTATATATTACTAAACGAAATGAATGGATTAAATACACAATAGATAAGTGGATGAGCACAGTCTACTGCGCTAAACAGGAGTTGTGTCTTTAGAAAATTACTAGCCCAATTGTCAGTGATTTCCTTTGAGTGCCCTCACTTTACGTGTTATAATTACTATAAAAATACATTAAGATGAACAGATAAAAAATATTTTAATAATAAAAATACAAAATTAATTTATTAGATTTCATTTCTAATTTGTAATAATTATAGTATAATACAGTTTTTTTATACTGCATTGCTAATGATGACTAGAAAAGGGTTCTAAAACCATGGCATTATGAACAGTTGGATGATTACAGTTTAATCTTAACATTAGTCATATCTGAAAGAAAACATTGTTTAAAATAATTGGAATTTGTAATATATTCATTTATTTATAGACTTCTCTTTCTTTTTTCTTCAGCCACTCAGTTATTATATTTTACCATGCACCATTAGGGCAATTAGAAGATTTTATTTATTATAATTGGCAGTGCACTGAAATCACTCCTCAGCCAGATCCAGAAGTGAAATATGTAGGATTGGGAATAATGGGATGATTTCTGACCAGGGTCCAATATAATTTTCTTACTAACCTTGCTCTCATGCCCTTTTGAGGAGAAAATGGTTTTCTCCATCTCTCCTGAGGTTTTCTAATGAGCAGCTGTGCCTTTATCCAGCAGCTGTGTGTCAGCAGCTCTGTTTGTTTACTGTGGAAAGTTGACACTGGCCTGACTGTGCCACTGCTTGTTACCAGTGTTCTTTATTAGAATGTCTATTGGGAGCATTCTAATATTTGAAGGCTCTATCATTGGGAGAACACTGGAGTGTCTGAAAGTCATTATTGGTTGTTTTTCTTCATGATCTTTTTCTAAATCTAAATCTTATATGTCAGCTCCTAACCCCCTAGTCAGAGACCTACAATGAACTCCTTTAAAAGAGAATTAGTAATTTTTCTCTCCATTTACTTACTAATTAAAAACATTAGTTAAATTAAATTAGTAATAACCCCATTTTTTAACACCATCTATTCAATGCTTCATTTCTCAATCCTAATTTCCACAACACCCTTTTTCTCAACCTTAATGCACTCAGTGCACTATTACTCTACTCCATCTCAATACCCCATAACTCCACCCCATCTCGTCAATGTCCATTTAATCCACCACCTCTCCTCAGTGCCCCATTACTCCACCCCTTTTTCTTACTGTCCCATTACTCCAACCCATTTCTCTCTGATAGGGTAAACATTGGAAGGCCTTTTCCAAAATAGTGAGAAATATTAAATGCAAACATGAGGAGACACATGCAATTAGGGACATTCCTCCTAAATGCTGGAACTCTGTATAAAGCGCTGAATTGTGTGAGTGACATTCTTTACATAAGAAATGGAGAGGATAAATCTTTAGCTCAAAGAGATCACACTAAAGTCTTGCTTGAGCTGACTTGATCTGACATTCAGACAATGTCTAGTACTTCTCAAGCACACCTAATTTAACACACATGTCAATTACATGTTTAGTAGGCCTGTAAGAGCATGACAATCAGTAAACTATGGATTTTGGCACTCCAGGACCAGTACTGCCTACCCCTGGTGTAGCATGTGAGTATTGTATCTAGGTTTCCATAATGACTTTGGGCAGCATCTAAGCTTGAGGTATGTTTTTGATTGTTGTCAAAATGAACTAGCTAAGGATATTTTCTGAGAAAACAGTGAAGCACTTTGCATAAGCTCTGGATAAGACCATCTGCTAAATGCCTAAATGTAAATGTAAACTGTCAGGCTGGGGAGATTGATGCTGCTGTAATACCAAGAAGAATTGCTTGAATAGTATTAGATGATTAGATGACAAGTCTCTCTAAAAAAGAGATATTAGAAGCAAGCTTTGTGTTCATGGCCAAGGATATGGTAACCATATGTCCTCTTTTTGGAATGAGAAAAATGCATACGAGATTTATAAATTGCATAAAATGTCATGGATTTCACATTGATTTCTTGTCAGCATTTGCTTCTACAGGTGGAAAACATTCCAAACATGTCTGTTTAAAGGCAATGTGCATGATTTCAATTCATTACACTTTTTGTAAAATTGTTGAATGTTTTCTCACTGTCCACTGTCTCCAGTCTGTTTGCACCCAGGAAAATGTCTGGGGTTTATACTCAAAGGGGAAAAAACAGAAGCTGCTTGATCTGGATATTCCAGCAAGAGGCTTTCTACTCATGCACAGTACTGTAGATATATATAAATATCTACAGTACTACTAAAAACATGCCTCTTTATTGTAATAAAAGTAAGTCCACATTTTCCCCTTATAGGGGTTAACTTACTCCCATCAAATGCTGTGGGTTCCGTCATATTTTTTTTTTTGTCTGAAGTCAGTGTCGTTACCTTGGCAATGCAGGTGCATGAATTTGGGGCCGTAGCTTCTGAAGGAGCACTGTAGGGAGGGGTGTAGATGTGGTGTTAGTTGTTGATTTGGTGTTAATGTGGTTGTGAATTTCCCCACTGCGGGACTAATAAAAGATTATCATATCAACAGTCGTTCAACGGTAATGTACTAGAATTGCACTCAGAAGTCCCACCATCTCACCATCTCACTCAAATGATTCATCTATTGTACTGTCGTGTATATAGTTATATAGTTATTTAACAGCCATGACATCCCAACCACCACCCACTTTACAGAAAACTGAAATACCAAATTTAGAATTGTCAGTATTGTGTTCATCTATGAACAAGCTTACTAAACTTTACTAAAATGCAAGATATAAGTAGATCTAGATCAGATTTAAACACCAAGAAGAGGGACATTAGACTCAGTTGTCAGAAGCAGATCTAGTTCAGTCTGTTTCCTGTTTGTGTGTGATGCCGTTTCACTGAGATCCTGTAGCCAAAAACTGAACCAGTGTAACAGAGCCAAGAGTGGCAGAGTGTGAGGTGTGACTATCTGATGTGGGTGTCATGTTGACTTGAGTTACAATAACAGTGGTGTAGAGTTAACATGCCTTGTCTCAGCTGCTGAGGTCAAATTTAACCCCCAGAAAAGTGTGGTGTAATTATGTCTTACTCACAGTGACTCTCTTTAAAACAAGCAGATGAATTCTGTTGAAGGTGCAAACAGAGAAGCATCAGCAGGTTAGATCTTTAAATGGTTTGAGCATCAAGCTTTACCTTTAATACAGCTTCCATTCTTTTCAGGAGATCCACAGTCCAAGCCTCAAACATGTTCATTGATGCTGAGGTCTGTGAATTGTTAACAGTAGCCTTGTCAGCAATTTGATTAGATCAAATGTTCTGCTTGTTTGTTTCTCATTAGAATCCAACCTATGTGTTTAATATAATTCAACATTTTATTTATAGTTTTTAACTACAATTTCACAATTTCCATTTCTGCAAAATCTCATGTTTCATACAAACACATTAACAATTTATCACCTTTCAAAATCTTTGCTATGATTTTAAAATGTTATTTATTCCTTTTTTTTTAGCTGTCTTCTTTGTTTGTAAGAGAATTCTTACAGGTTTTTAATCGTGTTTCTTACAAACAGACGAACAAAAAGTACCCTCAAAAGCTTTTGCTATGTTATAGAATAGTATTCGCTCATTTCCATATTCAATTTGTTACATCCAATGTCTTCTTGAAACAAATCAACATCACAGGGTTCCTTGACTGAAGAGTATATTCAAATTGCTTATATTGAAAATTCAAGCCAGGGGTGGATTTTCTGCCAGGCTGCCTTGAATCCCCTTTTGTTTCCCATCAGATTCCTTGGATATATTCCCAACTCTGGCTGTACTGATGGATCATCTTTGCATTTACAGATATCCAGAGTAAAAAAAATGTAAATAAAGAGAACAAAGCAATATTTAGAACAAACCTGTTTGTGTTACAACACTGAGATGCAATGTAACAATGTAACTTTTAACCAACCACAAATATACATATTGTTAGAAAATCGGCATACAGGAGTCAGGAGACTGGAGTTTCAGATGGTGGGATTATTCATGTGCAAACAGAGAAGCATATACGGACACAGCTTAGTTGGTCAGTAGTCTGGTCGGTCTCTCAGTTCGCCTTGTTACTTTGTAGTCTGATCAACCCTGTCTGTCCAATCTTCCCAGTCTGAAGGTCTGTCCAGACTCAAAGTCAATCCAGTCTGATGGTCAATCCAGTCTGAAGTCAATCCAGTCTGAAGTCTATCCACTCTGATCTGAGGGATTTTAGGAGGACCTTATGTACATCGAGGAAGGTAGGAGGGGGATGGAAGAGGACGGAGAGCAGTTTAAGGATGGGTGCATGGGGGATGAACTGGAGTCACTTGGGGTAAAGAGGGTAGTCTGCATAGAGACAATTGAGTAAGGAATCTCTATACATGTGGGCGACCATCAACAGTCTTCAGGGGGTTGATTGTATCACCATGTTAATAGAGTTAAAAAGGGTCATACACAGAAGTGAGATGACCATTTGCTAAGACAATGATGTAAGATTGTATATGGTGAATGGGGCACATTTCTCTCAATATGTACATATTCACAACACAGAAACTGATTCACACAGCTTTTCACATCACAAACAAGAAGCTGCTGTGCATATGGATGCAAATAGCTCTTTTCTCTGGGCCTCACACTCTGCCTCACACTCAGGATGTTCATCTGTCTTTCCCTGCTTTAATGTGTCCTCAATCTCTGAGCCAGCTTCTCCAGCGAACCATTCTTCCTGCCCTTTCCTGCATGACTTTCTTTCTATTTTTTGGAGAGAAGTGTGAAATGTCACTTTTCCTCTGCATTTTGAAAATAACTACAGAACCACTATGAAGGAATTGCTGCATTAGCTAGCTAACATTATACATATTGCTTCATATGTAAAGTACTTAATGTGCAACACAATGCTATCCTAATTATACAGCTAACAAAACACAATTATATAACAGTTTCAATAAAACATTTTACTTACTTTCCCTTCTGACTGGAAAATTATTTTTTACATTAGTGTGCCACCTCTCACCATGTGTCCGCAGAAATTAGGAGATTCAAGCATGTTCTGAGAAGCCTGTCACCCCCCAAGAACCACCACTGCCTCAGTCCACATGCTTCTTTCACTTCAAATGTGTATTGTGTATCCCATCAGCTTGTTAACAAATGCACAAATGCAATCCTTAATTTCCCTGAGGGAACCCTCCCAAGGGATCAATAAAGTTCTATCCTATCCTATCCTATCCTATCCTATCCTATCCTATCCTATCCTATCCTATCCTATCCTACATTTATTGCTGTCCACAAGGGGGCAGTCAAAGTGTAATTTGTATTAACAGCAGTGGGGAGAAAGTGAATTACACTCTACAAAATATAAGGGGAGTCTAGGAGTAAAAATACCAATTCGTGTGTAAATACAGCTTTAAAGTTTCCAGATGGAACTTGCTGTGCTTGTGAGATTCGGTTCTATAATCTTCTCTCACCTCTGTGGATGCTTCATCTACAGGTTACCACATACCATGTGTTCTCCATATGACTGTGTACACTGCACTGTGGACTCCAATACAATGACAATGAAACTGAAGTTACTTATATTGAATTAAATTTTAATCCTCATCATGGGTTGTATGTTTGACATGCCCATTTATTTAAGAGTACATCAGATGTATGGTAAATCAAGGGTGGTCACTGACTTTTCCACAACAAAAAATGATAAGACTTCTGTGATAAAACAGCCTTTAATGAAAGTGTGTGTGTGTGTGTGTGTGTGTGTGTGTGCTGAGAGAGAGAGAGAGAGAGAGAGAGAGAGAGAGAGAGTTCTTTTGGTGTACCCATCCCCCCTGTGCGCGCGCGCGCACGCACACACACACACACACACACACACACACACCAGAGTCCATGTGAGGGTGAAAGAGGATTACTGTGGCAGCACATGACGTCTCTAAGAACGGCAGGTCACCCAGCACCGTTATCAGCAGGAACTAATGCAATACTTTATCATTCCACCAAACTCTCAACAAACAAGCCAAGCCCTCACAATGACTCAGCTGAGAGACAGAGACAGAATAATAAACAGAACCACTGCAACAGTAAAGCGTGTTAAAGAACCAGAACACAACCCTCAGTCAAATATGTGCATCATTTCTACCTAAAACAACTGAAAATAAATATAAAATAGTAATAATAATAGAAAAAATATTAGTAAGAATCAATAAAATAAATGATAAATCAAAATGAGTTCAAATAAAAGATGAGATAAGATGAGATAAAAAAGTATTTTTAAATAAATACATTAAAGGAAGATTTACAACAACATCAAAATGATCAAATTGAAAACAAAAGACAATTAAGATCAAATAAGGAAATTAAACTAACAAATAATTATAAAATAATTATTATTATACAAGTAATAGAAATATACAGTCAAAATAAATAATAGTTTTAGGAATAGTAATAATGTAACAAGAATGTTAAATAAATAAAATAATATAAAATATGAAGTAAATCAGTAACAGGCTTAAATAACAATAAAGGTTTAAAATGATTGAAACTAAATCAACTTTGTCGTAATTTATTCAAGTAGAAATGCTGTAAAGCACATCACCTTTATGTCACAGCATAGAATTACATAAACAGTGTATGAACACAAAATTCATCATCATTCATAATCTGAACCTGAATCTCTACACAGCCGAGCAGACCAGATCAGAAGGGAATGATCTCCTGTTGCTCCTTTTGGGTAGCCATGCATTACGTGCTGTTTCTGCTCCTCAGTGAGCATGAGCTCCAGAGACCAGAAGAGGAACCTGGCAACAAACATAAACGGCTATAATAAGCATTTAGGTAAAACATATGCTCAAAGCCAATCCAATCGGGGGCTGCTTACTTGAACTGCAACTGATATTACACCATGTAGCCACAGTCCTAAGACTTTTCTTATTTCAGCACGCCGAGTGGAAATGAAACTGTGGGGTAAATTTTCAGAAGATTTAATTTCAGGGCATTGATGCTTGTATTTTTGGACAAACCAAATAAGCCTTATGGTTATTTATGTCCTGAATTTCAGACAAAATAATTAATCAAATGATTGGCTGCTCAGTTATTTCTGCAAGCTGTTTATTTGCACCCTCAAGTTAAAGCAGCGTTCTGCATGTTAACCTCACAGTCAGTTCATTTCAAATGTGCAACAGAGTTGATGAAATGATGAGAGACACCACACAGTTCATTAAGTGATATTCAAGCACACTTAAAAAACCCACGGAGATCTCATGGAGCTGTGCTGGGAAATACGTGATACAAGTGAAATCAAGGAGGTGTGTAGACATCAGTGATGAATATGTGGTAAGTAGTTCCCTAGTAAGTGTACCACTAGTGGTACATGAAGCATCCAAAGTTGGTATGTCAGATCTCAGAAAATCTGCTGCATGTATTAAAATAATAAGGATGGGAATTTATAAAATGTTCATGTGTAATTTTCCTAATATTACATTTGTGTTCAGTGCTTAACCTGTTATACAGGTTACCTGTATGTGTGTAAGCCAACACTTCAGTTCTTCACTTTCATAACAGGACCATACAGTACCATAATTATAGCATTGATACATCAGTTTCAAAGGCTCTACAACAGAACCCTGTGGAACTCCACAGCATATGTTAAACCAGCTGGTTACTACAACAGTGCATTAGGATTAATAGCTGAATAATTACCCTAGGGTTCTAGAAAATACCATGTCGACACTGTAGTTCCCTACTCTGCCCTCCTCTTTTCCTCTGTCTCAAGCTGTCTGATATGTCTCAGCAGGCCTACTGCACTGACCAGAAACAATAAGTAAACATCCTTTGAAATCCTTGTCGATTTCAAAAGTAGGCAAACTCCACACAGCTGGCGAAATAACGCTGGCAAAAGTGATGACATATATGATATGTGGAGGCCACATCTAGTCTACTGTGTGTGGGTGTGCATGGCACATGTGTTCTTCTGAAATGGAGTTGCAGAATGTAGAAATATCAACAAATGTAGGTGGTAAAATGAAGGGTTTACTTTGATTATAGGTGGTACATGGTCTGCAAAGTTTAAGAGCTACTGCTTCAGAACGTATAGAGCAATGGGCTCATGTGCAAAATTACTACTGAAACAATTTTCGAGGCAGCTCTCTGAGGCAGTACAAATACAATTGGTTCAGAGAATAACCAATTAAAATAACCAGTAGGCAGAGGTGTATATGTGGATGTCTTGCATAAAAGGTGAGTTTGAATTCAGTTTCAGATTTTGATGTTTTAAGGAATTTATTTTCATATGATGTTGGATTCACAACATTGAGCTTGTATCTTACACCCTGTCACATTTTCTCATACTCATACTCACTCATACACAGCATGCTCACACTTTAGCTGTAGTTCCTTTTTAGTTTACACTTTTTGTTGTTTTTGTTGTTGTTGTTGTTGTTGTTGTTGTTGTTTTTGTTCTTCATTTCATTCTGTTATGTCATTTTGTTGTGCTGTTTGGTGTTGACCAGAGGAGGATGGGATATTCAGGCTGTAGACATTTCATGTGCTTCCATTCACCACCACTGTAAAGAGTCTGTACATTTCTCTACAATTAACCATTTCTCACCCAAATGCCCTGAATGACTTTAACTCAACATTTGAATTATATAGACATTTTGAAAAATCAAATGTCATAACTATTGGATACTACTGTTAAATACTATGAGAATCAGATTAGATCGAATTAGACAGAGAAGTAAGTTATTACAGTGCTGGCCTGCTAAAGTACTGTAAGGAAAAATGTGCACAGAGAAACAGAACGATGCTTGTCTGTACTGATGCTCTTCTCATTCTCTGACCAGAATGCTGGTAAGCAGGACAGCACACACACATGGACCAGCCATCTGTCTACATATAGTACGGGCCTCCTGTCACTCTCTCACTCAAACACTCACACAGACACTCATATGCATACACATGCATGCACACATAGATCCATGGTGTTTTTTCCATGATGAGGGGAATTTTTGGTAAGAAACACTGCCCACCTTCACCCTGGGTAGTTGAGTTCAGAGTTGAGTTCTTCATTCATCTGTTTAGCCCAACAACTTTGATGTCCATGAATTTGATTAGATTATATTTTTTTATCAAAATAAGTTTACTGCTTCCATATCGGAAAATCACACTCAGACCATAGACTCACTATGTGGTAATAGTTTATATTAATTGGCTTACCCCAGCCAGCAATAATATTAAAACCACTTTTATTAAATCGAGTAGGTTTGAATATTCAGGTCATTGATTCCACAAGACCTCAGAAGGCATTCTGTGGTATCTGACACCAAAACATTAGCAGTGGATTTGTCAAACCCTGTAAGTGCGGTGGGTATCACATCAGTGTTCATGATCTTGTCACTGGTTCCTTTCTTGGACCATTTTTGGTAGATCCTGACCATTGCATACTAGGAACAACTCACAAGAGCTGTCTGATGTGTTGGAGATGTTCTACTAAGTTGTAATATGTAATGTTTAACTATTGTGTAATTGCATTGTGTAATTAGAGTTTTTCTCAGTATTGTTCAACCAAAAAATGCTTGAGATACTTCAGTATCTCAATATAAACAACCTCAAATATAAACAATACTGTAAAACATGGTGAGCAAGAAATGTCCTATACACATACACACATAAGCCCACATATACTATATGTAGACTCCTTTTCCACATTGGTATTTTAAGTTGCACCCATTGCTGATGTGCAAATGCTAACGCACACCTTGCCTATCACTGTAGAGAAATACTGCCAATAGAACAGGGTTCTCTGGAGCAGATATACCTGTACATATTGGCACTATGCCTAATGGCAGGTATGGGCTTGAAAGGTATTCCACTGTGAAAGAGTGGAATTGTGTTCTCTGGAATCATGGTGCTCTGATACTTGGGATCAATTTAGAAGTCAAGGATGAGGTGCGGTGATGATCACTTCACTTACACTCTTATTGCTGAATGCAATCAAATCCTCACAGCAATGCTCGAAAATCTAGTAAAAAGACATCTCTGGACAATACAGACAGTTACACAACAAAAGCAGGGAAAACTCTTTATTTCTCTTGATTTCAAATGAAACAATGAATGAGAAGCTGTCCCAATACTTTAGTCCATAGTGTAGATCAATGTTAACCCGCTTTAACACACCCTCTGCAATTCTGAAAGGACTTGTTAATTAACTTAGTTCATTAGAATCAGATGTTTTGGAAGCAGGAAAGCTCTATAATATGCATGGCAGGTGTGATTATTATTATTATTATTATTATTATTATTATTATTATTATTGTTATTGTTATTATTATTAGTAGTAGTAGTAGTAGTTTTTGTGTTTAGTTTTTATGAACATGTTGTTATTATTAATAATAATAATAATTATAATAATAATAATAATAACTTATTCATAAAAACTAAACACAAAAACTAAATTTCTCTTATAAAATCTATGTTTCACATGAAACAGAGATTTCTGAAATCCAAACAACATTACAAACACAAATCTAACCTCTAAGACAACCTTGAGGCCCTGATGTGAACAAGGTTTTGGCAGTCTTGGAAATGGTTGGCACAGTGTCAATTTCATGCATCATTAACTCATTTATGGCACATTTGAGAAGATCAGAGATTTGAAACGATAAACAGATATCATGGCACTTTGACTGTAAGGACGGTGATTTAGCCAAGTCAAAAGACCTGAATGAAAAACCTTATAGCCACAAGACATTTTTAGACTTAGTATAATTTCTCCATTATCAACATTATTTTTAAAAACTTGTGTAGGTTCATTAATCATTTAAATATAAACTCACAAACCATATTTTCTATATCCAACATTGAAAATTTCTACTTTTTTACCACAGTTTTCTTCCAATGTTAGTAACTTCTACTTCTAACTAGTATCTAACAGATAACACAACACAACATCCTTGAACAGCTGACTGTCAATTCTGTTACGTCAGCTAACACACACCTGCACAGGCTCACATCACACTGAGCTATAGAAAGAGTGAGGTTGATTATATACCAACACTTAGACAGCTAGGCCACCCAAGAACCACACTTCTCCAGTGGAAATGATCTAAGAAATCTGAAGTGGCCACAGGAGATGCATTCAAGCTTTGTTTTGGCTGTCCTTTGTGAGCAGATCGCCCAATATGTAACAAGTGGTGTGAACGGTGCCTGAGCAGTGGAAAGGCCTGCATGGAAAAAACCCACAGCAGCTATTAAAATCCTTGGCTTTATAGTGACTGGCATTTGCAAGTTTGGTGGACAGCCAATAATTTTGCAACACCATTGTTTTAGAGGTTGGTGGTTACAGTGGGACTTTGGAACATAAGACATATCTGACATATCTGTCTCACAGACCCACACAAGCACAGACAGGCATATTTACATATATAGACAGTAGTTGAATTGTAGAAATAGAGGCTTCAGCACGCACACACACACACGCACGCACGCACACACACACACACACACACACACACACACACACACACACACACACACACACACACAGGTGGAAGCCTTACATAACTTCAAAGTTATAAAGAATTTTTCACACTAGACTGCTTTTGAATGTAGGTACAATATAGAGCAATCAATCAGAACAGAGGTTGGTCTTAAAGACTACATTATGTAAATGATGTTTACATTATTTACATTGCCCAGTCCCCTGCCTCCTCTACTGTTACAGCAACTATCTCGATGTCCTCCTTCACTACATCAATAAACCTTTTCTGAGGTCTTCCTCCAACATTCTTTGTCCAATATATCCACTATTCCTCCTCGACACATGTCCAAACCATCTCAACCTGGCCTCTGATCTGCTGATTTCTAATCTTGTCCACCCTTGTCCAAATCTAAGCATCTTCATCTCTGCCACATTCAGCTCAGCCTCCTGTCTTTTACACAGAGCCACAGTCTGCCCCGGAAACACACCACAATAAGTGCTTGATGTTTTGGAGATTTGCTGACCCGGTTGTCTTGTCACCACAATCTGGCTCATGTCAAAATTGTCTATGATTTTTACACTTGCCTATAGACAGGCTTCTGTGCAACATCATCACAGAGATGTGCATTCAACCAGGGGGCAGAAAGCAACACAGAAGAGTTATCTTCACACTATAGCACAGCAATGACAAGGAGTGATGATGGAAGAAACACCTGTAACATCCTGAGGGGATTACATCCCTTTGCTAAAAATTGCAGAAGATTGTGTATCCAGAACTGAGAACACATTTATTCAGGGAATCAGCACTGTCTAATCTGCTGAGGCTTCCAAGCCTGGGTGTCTGCTTGCTAGGGCTCCTCTCTTTCCAAAGAAGAGGCAGCGTGAGGAATCTCTGGATTCTAGTCTCTTCTGTTAGCTAAGGATATTTTCTGAACAGCAAAGCACTTTTGTAAGTCGTTCTGAATAAGGGCATCTGCTGCATGCCATAAATGTAAATGTAAATGTAGATGTAGATGTAGATGACACCAATCTAAATGGAACTCCTTCCCGTTCACTGGAACAGCGCCTGTATACAAATCAGAGAGAGAGAGAGAGAGAGAGAGAGAGGCAGAATGAGTGAGAGAGAACAGAGTCATAAAGCATAGAGAAAGAGAGAGAGCAGAATGTGTGTGAGAGAGAGCAGAGAAAGAGTCAGAAAGCAGATAGAGAGAGAGAGAGAGAGAGAGAGAGAGAGAGAGAAAGCAGAGTGTGTGACAGTTAGAAAGCAAAGAGAGAGAGAGAGAGAGAGAGAGAGAGAGAGAGATCCAAGTTTCATCTAACACACAGCACGCGCTTCTTCCGTTTCCAGGGCAGTGACGCAATCACGCCTCTCGGTCTCTCGGTCCGCGGACGCGTGCGCGCGCGCGCGCGCTCCTGTGTTGTATGTGGGCATCTGTCTGCGTGCGCGCGTGTGCATGTCTCTTTAAGAGCACACACTCCTGTTGCATGGAGAGTCTGGTGTTTTTCCACTCTCTCAGATATTACACGCGCTCCCCATATAAGACACGGAGGCTGGGGAGAGAGAGAGAGGGAGGGAGAGAGAGAGAGAGAGAGAGACACACACACACACACACACACAGACAGACGAATAGAGAGATAGAGAGATAGAGAACGCGCGAAGAGTGTTTATTCCCTTGCTTTTATTTGCAACACACGAGAACGAGAACAAGGCAAGACTTGAGCAGGAAGCCCAGCTGACAGGTAAGTGACATCCCGGCGGAGGAGGAACATCCAGCTCCACTCAGTGGAAACCGTCCCAGCTTCTGCTTCTGATGTGCGGGGCGGCTGAGTGGAACCAGAACCAGTTTGTGGAGCTGGATTTTCCACGTCTGCATCCTGTCTCATGAGAAGAATTAGATGCGCGTGCACGTTTTTATTGCAAAGGATCTAAAGTGCTTTTGTTCATCATGTGCGTGTGACAGTCTGCCATCTCAGGATCACTTACACAGACCCCTGGAATTCTGCATGACATTCCCAGATTCCCCCTTTTCCCAACACGTAGCTGTTTCTTTCCTTAACTCAGCCTTTTGTCTTGTTCTGATTTAACCAGACGCACACACACACACACACACACACACACACACACACACACACACACACATCTTCAGGCTCTCGTGTGGTCTTGGCATTTGCACTCTTGTGTTCATTTAAAGAAAAGCTGCTTTGTTCTGAGTGAACATCAGATGTGAGGGGTGTTAAGGATGAGAGCAGGGTGTTGTATCCTCTGCTGGCCGGTAGGACGCTCTGAAAGCTGCTGCCGGTTGGAATTGCTGAATAAAGTAGGTTAATGGCTGCGATATGAATTTGCATACTCACCCCCTCACCCCCACCTGTCACCCCCTACCCCTGTACCACTCTGCTATCTCTTATTTCTTTTGGACATATTTAACTATGATGTTGGTTGAAACTGTATGAAGAGCCTAAGTATAAATGTAGAAACAATATTTAGAGTTAAAAAATAATAATTTAATAAACAGTTTCTCTCAATTTAATAAGCCATTTCCTTGATATCATTAATTATGTTGATTTACTAAAATGTCCCTCAATTCATTAAATGATGCAGAATGTAATAATTCCTTCCTTTGATTTAATAAGTCAGTTGAGAAAACTGTCCTCAGATTAATAGATATTTTCCTTCATCTAATAAATAATTTTCTTGATTTTTATAAATTGATCCATTAAAAGTTCCATTAATCGTTTATCTAATTTAATGAATAATTCCCTGCATTTAAGAAACAATTCCCTGATTTTGAAAGATTGTTGATTTAATAAATCCCTTGATTGCATCCTCAATTTAATAAATAGTTTAGTTTAGTACATCATCATTTTTAATGAAGACTATACAGCATTATTGAAATAATTTTTGGAGAAGGGCTTGATGTAGAGTTGAAATTACAAAAACATTTTATTTTACATGTCAGGTGTTTTTTCCTGAAAAACATTTCTTTCCGGAGAGTCAGAAAGTCAAAATTGAAATTTTAAACATTTTTAAACAAAATGTTTCGACTGCCTTCTGTTTGATCACCATACGTCAGCTGTACATGGCTGTAGCCCTAACAGTTCTGAAACAGAGAGTGGAGCCATGGACCATTTCAATAGAACCGAGGTTACTGTCCCACCCCTGCAGATGCCTCTGGGGTAAACGGTTTTGGGTGGATGTATAATGTAGCTGTGTAGGAAGATTACATATCAAATATGCCAATAAGTCAGGGTACTTTAGTGTCCAGATGGGCCTAGAGGATTGTTCTAGGGGTTAAATGGGGACTTTCAGGCATTGACAAGGTTAAAGCTTGTTGACCCGTTCACTTTATCCTCTCATGAAAGAGAGGTGCAGAATTATGGGAGCAAGTGGAAAATGTTTCTGTGGATTAGTTTTGTTTTATTAAGTTGTTCTGTAGTTGATAGAAGGTAACCTTGGGAGATTATACAGAGCTCTCATAACTCATAAAAAAGGTCCTTCATTCACTGTTCTGACATTTATTCAAGGTAAATGCATTAGGCCAAATGCCTGACACAAAACTGGTGCCCTATTTTAGACTACTCCACCATCATTGAGGCTCCTGTTTTTTCTGTTCTCACTTATAGAGGAAAATGTGATTTTACACCCCACCATTAATAGTCTGCATTTTCGTAAAATAGACCAGCACATAGTCTGTCACCTGCCAGACTCTCTTTGAAAGTTTACCATTGTCAGATTTCTAATGCATTTTTGCATTCTAATGGTGATTTAATATGCAGGTGTGCAAGTGCCATCTTCACTCCCCTCTATTGCCCTTATTTTTAAATAATTTCCAGTTTTCATGACCCATAAAAGAACCAAGCTCTAAAGCCAGCCCTTTTTAAATTACTTTAAAATTACACTAAATTACAAATTTACATATTTGCATTTTCCAGATTATATATATATATATATATAATATATGTTCATTTATTGTTTCATCTGAAGTCAAGGATATTAAAAATGTATCCTGCTTTACTTGGAGTAACTCTCCAGGTAAGGCTTTCTATTACATTTTAGAGCTTTGCTGTAAGGATTTGATTGCCTTCAGTGATGAAATGATTAGTTCAGGACTTTCAATGATCACCAGCTTCCCAGCTCATCCCAAAAGTATTGGATGGAACACCATCATTCCAGAGAATACAATTCCATTGCTCCGAAGCACAGTGCTGGGGGTCCTTTTCCTATACGTTTTTCTAGCCATGCCTGGCATTTTGCATGGTGTCAGTAGGTTTGTGATTGTTCTTCTGTACAGAGACTTGACAAATTGTCTGTGCGACTTAAAGTAGCTGAATACATTGATTGGAAGGCATGTCCACACACATTTGATGTACATGTGTTGTACATAAATGTTATGTAGAAAGAAAACAACTATAAAGGCTAAACACTTTGCCAAGTTAGTCCACCATAAAATGATTTTGGCACACCGTTGTTAATACTAATAGACAAATAATCAACAGCATATTCTGATTAAAGGTCAAACCCACATGGACGATATCCTGTGTTCAAGAATGATCACATGCTGATTCATTAATTGAACTTTCACATGCAGAATAGTTTTGAGTTGAATCTCATCCAATTTGTATTTAAACAAGGTGAACCTGGTTACCCCTGCAAGGGTTTATTGTGATTTGAGAGCCACGTAGGGTTCCAGTAATCCTGTTTGGTATTTATTTTTACATAATACTGTGGAGAATGTTTTACTTAAAAGTATCCTAAGTAGTTTTGCCATGTTTTGCTTGGAGGTAAGCCTGTGAACCCACAAATGAGTTTAAAAAGAAAATATCAATGGGTAGATCGTTGCTGTAGAATGATTTTAATATTTTCTCACTCACACACACACACTCACTCACTCACTCACTCACTCACTCACTCACTCACTCACTCACACACACACACACACACACACACACACACACCCACACACACACACCCACACACACACACACACACACACACACACAAACACACTCTCTTACATACACACACATCTACCTGCACACAAACTGAAGCCTATGTGATAGTTCATCATGGGAAATTAGAGAGTAGATGTATGACAGCCGAGTGTCTATTTCTGGATGAGGGACATACTGGCACCTCTCTTTTATGCCTTTTCATGTCTTAATTTTCAAGCCATGCTTGAATGCTTCACTGGAAGCATTTTTTTAAAGAAAGTATTTACAAAAAGGACAGAACAGATGAAGCACAACTGGGCTGATATCCACGAAAAACCTGCATTAAAGCTGCACTAAAGCTCATTTCTTTTGTTGTCTTTTTTTCATCTAACCCTGTAACCAAACTCTAATTCTCAGAACCAACTGGATTATGCTATTCTTCCAGTGAAAAGTCCAGACGTGTTTTGCTGATTTGCTGACTTTGAGTCTTCTGAAGTTGCTCAGCCCTGGATTAGTCCTCAACGTGTTGTTTTCGGGCTTGCTCTCACAGTTTAAACCAGGTCAATATGCCGAACATCAGCCACCACCAGCTCGCCCCCTCTGAGTAAGTCTCTGCTCCTTCCTTCGTCCATTGTCCATCCTGTTGGTCACATGGACAGCATGCTGGCTATCTGGTGGTGTTTTCTGGGAGCCTACAGGATTCTGCACCCCCATGGTTTTCCAAGGGACATTATTTTCGGGATTTTCTCTGGATAATCACCAGATTTCACTGTGGTGCTATGATTCCTCCCCCCCACACGCACCTAGGGATTCTTGTCTGGTTCTCTCTAGAGGTCTGTGGTTGATCTGACTAACCTACTGTCTTCTACTACCTTCTGAACAACTTCTGAGCAATATTTTCACTAATGTAATTAAGTCGACATGGAATATACTCAATGCCTTCACTTTCCACAAGTCTTGACTGATGTGCATGACTACTTTTGAGGTATATATGATTGTCTGTATCTTGATTTTGTTTAAATATACTCAGATAATCAATGCACAAAACATTCTAGACAGTAATCTTTCTGTCTTCATCCAGCTAAATCAAACCTTTTCTCTCCGAGTTCAAATGACCACTCTTGACCTTCTTACCCACTCTGTCATACCACCCTTTACACTAGACAAGGTAAATGCCCACACTGAGTCATGTATGAAGTGTGCGTTAGAATAAAATGCTTTCTCTGCGGTCTGATTGTAGCTTATACTGCTCTCTTTCCCTCTCTCCACTCACACCTTCCCAAGGTATAGCTTGGGCATAGCTATAAACCAGTTCCCTTCCTACAATATCAAATCAATAAACCTGTCTTATTCCAGTAAAATCATTCAATCTTTGAACACGGTATGCTTCTTAAGCCCAGTCATCTTTCAAAACATTTTCAGTATGCTAGCTCTTTCACCCTCCTTTCACCTCCTCCTGAAAACCAAAATGGGAACAAGAGATCACACTATATGCTGATGTGTCTTAAGAAGTACTGTAGTAACTAAAACCTTAAAAATAAAGGTGCTTCAAATGGTTCTCTGAGCAATGCCACAGAAGAACCACTATTGGTCCCATAAATAATCATTTTTGTGTGAAGAACCTTTTAAAGATCTAAAAGTCTGTGAAGTTTCTTCACCATCTGCGCAGTGTGGTGTTTTGCCTGCTTTTTATAATTTAATTATAATTTTGATGTTTAAGAGCAGTGGTCAATAACCCTCTTTCAGAGATCTACCTTTCTGCCAAGTTCAGGCCCAAACCAGGACACTGAAACTCTAAAAACCACCTCGGCCATCTTGTAAACACTGATTAGTTGGAACCCCCCTTGGCTGCTTTTGCAGTTGGAACTAATACCAATTATATAATTTTGAATAATCATGTGAAATTTCCAGGAGCCAGATTGTTGACCACTGTGTTAGAGCAAGGAAAAGCACCACAGTCTAAAAAGTTGGTGCTAAAATAGTAGAAGAACCATGTTTATTTTGAAAAAGAACTTTATTTTAGTAGAGATGTGTGAATGTGCAGAACCTTTAAAAACTTTAATGAAAAGCTCTTCACCTTTTATAGCTCAATTATTTAACACTGAATTTTGTGCTGGTTTTCTACACATTTGTATTCAGGCATTTTACCTGAATATTCCATATTGTTTAATGCAATACTTTACCCAAATAAAAACAACAACCAAGGCACAGCATAACAGAAGAGACCCAATACACTGTGATTATGCTTGAATTGTAGCTTTAATCTGAATAACAAAAACATATACTTCAGTGGTCCACTTTGTGAGCATATTATGGATATCATCAGTGCTTATTTCATATTTACGTGCAGCTTAATTTGAATATAAATCAAAGTGTAGTATAGTATTTGAATAGTATTTTTAAGAATCTCTATCTCTCTGTCTCTCTCTCTCTCTCTCTCTCTCTCTCTCTCTCTCTCTCTCTCTCTCTATATATATATATATATATATATATATATATATATATATATATATAATATTATAGAGAAAAAAATGTCTTTAAATATCATGAGATAATATTTTTACCATATTGTACCATATTTTTACCATATTAGCCCCATAACACTATTCTAAAGTTTAAGAACTCTTTAAGGAAATGATCTTCTACTGTCTCAGCAATGTCGTACTGTTTTCTTCTTTTTGGCTCACAAATGTTGTACTTTGGCATCCCCAGACAAAATGTATTAGCACCACAACACCATTAACTCCATAACACTATTCCAAGAAAATGGTCTTCTATTGTCTCACCAGTGTTCCTAGAAATTGAACGAAGTAGACTAGGTGGCCTGTAACTCTTCAAGAAACTGGTTGCATATAAAGCTCACTAACCACTGCCCTACACTTTAGATTCTAAATAGTAATGCATTAAATTCTAGTTACCCTCCACTAAGTTTAAACTATTAGTTCCAGCAGTGTTATTATGTGAACTCTTGCTAGCCACGGGATCCTCCCTGCCTCAACACCCTGATCAATAATGTCTGACCCCTTCATTCTGTTTACACAACTGCTGTATGTTAGTCACTCCCGTCATCAGAAGGCTGTTAACACCCAAAACAAATGCTTATGTTTAGTGTCCTGGATCTAAAGTTACTTTCCATTGAACAGGATTCACAAGTGGTGTGGGTGGGAGAGCCCCCCCAGGTGGCACTTGTTATTAGGATCACAGACTGACCGTTTGGATATTCTGTTTTCATAGCACTTTGAAAGAGCTATGGTAAATAAAAGCAGCGTGTTAAGTCTCCCTCATCACGCACCAAGCTGGGAGGGTAAAGGGTAGCTCATGAATTCCTTTGAATAACATAAAGCCTTTCCTTGTTTGTAAATGGCCAGTAATGCAATCTGTCTTTTGACAGCTGAGCATAATTGGGAACTTTATGCTGATTGCTAACTCTGTTGTTAATTATCATATCCTTATGTTGACCAGCATTACTGGGGAGTAATTGGAGAGAGGCAGTTTTATCCGGAGAGAGCAAGGCAAATCATATTCTTTGGCCATGAATGGCAATGGTATTGTCAGGACTGAACCTCCTCAGGACTGAATCTCACAACATCAGGGCCAACACTTAGACAGTTGTGCCACCTTGGAGCCCCAGCAAATATGGTCTTTTTTATCAAGCAGAGTAAAATGTATTTGTCTCATTTTCTATTTGAAAAATGATGTCTGTAAACATTACTTAAAAGCCATGATAATAGCTACATTCCAAAGCCTAGGCTGCAGCTGAGGTAGGCTGCATTTCTCTACATCTCTACGTCACAGAAGGCTGTTCATAAATGAAAGGCCCTTTGTTTGTATATAGCCCAGAAATGCAGATGAATCCTTCTAGACCTTCAGTTACACGCACATACATCAAGAAAAAAAAACATTACCCAAATGTCAGAAAAATGACGAAGCCCTCAAGGTGACATCCTGTATAAATAAAATCCATTGAGTTGTTCTGTATTGGCCTGCACAGTCTGTGTAATGAAAAGACCATAGGGGGACCCCGCCCAAAATTTCAACTAAATTTTTTACACAATTATTGAATTAGAGGCAGGACCTTTCACAATGCATATTTGCTATACAGCTTTTTGACAGGGCACAGTCAGCCCTTGTTATCAGGCAAAGTGAGACTGATTTGACTGTTTGGAAAGGTCATTTAGAAAATTATGTCTATAGAATGTTTGAGCCGTGACCATTTCTAGTATAAAACCTAATCTAAAGTTCCAGAGTTGACCCACATGTGCCGTGTTTTGCTCAGTTCATATAAAGAGATTATGTAGTTAATAAGCCTTACATGGTGTGCTTGTGTGCGTGCGTGCGCGTGCGTGCGCGTGCGTGCGTGCGTGCGTGTGTGTGTGTGTGTGCGTGTGTGCGTGCGTATGTTTTTCCAGGCCTAGTGCATATAATCTCATTTGAGTGACACCACTGGACACCATGCTTTCTTAAAAACTGTCAAAACGTTCTTCTTTCACCTCCACAGTGTACAAAAAACAGGTCATTCCCCTCTATTTCTCTCTCACACACACACTCTCTATCTCGTGCACTATAGAGGACTCACTCGTGCATGCATTTATCTCCTCGTATGTCAATTACTACACCTCGCTAACATTAGACTTTAAACTGCAAAATGTGGAGAATCCACTCCTACTCAGCCGTGCTTCTAAGCCTCTGAAACAAGTAATGCATCTGTTGAAATATCCTGCCCACACACATCTTTCACCTCTGACCTCATTTCACATGCCTACTACAGTCACAACCCCCCTGCCCAATCCTCCCCCACCTTCCCCCAAGTCCACCAGTTGACCTTCAGCCTTCAGTGCAACCTCCACGACTTTGGTTTCCAAGCTACACCCCATCTTGTCTTCTCTGTTGTGGTTTTGTCTTTCCATCTTTCCATCATGTTTAATATGGGTTCACTCCTGCCTCTGCCCCAGCTTTAATGTTCAAGGGTAATCTCCAATCTGCAAATCTGCCTGTGCCATAAACCTTGTGGTTGATTTTAAAAGCTTTTTTGGCCTTCTATGTTTCCTTGGGATCTTTAACAGCACATATGTGTGTATGTCCTGTGGGTTTGTTTTCATTAAAGTCTTGTATGTATACAAATATAAGAGAATAGTTACTATTTTCACTGTCATTTGAAAAATTGTTTTCAGTTTTTGCACCATTTGAAATCTGACCATTGTACATATTGTGTGAACAGTGCATTAGAAATGCACAGGATCATAATTGTGCCATCAGGTAGTTTAAAGTGTAAAACTTACACTTAATTGCTTAATGTGTAATTGAAACTGGACTAATTCCCTGTGACAGAAAAACATTGCATCTCTACTTTTGCTGTTTTTCACAACTTTCATCCTGTCAAATTGAATGACTAATTAATCTTTTTACATTGATTTCCATTGAAAGTATTCCTTGTCCCAGTCACTGTCACTAACTGGGAGAAGGATTTGGCAAGTACAGACCATGCAGCATATGATAATATGGGAGGAGACCTTAAGAGAGGTCAGGTGGCCTCTATATTGTAGTTGAAAAGCCAGACCTCCCTCTGATAAGTGGAGCTATGAATGAATAACAGGGTTATAGGGGGTGACTGGGTCGTAGTGCGTTTAGTGTTTGGAACATGTGAACAAGGTAAAAATGGAATTTATAAGATGTGGGGCAGGGGCTTAAGGCATGTTCCTCCTCCTGAATGTCAGATTTTTCCATAGTTCCACTTACAGAAATATACATTGTGCAAACTTGTGCAAAATTAGAATATTGTCAAAATGTTCATGTTCATAATTTCAGTTTTATATTCATTACATTTTAAAGTGACAAAGCAATGTCAAGCTAGATAGCTCAAGAAAATCAGAAATTTAGAATCTCTCATTAACACAATAATCCAGGTTTGACTAAATTACAAATCAGTATAAAAATAATAAAAAAATCTTTAAAAGCCTGAAATATCACTCTAAATTGAATGTATATAAAAAACAAACCTTTTCACAATATTCAAAGTTTTGAGATGCATTAATATATACATAATAACTGCATAGCTGTATTTAAGTATAATGTTAACCCAGGTAAATGTAGCCCACTAGATGAGTACATGTAATATATCAGAATCTTTAGACTCATAGTGGAATTTTATTAAGTTAAGAATGTTTGGTTTTCTTATAAGTTTTCATCCCAATTTCAGAAACACAAGGTTTTCCAATGACAGTGATGAACTAATGTAGAATTTTTATATGTAATATAGTGTACACACAGTATGAAATTCTGACATAAAGTGTTTATATGGTGTGTATGGAGAGTAGTGTTAGTGTTTATGGGAATGTTAAAAGTACAAAGTACACTCAAAAATGCCTGTTCATAACTGGATTGTGTGCTCCCTTTCTCTCTCTCCAGTATGGCTCAGAAAGAGAAGTTGCAATGTCTGAAGGATTTCCACAAGGACACACTGAAACCGTCTCCTGGTAAAAGTCCAGGCACACGGCCTGAGGATGAGGCAGAGGGGAAGCCTCCACAGAGGGAGAAGTGGGCTAGCAAGCTGGACTTTCTGCTCTCCGTGGCTGGGGGATTTGTAGGTTTAGGCAACGTATGGCGTTTCCCATACCTCTGCTATAAGAATGGCGGAGGTGAGTATATTGTTTATAATCATGACTTTATGCATCTGTACTTGATTGCAACTGTCATATGAATAACTGTGCATATGCAACTGTCATATGAATAACTGTGCATATGCAACTGTCATATGAATAGAAAAATATATATAATTTATTTGTTTGTTTGTTTATTTATTTATTTGAACATGTATAAGATGTGTGGGTCCAAGCAGTACTGTTATGTATTGATTGGACTGATAGTATTGGTTTAAAATGATAAAAATAACATTTCTACTCTTTAATGAACATTAAGCCCTCTCTTATATTGTCATAAAATTAAAGTCAGGCCAGCTTAAATGATGCAGTAACACATTGGAGAGTGTTTTTTGAGTAACCTAGTTCAGTAACAAATTGTCTTTTCTGCATCTCCATTTGATCAACAGTGCATACTAAGCTGAGCCTAAAAATGTGTTCTATAGCTCCTGCTCCTCAATTTTTTAACGATTTATTCCTTCTGCAGGTCAGAACTCCCCCACTGGGGGAACCCTTCCTATTCTTGGACTCCTGACCATGGAGGGCTGTGGTGTTGATGGGATTCAAACTTATTATTTCCTGTGTCTTAACAAGTAGGCAGTTAAGATAGCTGCTCCACTCTGGAGCTGTGAAATCATGTATATTTCTGTCCAAGAAAGAATAGAAAGGTAAATTTCCTAAGAACTGTGTTTTATGTATTGCAATTTCACAGCTCTATAGTGGCCCTACAGTCTAACTGCTGCTCCTCAAATGTGAGTAAATCATAATTAAAATCCCAGCAAGGGTTCAGCTCTCCATTGTTATGTCTCCCAGTTTGGGGACATCATGTATGATGGGTGGTTCTAACCTGTAGAGGGGAATAAACAGCAATCATTTTAGGTTTGCCTGAATCAATCCAACTGTTTGAATGTTGAAAATATACTTGACAAGACTATACATTTTTGCTGACTATCCATGATTTTGTTCTCTGATGTAGTCATGGTGCTTTATCTACTGTAGCTTTCCTAGTTTCTGTGCCTTGTTTGCTAGAACTTATATATTAAATATTGGATTCCTGTCACAGTTCTCACTAAAACTAAGGAACATTGTACTTGGAAGTTGATTTTATTTGAACTGATGAGCCTAGTGGTGTTGTGTAATATCTTGTACCATGTTTCTTTTGGCTCACGTCAAAGTTTTTATTAGCTGAGAAAAAATATATAAAATTGCAGAGCCTTTGGCTGCACATCATGCACCCGTGGGGGTCCCAAGACCCCACTTCGAGAACTATGCTCCTATAAAGTTACCTTTTTGGTGATACAAGGTTTTCTTACAAGTGCAACAATGCATTACTGTTCTAACAAGAAATAAAACCATAATAAAGACTAATGTTACACTTATATTTCCTTACACAGACAGGATTCACTGTCAGTGTATGCTAGTATGTTGGTATGACCCCTTATAGAAAGACTATAGCAAAGGTGACTTTCTGTGCAGTGACACAGTACTTGCTCTGTTTTTTGTAAATAAAGCTTATGCAACCGAGTCTGTTCTAACTCGTGTGGTATAAATATGATCTAAAAGTGTTCATTCATGTCAAGGGCATTTTTCTAGGCTGTGTGCTATGAATCTCTTATTGCTCCACCACCAGTATATTTCTCTGTAACCACAACTTGATTATCTTGCTGCAGTAGCTTGGCTGCTGGCCTTAAAGTGACCCTTTACAACAGTGGAGAGCTCCTGGAGAGCTGCCTTCCTACAGACTTTGGATCCAAACCTAATCCACCCCACCTGATCTGACTAATTTAATACCTTCAGAAATCCTTGATTGGCTGTGTTATAGTTGGGTTGGGGTTGAAACCCACAGGAAGGTAGCTTTACAGGTGGCAAGTAGGAGTCCACTGCTTTAGAGTATTTCATAATCAGTGGAGGTTGATTTGGAGATTGCTTATTGATGCTCAATGTATCATTACTGATTAAGACAGTTGCTACTGTGCACACTTAATTATATGGTCCTTCAAGGGTTCTTCAGTAAAGAAAATGGTTCTATATAGTTTGACATAGTAACAATAGTCCAAAGGGTTCTATATAGAACCCTGTTCAGCACATTCTCCATCAATCTTTCGAGATGCAAAGAACCCTTTATTTGTGCCATTTCATGATACACAACACCCTTTCACAAGCCATTTTCTTTACTGTAGAACTCTCATTTTTAAATGTGTATATTGTTGATGTTCCAACACTTTCTCTTCCCCACTATCTCTATATCAGGTGCATTTCTCATCCCCTATTTCATCTTCCTGTTTGGCGGAGGGCTTCCTGTGTTCTTCTTAGAGGTGGCACTGGGTCAGTTCACCTCAGAGGGAGGAATCACCTGCTGGGAGAAACTCTGCCCCATCTTTACTGGTGAGAAGAAGAGATATAAAATATATTCTATGTGAAAGGAGAAAAAGAGAGGCACAGAGAGAGAGACACACACAAGTCAATGATCCATGAGATTTCAGGCTCATTTTGATATAGCATTTATGAAATAGGTCGACTGTGAAATACTGGAGATCCGAAATCATTTCCTGTATTAACAATTTCCCTGCTGCCAGCTGCTCAGTCTGAGCAGATCAAAGATGAGTTCATAGCCACTGTTTCAACTATCAGAATGAATTAAATTTCATGCTCACACCCACCAGAACAGCCCAATCAACCTGCATGCTGATTATTAGACCAGTTCAGAGCTGAAACCACAGTACAGAGCAGTGTGTGTGTGTGTGTGTGTGTGTGTGTGTGTGTGTGTGTTTGAATAGTATATATAAATATATATACTATTCATAATCCTGTTGTTTTTTTCTCAAAATGAATCCTACTGAACATGTTGGTTTGCCTTTTACAGAGGGGGGGAAATGATGGGCTCTGCTTTACAGCACCAGCAATGGCTTACAGAACCCATGTATTATATCATAGCTTAGTCATTAACAAAATCACTGTAATTATTACCAATTCTTACAGGATAGTGATGATGTTGTTGTTGTTGTTGTCCTCTTGCTGTGTGCTTGAACTGAAGAAATTGTATCCCAGCTGAGTACAACTCCAGTCCTAGAGGGCCAGTGTCCAGGAAAGTTTAGTCATTGCCCCACTCAAACGCACCTACTTTACCTGGTAATTAACTGTTGAGTTGAATCAGGTTTGTTTCACTAGAGCAGCTCCAAAATTTGCTGGAGTCTGGCCTTCAAGGACTAGAGTTGTGCACCCCTGTTGTAGCCAGTTAGCTTTTAGTCTTGTCCACTTTCACCTCCCCAAGTTTGGCTAGAGTGGAGTCTGGAGATGAAGTACTGCTTTTCATTGTCTTTAAGTCACTGTCACATTTTACCATTTTGCCAGCTTTGACTGGACAAGCAGGGCTTTCTCTAGTGGTCTGGGTGTATGTGTACATTTTGAGGGTGTAAATATATTGTGTCAATTATGTTATGTAGCAATTTCCCTTTGAACACTGTTTGAGGTTCACTGTTGGTCACTTCCATCTCTCATTATTCAACTATAGCAAAATTAACACTTGTATGCATTTGTATTCACACCTTTGAATTATTAAACGAATGGTAAAATGAGCTAGGAATACACTGTATGTCCAAATCTCAGAAAAACATTCAACTTCTTTAGGTATTCTTAACACAGATGTGTAAGCGCACACAGTCTCTGGAGCTGATAAAAATGAGCATATTGGCACCATGACTAATGCCAGGCATGAGCAAGAGGGGTATAAAGCCTCTAGCAATGACCTCATGGAGTCATGCAATCAAATCCTCACAGCAATTCTCCAATATCAAGTGTAAAACAGGTGTCTCATGCCCATATAGTGTGTATATACAATCAAATCCAATTGCTGATGTGAGAGTGTGAGTGAGTGAACTGAGAGGAGGGGAGGTCAATAATTGGCCAGTTTGGGTGTTTAGATGAATATGTATGAATATGACCTGCTTTTGGTTCTGGAGCAGTTCGAGCTATGTTATTGGTCCAGTGGTTGCTAGGCAACAGCAGAAGACGCTGTTCTCTGTTTAGAGAAAACTCTGAGTCCTGGGGCTCACTTTCTGAGCAATGTTCTGTCTGAACACACACAAAACACACATACACATGATAAACATGGTCCTAGCCCCATCCCCTAACACACACACACACACACACACACACGCACACACACGCACGTGCATGGAAGCATGCATGCACGCACACACAGGCTGACTAATGCCCAAACCCGACCAGTCAGCTTCACATTCAGACATGATGGAATCTCCATCGCCATAGCAACAGCAGCCAGCGATGACTAAGATACATTTGACAATGGGACCTCATCTGTTTGCAGAGAAGTGAAGAGAAGGGAGAGAGAGGATGCTGTATTATGGGCTAAAACCTAAATGGGCATGGCTGGGCTGATGGGTTGATAAAAGAAATTTAATTTATTGAAGATATTTTTAGTTTTGTCCAATGATGCACTGAAACACTCACACCTGACATGCTGTATCTTGCATGTACACATCTGTGCAAGTGAACATGACAAACACAAAGATCTCACCAAAGTGACCCATGTGCATTACATATATGTAAGTACCATGTACAAAACTGAAACATAGAGGTAGTCCATTGAGGATGTTGTGATGTGTTTAGGATCATTATCCTGTCATGTCTAGAACCCATTCTTCCATCTACTTGTAAAAGTCACCTGCGTTAATGGCTGCAACACAAGCCCACCCCTCATGATTAACAGTTGGAAAGGTTTTCTTTTAATTACATTGATTACCCTTGCTCATTGTGGCATGTTTTTGGCGACGATGCAAGAAATGTATGAGAACTTTTCCTTGAATTTCATATTTCTGCTAGTGTCCAAGTACAACAGTCTTCTGAACAGTGCAAATGACCTTAGGAAAATTTAGCAGAATCTGGAGTGGTGGTGGAGTCTAAAGGGGTGGGAGGGGGGTGACCTGCCTTTCTAGTAATTCTATGAGCAGACTGGAAGAGGGAAAACCTTAACTTATTTCCACTCCAATTTTTCCTATAGTGTGTGTGTGTGTGTGTGTGTGTGTGTGTGTGTGTGTGATAGGACTTTTCTAAGCATGTAATACTTAACCCTAACCTTAACCTCAATGCCATTATGCTGGTCCTCACATTGTATGACTATCATAGGGCCCACAATCAAACACACACATACACACCAACACATTCTTTCTAATACAGACTCTGTGGAAAAAGGTGTACGTGCACATGTGCAGGACTGTGTCCTTGCCCCTCTTCAGCATTAGACTCTCTTAAGCCTTCCTATTTATACTCAGACGGGGTTCATCTATCGTTTGTTTCAGTCTGGGTCCATGCATTTAGAGATCATTCTGTTGCCCTCTCACCTAGAGAAAAAAATCTGGAGCAGCTGAACATCACACACAAACACACACTCTAATGCTCATGCGTCACTTACATGCACAGTCCCATTTTGGATTACGGAGGCAGCTGTCATAGCACTTGCTGTGACTGGCACTGTCCAAGCAGAGTGTGATGCTGTAATTATACCTGGCCTGTTGCCTTTTGGCTGTCCTTGACCTTAAAATACCACTACAACAATGTTTAGAGTTGTAGGGGCAAGAAAGGCCAGTGCCCAATACGTGGCGGACCTTGGGGCTGAAAATAAAAGGCACAGCTGTGGCCCGGTTGTTAACGGCTCTGTCGCCTGGTGATGGAATGCTCATTGCTTGACTTGGTTACAGTTTTTACAGAATGCTCATAGAGTTGTCTGCTGAAAAACCAAAGACCTGTAAAGTTAAAATTGTAAACGGTGACAAAATTGCTCGAGAGATCGAGAGGTTTTTGTATGGCAACAGTTAAGATAGCATGGAGCTTCGGTTAGTCATAGAAAACACACTAGCACACAAAAAGCTACACTTTTGTATGCTGATCCATGTTACTGAGCATTGAGGACATGCAGTATGCCAGCTACTCTAAAGCCAATTTTAATTATTTAAAGGGGATGAATACTACAGGTGTTCGAAAATACTGTGTAGATTCCAAGAAACACAGTATCCATTTAAATGAATAATTTACATCTAATGATTAGTGTCAGACAGTGGTTAATTTTGTGTTGTGTTAAAAGCTTTGCACAATTCTGGTTTAAGAAAAATTCAACTTTCAACTACTGATTAGAGGAGCCTAAATTTACGGATGCCACTGTATATGTATGTATATGTAACAAATTTCCCATTATGTGCAATGAATGCAATATATCCAATAATGTCCCACACATATTATAGGTAAGTACTCATGTTTAATAAAACATCCCACATGTATTATATATGCACTTACATGTCAAAAGGATAGCAGTATATACGATAGATAGAAGGGTACCAGATGGACGGGACATTCTATTTCTGAAGATCTGCGAGCATTTAATATCCCTGAATATTACACAGTGTAATGTGTGTACCTAGAATATGTAATGGAACTGGTTCACACATTCAAAACTAGCTTAGTTACATTTTAGCATTTTGCCCACTTGGCTAGCAGGACTTTCACTTGTGGGTTTGGTGTATGAAAATTTAAATGTACTGAGCCAAGACCAAGTACCTTCTTCCCTAATAAAATCATTCCTTTGTTACATGTTTGTTGTAGGAATCGGCTATGCCTCAATTGTGATCGTGTCCCTGCTGAATATCTACTACATCGTGATCCTGGCATGGGGGCTGTATTACCTGCTGCAGTGCTTTCAGAGGGAGCTGCCGTGGGCCCGTTGCAGGCATAGCTGGAACACACACAACTGTGTGGAGGATACCATCCGCAAGAACAAAACCCTCTGGCTCTCTGTCAATGCCACCAACTTCACTTCACCTGTCACTGAATTCTGGGAGTGTGTAACATTTTGTTCACTAGGGCTTTACTGTGGGCGAGATTATGGGTGTCAAGAACTTTAAATATAGACATAATCCATATCCTCAAAGGAATTGTTTGGAAATTTCAAATGTACTTGTTTTGTACTGAAGTTACAAGGCAGTTGGACTGTTTATATATTATATAGACAAAAGTATTGGAACACCTGCTCATTCATTGTTTCTTTAAAAATCAAGATGTCAAGATATAGGATGATCTCTAAGCAGAAAAAAATTCATGAGTTGGAAAAAAGAGAGCTCTGTGACCCTTTCCTGAAAGATGTAAAATGTATGATTTTCTCTGCTTGGTTTCAGTAGACCAGGGTTCATCAGCCCTGGAAGGCCAGTGTCCAGTTGAGTTTGGTGATTTCCCTTTTCAGATCCACAACATTGCAAATTTGCATTTAACAGTTAAACCAGAAATGTTTTAATAGGGAAATGATCAAATGGACTTGATACCAGACCTTTGAAACCCTGCTCTATGCATTAGCCCTTTTTTGGAAGCTAACATCCAAACCAGACTTTCTGGCATTGCCATAGTGTACTGAAAAATACTTCAGGGGCACGCTACACCACTATATCTAAAATGTCGTAATCTTAGAGAAAATGTGATTTTACCTTTTACCTGCTGAATAGGTCAGTAGATTGTTTGTTGTAACTGGACCTGCAGACTTGACTTTGCCAAACCTTTGTGGGCTGCATTTAATACTTTCCTTCAAATATTATTAGACTGTATCTCTTCTTCTCTGTTGACCTCCTGCTGTGCCCCACAGACGTAATGTCCTCAGCCTTTCGTCGGGGATTGATGAGGTGGGTGAACTGAAGTGGGATCTGGCCCTCTGTCTGCTAGCCGTTTGGGTCATCTGCTTTTTCTGCATCTGGAAAGGAGTGAAATCCACGGGCAAAGTGAGACAGTGGGAGAGAGGGAGGGAGGGAGGAAGGTATGGCGGGATAAGAATGCACCAAAGATAAAGGGATAGAGGGATAAATTAGAACGTGTGTGTATGAGTGTGTGCCTGCGTGTATGTTTTTTAATCAGAATAAAATGTGCAGCCAGTACATCAACAGAGTGTAGAAAATGTCTGTATTTAGAAAGGGCTTTTATGTGCTTTTTACAGCTGGTCTGTATTCAGCTGTTATAAGAACACTGATTCATTTGATTCATTATGCTGGAGGTGATTATATCAGTATTTAATGTCTTTCTCTCTTTTTCTTTTTGTGTGTGTATGTGTAGGTGGTATATTTCACTGCTACATTTCCATTCCTCATGCTCATTGTGTTGTTGGTGCGTGGGGTGACTCTGCCTGGTGCTGCCGAGGGCATCAAATTCTACCTGTACCCCGACCTGAGCCGCCTGCAGGACCCAGAGGTACACTCACGTCTTTTATGTTCTGGCTGTCATATTCTGTATTTCAAACCATCCTGTTATTGTAGGCAAAAGCAATGTTGGCTTTGGTGTTTAAAATAGTGTTTTTCAGTTAAGTATAGTAAGTTCTATCTGTCTCCCTCACTCACTCACTCTCACTCTGTCTCTCTCAGGTGTGGATTGATGCAGGGACTCAAATCTTCTTCTCTTATGCTATTTGTCTTGGTGCAATGACTTCGCTGGGGAGCTACAATAAGTACAAATATAACTGCTACAGGTAAATCCACGTGTTAACATTGGCTGGTCAGTTTGAGGAGTAGGTAGACAATGATGTCATTAGACATTACATTCTTGGTAAAAATTAAAGTACATTAATTAAGCCAAAGGTTTTATCATACGTTTTATCTTATCATACCAAATTAAATGGACAACTGTAGTACATTTCAGTGTTATTACATTATTGAACAGTTATTAGAAATTTATATGCCACACAACTCTTCATTGTGTGTAAGGAATGTATACAGTTGAGATATGTAACATTAAGGTGTGTGTGTGTGTGTGTGTGTGTGTGTGTGTGTGTGTGTGTGTGTGTGTGTGTGTGTGTGTGTGTGTGTGTGTGTGTGTGTGTAGGGACTGCTTGCTGCTTGGAGGCCTGAACAGCGGGACCAGCTTTGTGTCCGGCTTCGCCATCTTCTCTGTGCTGGGATTTATGGCGCAGGAGCAGGGCGTGGCCATTGCTGATGTGGCAGAGTCAGGTATACACAAGGATCAAAGGGCAAAAATGCTATCTCAACAAATTAGGGCAGATTATGGCGACAACTGGGTAATTCATTTAAACAATCATTGACTAAAACAGTAAACAAATGAATTTTGTCCCAGAACCTGGAATCAAATATACTGTAGGGGTGTACTGATTTTCCTGTTTCACTCATAATAAATCTTTAGACAAGGCAAAGATTGGAAGCCAGAACTAACCGGTCAGTATAAGAAACTATTTTCACCAAGGAGTGTAAAGGCATTTCAATGTAATATAAGTAAGAATACATTACTATAAAACCTTTGTTAAACTGGGTGTATTGTGCTGGTTATGGTAATACATTATACATACATGCATTAACTTTTAGCCTAGTGCAGATCCCCTTTTACCTCCTCTGCTTTTGTTTCATTGTGTGTCTGGTTTGAGCTCCTCTTCAGTGGTACAGGAAAAGCTGAAGTTGTGAGGCCTGGTTCAGAACCAACCTTTATTCCCAAAACTAACATGGGCAACAACACCATATTCTTTTGTAGTCACTGTCACATTTTGCTGTTTCACAGCTTCAACTAGATATTTTGCTAGTGGACTGGGTTTATGTTAATTTTGGGTTCTGGGGTTTGGGAATTGACTGTTTTTTCCTTCACTGTTTTGGTTATGCTGGACAATCAATTGAAGTATTTGTGGTTCAGTTTTTTCCTTCTATGTACTGGCCCCTATAATTCAACTATGTCAAGCAAAATGCAGTTAGACATACTTTTGCCTCTTAAAAAACAAAAGGCATGATATAACTGAAATTGTATTGAAATATTGGGATGTTTTAAAGTAAAGTAGCAGACTTTTGTTCGACAGGTGTTAGATTATGTTATAAGGGAGCTAATGAGTGTAATAAGTTGGGGGCCTAATTTGGGTGAAAACAATGTCATTTACTGCATAAAATACCAAATACTGTAATATGATTAATGGCATAAGCTATTTATGAACACTCAAGTATTGCTTTAGAAATATCAATGCTTATATGTGTGAAATGAAGTCCAAATGAAAATAGAAGCAAATGTGATGCGGGTTTGTTGTATTGTTTATTGGTTGTAATGAATGGTGTCTCCCTCAGGTCCTGGGCTGGCCTTTATTGCATATCCAAAGGCAGTTACTATGATGCCACTGCCCACTTTTTGGGCTATACTGTTTTTCATCATGCTTCTGCTGCTGGGCCTAGACAGTCAGGTTAGTCCCTAACACAGATCCACTCACATGCATGCATAGATACACTTGCTTGTATGCTCTAATGCTACATACATTCCTTTGACATACCAGTGTCATAGAGAGAAGGGCAAAACATTTATTTCAGCTTTAGTGGGTGAGTGAGTTGACAGAAAGTGTATGTATGTTATGACAGACGAGCATATCTTTATTAATGTGGCACAGAATCAGTGTAGATATGAAATATCATCCTATTCTATTGATAGTCCTGTGCATAGACAGCACCGTTCTAGATAGCAGCCTTCTATATTTAAAACTGGCTTTGATTAGTTATATTGCCTGCGACTTGCTGAAAAGCCACATGTGTAGTAGGTCAGATTATACAGCGATTTCACAGTTTGTACAGTTGAACACATGCACACAAGCGGTAATACAATCCCCTGTGTGTGTGTGTGTGTGTGTGTGTGTGTGTGTGTTTGTGTGTGTGTGTGTGTGTGTGTGTGTGTGTGTTGCTATGCTTCTGAAGACTAACTCAGGATTGACTAAAGTGTAACTGCAATAAAATGGCATTAAGCCTACTTCTAATGTTTTAATATTCTAAATGAATCTTGATGAATGCTTATAATAATCTGACACGTTGTCCCTTTTGTGGCCTAGTTTTGTCCAAAGAAGAACACACTGAACATTACAAGTAGGGATTTAACAGCATAAACATATTGTGATAATATAAGATCATGTGGATAGCTACATGTGCAGAGTATCATATTTCAGTGTAATTTTAAACTTTCTCACACCTCCTGTACCTACAAACTGTGAAGAGATTGGACACAATTGCACAAGGCCAACCCACACATATACGTACATATTCAAGCCCTCACACACACTGAAACAAAAACACACAAAAAGTGAACCAGAGTAACTATAAAATGCATGTTTATGAATAAGTGTGTGTTTACTGTGTGTGTCACCACAGTTTGTAGAAGTGGAGGGTCAGATCACCTCGCTGGTGGACCTGTACCCATCCCTCCTAAGGAAGGGATACCGGAGAGAGATCTTCATCGCTGTCATCTGTGTCATCAGTTACCTGGTGGGACTCACTATGGTCACAAAAGTAAGATACTTTTGGGTGTTTGTGTGTGTATTTGAATGCATTTATATCTAAATTAAAGTCTAAATTAAAGGTGTTTAACTACAGGTCTGTACAGTGTAGATAACCTTTAGCAACATCATAGCAACCACTTAGAAACACTTTAGGAAATATATAAATATTTAGTATGTATATAAATATAAATATTTAGTAACCCCTTAGTAGCCACCATGTACAGTTGTAGCCAAAAGTTTTGAGAATCATACAAATGTCACAAAATTTGCTGCCTCTATTTTTTATATTTTTTAAGAACCATTTGTCAAATTTATATGTGATATAATTAAGTACAATTATAAGCATTCCATACATTTTGCAACATTTTATTGACAAATACATTCAGTTTAAGCAAAGACTCACTATTTACCATGTTGACCCTTCTTCTTAAGACTTCTGCAATTAGCCTCAGCGTGCTGGAGATTATCCTCTGGGCAAAGCCTCAAGTGCTGCCAACCCATGAGTGATGGGTTTTTGTCAGTCCACTTTCTTTTTGGAGATTGACCACAGGTTTTCAATGGGACTCAGATCAGCTGAGTTCCCTGGCCATTGACCTGACATTTCAATGTTTTCTTCATGGAGCCTTGATTATCACTTTTATGACATGGTGCTCCATCATGCTGGAAAAAACATTGTTTATCTCCAAATTGCTCCTGGATCATTGGAAGAAGTTGCTCTTAGAGCATGTTTTGATACTATTC
>CM067515.1:21206808-21391808 GCA_034509495.1 Acestrorhynchus altus | reverse complement strand
GGTGAATATTGTGAAGATAATCGTTCACACTCTTTACAAAGAGGGTGCCACAGAAGGTTTCTGCTGGCTGTTTTCAGAGTGTTGTATCAAAGGGCATTAATGGAAAGTTGACTGGAAGGGAATGTGGTGTGGAAAATGTGCACAAGCAACAGGCATGACTACAGACCAAGAACTTCAGAGAGCTTCACAAGGAGGGGACTGAGGGTGGTGTCAGGAGCCATCATGTCACCAGGAATAGGGCCACAACTACAGCACTTCAAATATTTCAGCATTTCTAATAAGCTCAGTGCTCAAAAGTCCTCTTTTTAGAATCCTAAGGTTGCTGAAGTCCAGTGTGAGGTTTCTGCAGTTTGTGATGGTTTATGGTGCCGTGTCATCTAATGGTGTTGGTCCATCGTGTTTATGAAGTCCAGAGTTAACTTAATATCTGCCAGGAGATTTTAGTGCAATTCCATCTGTTGACGACCTTTATGGAGATGGCAATTTCTATTTCCAGGAAGACATGGATATGCTTACCATTCTAAAACTACTACTAAGTGGTTTGCTTGGTAAACGTTTTGTCTTATTACTGGATTCCTGAGCTACTTTGTGACATCAGCTGTAAAAAGCACTATACAAATAACTTGATTGGATTTAATAGTTGAAACGTTAATTTGAACAGTAATGCTTAATAACATTATTTTTATGTGTAGCCAACTAGCTGTTTATTTATGTCTGATGCTCACATTCACTAATGTTTGGACTTCATTTGATTAATTCATAATTAATAAGCTAATGGTTTTAAGAATTTGCAAGAATTTGTCTCAGTTACTTTCTTCAAAATGAGAAATTCTTGTTACTTTTTACTGTATTGTTGTTTACCCAAATCTGTTCTATTGTGACATTGTGAGTTTTTCATTAAAACCTCTTATTACACAATGTAGTTGGGTGTGTAAAACCTCTGTGCAGTGTTAGATTTTGTATATTATGTTGCCTTTGTTAAAGGAAATATTTTTACAATTGGTTCTCACTGGTTTTGTAACATTATTCAGGGGTATCAGTGTTAAAGCAGCAACATTACTGTATTGGTCCTGCTCTGCACTTTTTAATATTTATTTTTAAAAAATATCTATTTTTATGAGCCTTGCCAATAATAGATTAGTAACATCTTACAGTAATAAATAATTAAGCATCACTTAATTAATTAATTAATTAAGCATTCACTCATTGACTGTGTTGGCTTTGGCTGAAAGTGTTGTTGATCCTTTTTTGTTTATATTTCTCTTGCATAGCGGATCAAGGCTGTGGCCGCCCCAGTGAAAGGAGGGGCCAGCTCTCGTCCCAAAGAGTACAGCCTGAAGAACAGCGAGCTGCTCCACCCACTCGACCCCAATGGCACTTATGCCCTCAGCAAACACACCCACACCATCGTAGAAACTACAATGTGAGACTCTCTATGAGAGGACCCTATTACCTTTCCTTCCCTCCTCATAATCCCTTTCTGCTCTCCCTGTATTCTTCTGCCCCTCGCCCTCCAGCTAGACTGCCCCCATTTCTCTGCACTAGTATATTCTAGTTGTATTTTTACAAAAAGAGGTTAACAACTCTTATAATAACAACCTTTTATTCTTGCTGTTTAGGACTTTTATTATCATTACTATTGTGGTTTTATTATTGCTGTTATTAGGATATTTTATTATCACTGTAATCATTGATATTAATGTTAACACTGATGTATTTGTGAAGGCCGAAGTGAGCTTTGCCGTCAATCTTTGCACAGCAGAGAGAAAAAGAGAGAGAGAAAGATGGAAATCATATGTTATTTAGGAGCGTTTGAAGCTGAGCCTTGTTTTTAAGAAAATAACAAAAAAACAGCAGTGAACTAAATATGTGACCTTTTTAGATAGCTATAATAAGTCGGTGTGTAAGTGACTGTGGCAGTACCCTTGTTGTAAAGACATTGTTCTCTGTCTTGATTAATCTGAATGTACCTCCACTTTGTGTGGAAGCTGTGCACTGCTTACACACAGAACATACACAGCACACATACACAGATATGCACAAACACATTACACACACAGATGCGTTCGCTTGCTTGGAGAGAGATAAATCCGTGTGTGCCCATGTTCTCAGTACTGTGCCCTTTTTAATCTCTCCTCGTAACTTAGTGATCACTGCCAGAAGAGCTGTACGCACACTGATACACACAAACACGTATACGCACATATATCCAGCCATCAAATTACTTAAGCACTGTAGGCAGCTGTGCTTTTATATGTTAAGTATCATTTGCAGCTCTTCTCATTTAAGGAGAAGAGTTTAATATAATTTTCGTCTTTTAAAAATGAAACAGTGTTGCCTGACTACTTTACTATATGGGTGGATGTTTAACTGTTGCTCAAAGTCTGCCCATCCATTTCCATTATTGGCTGAAATCAGGAAACCCATGTAATGTTTTTAATCTGTTCTGATGCTGAGCAGTTTTAATATGGTCACTTTACTATCCTTATCATATGCTGTGATATTTTTATGCATATCATATCAAGAAAACTAATGTTGAAAAGTTTTGCTCATATAAGCCCCCTCACTTCAGTCGAAGTGTGTTTGAGTAGGAAAACTGCCAGACTCTGCCCCTCCAAAACCATAAGGCTGCAATTACTCTGCTCCAGCGTGTTAACGGATATCTGATGACGGGGACCGGCATATCAGTTCTAGAGGATGTTTTGCGCTGAAATGTTCAGCAGGGATGAACATCATGCAACAGAATCCAGTCAACTTGGTGCATCTCTCCAATCAGAAGATGGCTCTTTGTGCAACAATGCAGTGAATGCTACATATGTTCTTTGTTCAAACATTCCAGTAGAGCATTTCTTTGTGGATACAGGAGAGAAATAGTGAAAATTGATCCATGATAAATAAGAACAGCAATTCAAAGGTCCACATATTTATACTCAATAGCAGTTCCTCCAAAATTCAAAATCCAAAAAAAAACAGAAAATGTGGTTGGAAGAAAATATCCTATGAAATAGCCAAAGATGAACACAAGCGCTAATCACCTCTGCCCCATCATCCCTCGATTTTAAACCTAAATATTTTCTACATGTATATAAATTTGGTTTGGGGTTATTTGAAAATTAATGTATTTTTTAGTGATATACAGGTTTAGTAGGATGTGATTTCAGTGGGATGATGCAGGGAATGCCTTTGTCCTGAAGAAGGGTAGTCTGTTCACATCCACTGCCGTGCCGGAGCATTGTAAATGCAGCAAAAGTAAATACCCCATTCTAGATCCTGCAGGCTGGATTTGAACACAATAGGCCTTTACTTTACCACTGCACTAGAGGTGGAAATCTCAGACCACACAACCAATCAGTTTGTTTAATATTTTTTAATATAGAATTCAGTGCATCACATAATCTTATATTTTACCACTGTTAATATGGATGGAATTGTTTTGGCCCTATAAAAAATAAATACTATAAGTTATAAAAAATGCCATAGTTTGTTATAGTGCAGTGCATTTTGAAAAATTTACAATTTGTTTGGACATGATTTTGATTTTCCCACTATTATTAAAACTGTAATTTGGTATAATGCAATATATTGCAAAGTTCCAAATTTGACTTTTTTAATTACTTGAATGTGGAATTAATCAATCTGAAATGTCACCACAAATTATTTGGATTTTGTTTTGTTTTTTCATTTTTGTCAATTAAAATATATAATTTGTTAAAATGCAGTGCACTGTAAAATCTGATTTTAACTGGGCATCAATAAAATCTAAAATATAAACACTATTCTGATATATTGGTTAAATTAAAATATTTTGATAAGTTACACTCAATATACAGATGTGACAGGAATTATATATTCACAACTGGAATTTAGTCAACGACGTCAGTACACCAAGCATTTTTGGATTATTATTTGTACATTTTTTGTGAATATTATTGTTTTGGCTAGTGATCAAGTTATTTTTCAACCATTGATTCTAATCTTCTTTTTCCAAATTTGTACAATGTGCTTAGATCATCTCAACACAATGTATCTGCCCATCTTTGCATCCCTACACAACACTACACCACATTCCCATTATCAGCCTTCACACACTTGGACCATTACACCTCACTAGCCTGGATAGCTTAACCAAACCACACTCCAAACACCCTTCACTCTGCTGGGGCATGTTCTCTCTGAGATTACTGCATCCACTTTGAAACAAGGGTTTGCTCACTTGCATTTTAATTTGTCTGAGATGACATTTGCCTTTTGTATTAACCATTTTATACTGTACATGATGTAACTGTCAGTGATTTGCCTATATTTTTCTGAACAGATTCAGACATTTCTATCCAAATGATGATTACCATCAGCCTAAATGCAACTTTGCAGTGTGCAATATTTGTTTAACAAATGAAAAACAACAATGGCTTTATTATCATTTCAGCTTGAAAATGTAAAAACATGAAAGGGTAAAATTTAAGACAATAAAATGTCCATTTACACAGTTTAACATATGGTGACATAATTTGATTCAACAATCCGAAAAATGTTGTGTAACCAAAGTAGCTTTGTTATAAACTCAGTCCTTTTGAGATGCATATTGCATCATCTAGATCCAAAATAAAGTTCTTTTCCTCTTGGTACAAGTGTCCATGTGTTGTTCTTAAACACAAAGTCTAAGCAAAAGGGGTTTTATATGGGACTGGAAAAGGGCTATATTTTAGTTGACTTAAAAAATTGATGCCCACGCCTGTATAAGTTGGGAGGTGTTCTCTCGAGTGAGGCTAAACAGTGGCCAGTGTGCAACATGAATTATCGATCATGAGTTCAAGCAAGGGCCGATTGTGGGTGCCAGATGGATGGGAAATTCCATTTTCAATGTTGTGTGTGCATTTACCATTTCTAAATCTACAGCATCGTGTATAGACGGCATTACCACCCACAGTGGACAGCGCAATGGCTGCTCATGGGTGCTTAATGATTGTGACTGGCAGCATCTGACTAGAATTGTCTACAAAATCAGACAACACAATAACTACTTCCTAGGTTTTCAGTACAAAACCACTTTCATAAAAGGTTACAAAATGTTGTCCACCAGTCTAAAGAACAATTCAATCAGGTAACGGAGTTCATCCAAGATTTTTTGTTGTCGTCATGTTTGTTTTTGTTTTTTTTTGCCATTTCATTTATCAAAAAAAGTGAGCAGCAGTTCAGCTGATGTATAAACATATTGGTGATGAGAGTCACCAACAGAATATCCAGCTGACAGAAAGGCTAGAGTTATTCAGATAACCACTGTGTACATGAAAAGCATCCCAGAAAGAAAACACCAAACCTTGTGGTGGATGGGCATCAACAACAGAGGACCATGTTTCAGCCAAGAGTAGAAAGTAGAAAGCAATACTCATGCACACTGCAAGTAATCCAATCCAAAATGGCAAACGTGTACCAACACTATGAACCAGCTGGACCAAGCTGATTTGCCAAAATACCCAGCTGGTTGAGCAGCATCACCAAGTATGACCACAATCTAAAGCAACATACATTATGCTTCTCAACGCTAACCGGATAATAGGGTAGCTGACCATCATATGGTATGTTTTGTCTCAATGACCAAATTTTCAACCACTTTGGCCATTAAAGCATCTTAAACCATACAGATTCCTGCTAAATGTGGTCTTTTAGCTGAATTTTTCAGCAGGGTATCAACTACCTTAAGTTACCCAAAACTGCATTCTGTACCTTCCGTCTGTAATCGGAATTGCCTCAATCAAACTATTCTGTTACATTTGAAGTTTATACATGTATTGAAATCTGAGTGAGCAGTTAATATTAATGGATTATTAGGGTGCATGTAAATGAAGCCAGTGTAAACAGAAGCTCCTGCTGTTTTTTTTTTTTTTACCTCATTGTGACAGAGGTTTATATGGGTCATGTTTCACAGGACAGACGTGTTTATATAGAGAATAGCAGATAGAGGTGGCAGCACTCTCATTTGAAAGGTCAGAACAATGGAGGATCACCACTCAACCTAATTCTCAACTCGCCGATTCATCTCCAAAGTACTGCATGTAGCCCCAGCATTCCAAAGTGCATTCTAGTTCCACTGCTGGGAGGCTTTATACTTACACTCTAGCGCACATCTGACATTAGGCATATCAATAGGTTTATGTTTATGTAGAGTCAGAGAGTGTTGACATTGCTTCTCTACAGTGACTATACAAGCTGTATATGTGCAATTGCACATCTGGGTCAGCAACAGCTGCAACATAAGCAGCTGCATACATTCATTAGAAAGTGTGTCCACAAACAGTTGGACATGTAGAAGTAGTGTCCTGGACAGGGACTAAGCCTGGCAGTGGACTATATTTTCTTTTCTATAAAGGAGCTCTAGTCAGAATGCTGTGTAGTGACCCTATATAATTTACTATCCTTTGATTGTATGAAGATTTGCTCATTTAGCTTTCACATATTACAGTCTTCATTGCAGACCTCGCAGAGGGCTTTCATTACAATCACCAATTTAACCATGGTTTTCACTAATATGCTCTTGCTGCTCTTCATTCATGATATGCATGGTTAAATAAAACACACAGGCTTTTCTTTCTTTATTGTTTGTTAAAAAAAATGGGAAACAATTGATCAATTTGCATGACTAAAATCAATAATTTACAAGTACATCTTATCTGGCATAACACTCGACATCACCACTGGTCAAAACTGACATAACCGTAGTCACGGGAGACGTACACACCAGAGGAATGAGGGTTAAAAACATTAATTCATTAGGCGTAAAATTGATGTCCCACTTTGAAAATAGTTACAGTTAAAAGAACTGATCCCATTTTCTAGTTTACATGGACACCATTATGGACAACGTTCCTTACAGTGCACATTCACATGAGTGACTTTCTATGTGCACATTAAGCCCAGTTTAAATGGATTTTGAAGTAGGTTACAGGGGCAGAGGGGGATATGCACTACAAACCATGCCATTTCAGGACATGGCTTAACCTGCGAGTTGAAAACCAAGCCTAAATAATGAAGAAGAGAACCACTTCACTTCAAATAAAATTGCATTTGACCCTTAACTGCTTCAACACGTAAAAATAAAGCTTTTGTTTTGAGGTGAGGGAAGAGAAAAAGAGAAATCAGTGTCTCCTGAATGGGTCATTTCTGTACTGTTGGTCCCCAGTGAGCAAGAGTTTCACAATCACTGCACCATGCAGAGTGTGTCTCCATTTGTGCTTTAGAACCTCATATGCATTTAAACCAAACTTTTGTGTGCGCGTGTGTGTATGTGTCTGTGTGTTTTGAACTAAAACAGTGAGGAAAATAAAGTGCTTAATGTGAACCCATGAATCAAATCATTATCACTGTGCTGGGTTAAATATCTCTAGTTGGAGTGTGTGCATGGCTTATTCTTGGGGGAATGCTTTAGGGTGAATTTAAAAAGGTGTTGTGGTCATTAACAAACAACTTTCTATTTAAAACAGTCCCTGTGAGAGAAAAAAAGAAAAATATTCAGTGAAATTTTTGGCAATCTTTGTAAGTGGTTGTGTAACAGCCCTGTGTGTTAATGTGTGTGTGTATTTGTGAACGAGAGAGTGAAAGTCATTCCCCCTGCAGTAAACAGTCACTGTCTCTATTCTCTGCTGTATTGGGGGTCAGAGGTCTGTATTCAGGCTGTGGTCAGGGAGAATGGTCAGTGTGCCGGAAGGCTGGAAGAGGTCTTTAGTTGGTCTCAGAAGAGCCTGTGCAAGGGGGTTTCTACTGATGACCAGCTGGAGCTGATCTCCGGCCTCGGCCATCAGCGGTACGGCCAAGCAGCAGTCGAAGTCCCTTGTCCGCACGTGATTCACCTGAGAGAGAGAGAGAGAGAGAGAGAGAGAGAGAGAGAGAGAGAGAGAGAGAATGACAGACAGTGTGTGCGTGATTTCCTTTAACTTGGCAAAAAAGAACATTTCTGAGCATGTATGTATAAAATAACACTGTAGAAGTGAAGAAGAACTCCAGGTTCAATACATTCTAGGGTCACAGATACCCCTGCTAATGGAAACTTAACACGAAATTAGCCCCAAGGTTCGACTCACTGTCTTTATATGGAGATCAACAACAAAAGGTTGAACTATGAGAACTGCTAAAAGATGGGCGAGACATGGAGAAAGTCAAAGGTGGAGTTACACATTAACAAGGTTGCACATTTTAGTGTTTTAGTGTAGGGTGTAATTTGGAGCGTGGATTGTTACATGTTCTTAACGGTGAAATATTTTGAGTATGCTTGTTGCAAGGATACACAAAATGACAAAGTGTTGTCATATATGTTGTATATATACACACAGCATACACAGGCACTTTGACATCAACTGTAGCAAGAGTTACCTTTAGGTCCCGTGATATTTTAGGGATGTTGTAGACTTCTATAGGAATTTTCTTATCTGCTCTTGGGCTGAACTTGCTAGGACAACTTGGTCTGGCCATGCGGGCAGTTGTTTTGAATGTTCTCCACTTGTAAATTATTTTCTGGAAAGTGGAATGTCTGATTTCTAATTGTTTTGGGATCTTTTTAAAACCCTTCCCAAACCCATATGCATCCACTACTTTCTTCCTGAAGGCCTCAGAGAGAATCTCACCATGGTGATACTTGCTTCAACACTCAAGAGCAGATCAAAATATCATCTGAGGTATAAATAACCTCATTTACCCTAGTATTTACTTTTTAGTATTAGTGTGAAAATAATTTAGAACACTCATTTCACAGTTTAACATCATCTCATATTATCTTCCCATAAATTTCTACAAATGAGGGCAAACAGAACAATTACCTGCAGAATGCGGTCATACGGTTGTAAACCTGCCTGGTCTGCAGGACCCTCTGGACGGATCATGTTCACATAAACACCTTTCTCCAACAGACCATCAGAGACACTGAACCCAAAATCCTTGCTGTCTGCATCCTTCTTCAGACAGATCTGTGAAAGAGAGAACAGTGTTTGATTATGAGCCTCCTTTTTGAAGAGATAATTCACTGCATAATCCAATTGACACAAATCTCACCTTCTGCAGATTACTTCTTTAGTTTCACACTGGAGCTACAAAGCAGCGTGGAAACTGCAGACCTCAATCATCACACAGTTGCTTGAAACCACTTTGAGCTGCTCAGCAATTTTGATTTGTCTCATGTAGTTTCTAACAATTTATGACACACTGATATCTATAAAACATGGACAAAAGTACCCAAAGTACTCAAAATACTTAGGATTAATGGCGTCTACAACTAGTGTTTTAAGGCTACATCTGAACAGTTCAATTGTCACACAGAGCCTGTTTATACCTTGCATTCACACTGTATTCAAATGTGTCTCCTATGTAACCCAAAGAGACCTGATGAACCCTGGTGGACCCTAGTCTGCCACAGAAAGAGCAGTGATGTTACCCAGACTCTAGTACCCAGACTCTAGGCTGCCTCTTGCCTGAATACATCATGAGATATGGTTAGGCATGGAGACATATAGGTTTCCTATGGCACCTGGCAGCATATCTACCCACCAATGTTGTAGCTGGAAGATCGTGCACACTTAAGTTGCTGTAGGTGGCATCCCAGGTGGTCCCATAAATGCATGATTGAGAAGAAATCTGGCTCCTGACAGGCAGCATATGTGGCAGCAGGGAGTCCTGCACTGAGCTTTCAGGATCCCTCGTATCACTTCTAGTGGTGACCGACTGTCATATGTGAAGGCTCCCCAGATCATCAAATCAGCAGTTAGGGCAGGTTCACTCCACAGAAAAGACAGAATTCACCACAAGGTCTCCATACTCAAAACAGACCATCGAGGATCCCAAACAGAACCTAATTTTTTTACTAGAAGATGCAGTTCTGGTCTGTAGCAGTCCAGGTTTCTCATTTACAGTGCTGCTGGAAACGAAGGTGACAGTGGCTAGTTGTCAAAGGCAGGGCAAATAACAGGTGATGTCCTTCTCAAAGTCTGTCAACTGGGCAAAATGTCTGTGTTTTATAGGTATGTCTATCAGATTTCTTACCAAGAGATACACTACCCAAGAGTCTTTTTATAGGGCAGCAAGGGGAAAACAAGGCAGTGTCTAATCAGACCACACCTACAACATTTACAAATCTGCTGGAGACAGAACCTTGTGCAGAGTTTTGCATTGATTTATCTGGGGGTGTTTTTGTTTTGTGAGTGTATATACACACAAAGCAGTTGTTGATCTAATAATACCTTGTGTAGCTCTAAGGGCACAGCTGGGCCTGACTCCTTCAGTACCATACTGTTCTCAAAGTCCTGCTTAGGCACCACTGCTTTTGGATTGAGCCCATTGTCATTACACTCTTCACTCTCATCTCCCAAACTCAGAGTGCTCCCGGACATGATGGTGGCCTGCAAGTTACATACAATGAAAATACATATTGTCACAATCATGAAAAACCTTCTTTTTTGCCATTTTCACTTTTGACAATGTGAATCTGGGAGTTGTTGATGAATGGACCAGTAGAAATGGTCCAAAATGACACTTTTTCTTTAACTTCTGTAACTTCTACTGTAACAGAGAAAATATACCAGTCGTGTGAAAAATTAGGACACCCCATAAATATTTTGTTTTTTTTAACTTTTTCTTTTTTGCTGTGAAAATAAATTAAAGTTTGCCAGAGAACAGATAAAGATCAGGATTTGTGGAAGTATATGGTAGAATCTGTACAGATGAAGCTTGAATTTTGCCCTGGTGGTAGATGCTGTACTTTGACAATAACTGTGATAATAGTTTCCTGTAGGTACCATGATGACATTTTAGGATAGTTGGAGACATAGGACAGCATGACCTGACCATGTTGTTTCAACTGTACTTTGTTAGGCAGACAATGGAACGACCGATGTCAGTTTAAATACCTTCCAAGACTCATCTGTATCTACACACGTCTTTCTGAAAACCTGATACTATTTGTTTAAATTATCACAGTAAACCAAACTAAATGTTCCAACTTTGTCCTCACATTTTCATTAAATACATTTTCCAAATGATTTAAAAAAGTTTTATTAGTTTGGTTATATTACCTCCATCTCAATATTATTCAATTGAAGATGAAGGTTTTCATGGGGTGTCCTAAATTGGTCAGCTCATCAAAATCTGATTATTAATAAAATGAAAAGTTAAAAAATAACCAGCATTTTACCTCCAGCTCTCTGAGAATTTCTGATTGGCCGCATGTCTCCAGGTCTTGCAGGGCTTGTGACCAAAAGCTCTCCTGATTGTCACCACGGCAACGTGTTGGACTAACAGATCTGTGTCAATGCAAAGTATCCTGGGTAATGCAAGTGCAAGTGCACTCTGGGAGATGGAGTTCTCTCTCTCTTTTTGGCTTTATTTTCACTATAGCTTTATATAACCAAACACTGAAGCACCTTTTGTAAACTCTCCACCACAGGCATGAGAAAAGTTATATACAAGCAGAAAGAGGACAAAACACACACACACACACACACACACGGCTAAATACGCCATGGCCTGTTTTGAGACGTGGCGAAAGCGGTGGGAAACGGAAGTGATAGAAAAAAGATGACACCGAGGACCCATAGGTGATTAGTAAGGCAGATGGGAGACAGAAAACCTGAGGAGGAGAGAAACAGAAACACTGATAGAAAAGAGAAAGACAATTTTTTCTGTGCCACACATATGGCTATTTGATATGTAGTCTGGCACAGAAAGTAATCATCAAAACAGGCTTATGTGCAGGTGGAGAATACAGATTTCTCTGGGCAACATTTGTCTCCAGTCTTGTCCTTGTTTACACCAAACTACTTCTTTAACTTCAGGTAATGTTTATACGAACAAATGTACACCAGAGAAAAGCTGCTTCCCCGCAAGCTAGGGTTACCTTAAGCATATGCCCTGTTCTCTTGAGCTCAATCCTTTGAGAAGTTAATTCTGAATATGTGTTTCTATGTGGTTATGATTTACACATACTCTTAATAGAGGCAATTCTATGTAGATCAGAGGCGATATTCCACAATATGAGCCACTTTTGCCTTCCTAAACAACAGTGGAGAATAGATGTTTGTTTGTTATTTTATCAGGGAACGGTTTTGTAGGGAAGCAAAAGAGAATGGCAGACACTCTTATAGGAGGGGTCATCAAATAGCTCATGTGCAAAATCACTACTCAAAAGGGTTCTGAAGGCAGCTCTACCTTTGAAGCAGCACAAACTCAATTGGTTCAGAGATTAACAAATTAAAATAAACAGTAGGCGGAGCTTTAGAAACGTGTATCTGCTCCTCAGAACTTTATATGTGGATGAAAGGCTTGAAATTCAGTTTGAGATTTTGTTGTTTGTTTTAAGAAATTCTTTTTATACAGTGTTGATTTCTCAAAGTGTAGAAAACTGCCTGGAAAACTAGCTAACTTAGTATTTTGCAACTTCTATCTAATCGCTTCTTTACTCCAGCACAGATGTTTTCATATAACAGTGTCAATCTAAGAGGCTCATCGTTAATTCCATTCTGCAAAAGCACTATTAGTGCAGAAAATGTTGTCAACATTCTTGACAGTTTGCCTACACAACACTACTTAGCTAGCCAGCTATGAAGACAGCAACCAACTGGCTCATTTTCCATGCGTTCTTCTGAGAAACAACATATTAAACATTAAAATTCATATTAAAATTATTGAAAAACAAAATCTCAAATGGAACTTCACACCCTTCACCTACATATAAAGCTCAGAGGAGCAGATACACATTTCTAAAGCTCTACCTACTGGTTATATTATTTGGTTATTCTCTGAAACAATTGCATTTTTTCTGCCTCAGAGGTAAGAGCTGCCTCCAGAACCATTGAGTAGTGATTTTGCTCATGAACCATCAAATACAGGACAAAACCCACAGAGCAACTACTTTCTGAGAATTTAAGACTTTCCTAGATGACTGTAGAATACACAACCAAGAGAAAGCAGACGCAGCCATGAACTGTCAATGAGGTGTTAGTAATAAAAAAAAAAGCACATAGCATGTTCTAGTTAGCCTAAACATGGAAGTGGTGGAAAACTATTGAAAACGTATTCTGTAATGAACTGACTACATTTTCCCATGTGTGGAGCATAAACATTACTTCAGTAACCAATAAAAAGATGAGCAACCTTACCCACAGTATTTCCAGTCTTCCTCTCCTAACCTCCCATCATACACTGTAGTATGGTGGGCATGTCTTCTGGAGACCAATGGGCTCCTATGATTGGTTCGTCTCCAATCGTCAGGATGGACAGCCAGGTTGGACACTCTATGAATGTATGGCCCTGGAAATACAAAGACAAAGAGCCTCTGTGTTCTATATTCAGATAACTGTGCGTCAGAGTATCAGGCGCCACTGTCTGTTACAGCAGGGATATGCACTCTCAGTCCTGGACTGCTGGATTTTGGCACAGTTTGACGATTTCCCTGCTATAATAGACCTATTAAACCTGTTAATTAACAGGTGAGTTAATGTTGGTGTGCTTGAGCAAGAAAAGCACAAAACCGTGTAAGAGTCTGGAACTTGGAGCAGTATTATATGAAACTTGTTTTTTTTTGTGTCCTACAGTTGAGGAGTGTAACTCCCTTTCACTCTACTGTTGGGAAGTACAAAGTCATGCTTTGAGTGGCCCCTCGTGACTTGGTGTACACATGCATTTGTTGACAAGTTGAGAGAATCAGAAACGTCATCTGAAGTGAAAAAAGCAAGTGGACTGAGGTGGAAGAGTAATAGACCATTATTCTGGCAAGGGGTCTTGTGACAAGTTTCATAGAGCAGTAGCTGCATTCCGACTCATTAGAGACAGTATCCTGTCTCTATACATAAATTAATGACTCAGAAAAAAGTTCTCTTACACCTGCAGCCTGATTTAACACACTAGGTCTAAAATTACCACTCCATTTTTTGTTCTATTAACCCGAGCTGGTCCCATATTTAGTTTTAAAATCACCCTCTGTGAACTTAATTAGCCTATTAATAAATCATGGTCCCTGACCCTCCTCACCTTGGTTACCATAACATGCATCGAGGGCAGCACTATCCCAAGAGTCCATGGCTGAGTCCAAGCTTGGGGGCGTGGTAATGCGGCGGAGCTCCGAATACTTACATCGATGAAGAGAATCAGAGCGTTCATCTTCAGTGTCACTCAGACAGGAGCCAGTCCTAAGAGGGCTGCCTGCATCTGAGTCAAGAACAGCTGAAAGAGAGGGAGAGAGAGAGAGAGAGAGGGAGAGAGAGAGAGAGAGAGAGAGATTATTGTTAGATTTGACAGAGGAAAAACTCTTATCATGTTTCCAAAATGATTATTTTACAGCAGAAGGAAAAAAAATATTAAAGAACAACACAAGCTGCCTTTTATGTAAAATGCACCCCAAACAGTAACCCTTCAACTTTCACTGAATGTAATGTAGAAATAATTTACTTCAAGTAAATTAGAAGCATTTCTGTTGGTCTACGCATTATTAAATCCCATTTAAAATTCAAAATTGGAGAAACAAGATTTGTGTGTGCGCCACAATATGTATTACTTCATATATTCAGCTATCCACCTATCCTCAGATCAGATACATAGTGTAAGCTTGTCATGCCAAGGTAGGGGTGTGTGTGTGTGTGTGTGTGTGTGTGTGTGTGTGTGTGTGTGTGAGAGAGAGAGAGAGAGAGAGACTTACGTTCAGCGCGTTTTTTGATCTTCAGAGTGACTGTGTCTCCAGCAGTCTGTAGTAGGTGGATGGCCTCACTGAGAGGTTTTCCCTTCAGACTCACATTATTAATGGCCAGCACACGGTCACCTATGTGAAGAGCCCCAGTTCTACAAACATGTGCGTGCACACACAAAAACACACACGTTTTCACACTAATGTTTTAACACATTTTCCACAGGTTCTCAATAGGGGTGCAGATGTCCCTCAGAGAACCTGAAGATTAGAGAAACACACACACACACACACACATACTTTAACAAGTGCATTATGATGCTTGGGTTTTTGTGAAAAGAGCAAACTGTATGATGATTTGTGTACTTTAACTGTTGAAATAAATACACAGAAGACCTATATGGGATGTCTCATTTTGCATATTCTGAGTTGTTTTTTTATATACTATCAGCATATTAATGTAGTAAACATGTTTAAAGTCTGAATTGTACTAAAATAATTGAGTTGAGAATAGAAATTTGAGATTTCACTGTGCATTAAATCACTTCCACAAAGAAAAACTGAATTAATATTACATTACAAACTTAGCTCACATATTTCATCTTCAGGGTAGTGCCACGGTATTTGTACACTAAAATTCTAACAACTCGGACATTGTTCAGATTGTCCACTAGATGTCAGGCATGAGCTAGAGTAGAGTTCTGCATCAGTGAGGTTCCCGAGAGTATTCATTCAAAGATATGGGACAAATATAAATAGAAGTAGAAAGCAGCAATAGCAGTACACCCTCAGGCTGATTCTGTGTGCATGTTTTGTGTGTGTTTACCTGTGTGCAAGACCATTGCGGGTCAGGCTGGAGATGAGGATGGGGTTGAAAGGTTCCTCAGTGCCGGAGATGGTGATTCCCAAAGGACCTCCATGTCTCTTCAGCTCCACTGTGAAAATCACAGAGCCAGATGACTCCAGCTCATCTAATAAAATACACAGAAACACACACATAGACAAAATAACAGACAGAAGTTTTAAAATACTCTCCATTTATGAAGTCTACTGATATTACTCCATTGATAGTATCTTTTTCTACTCATTTTGATGGCAATTCATACAAGCAATGTTGCCTGATTACTGCAGTACAGAGTTAATTTTCTTCCATTCCTACAAACCAACTTTAACTGCAAATTAGTAATTGTTTCCTAAAAAGCCCTTTTGTTTTCAACTTATATAACTTTAAAGTTATATTGTAGTCCTCAAAAGCCCCGAGAGTTGACTGGATCTCTCCATGACTCATGAGTGTACAGCTATGGCAGCATTTGTGGAAGGGGTCCAGTGAAAACATTAAGACGCTGGTTGCAGTTGCAAACTAAAAAAATAAAATAAAGTCACATACAGCTACACTGTAAGGATAAACATTAACAAAACAAACTGAACACAAGAGCAACACACACCCAGGTTGTCTTCATCCTTCTGAATGCGCAGTCTGACCATGTCCTCTGCCTGCTGAAGGATAGCCATTGCCTCCTCCATTCCACAGTGTTCCAGCTTCATATTATCAATGGCCAGCAACTGATCACCAGGCTCCAAGGTACCTGTTCTGAACACACACACACACACACACACACTTTAAAGTCTGATTTATCATCAAAATTCAATCTGCTCAATCCTATACTTTTGGCAATATTTCTCTATAGGATCAAGACAAACTGTGTGCATTTGCACATCTGGGATACAAATTAAAGTAGCTCAAAGCATTCATCAAAAGGTGTGTGTAGAAATATTTGGAAACAGTAATATCTTTCAGTACGGCGTTGGGTATAACAGAACATGCCTGATGTCTTGGCATGGTGTTGTTCTTAATAGTGTCCTGCAATAATCGATCGGGATGGGCTGTGTCTTCCTGAAGATTTTTTGCTGTCAAACATGGGTTCCAATTTTCCTTTCAAGCAATCCTAACAATCAATGTTTGAAATATATAATTGGTCTTTCAGACCTTATCTTGACTTTATGAGTCAAATTTATCCAAGTGCTCAAATCTCCTAGGTTTCCCATACACACACACACACACACACACACACACACACACACACACATTTGTTAAAGCAATCAAAATAGATTTTCATTTAAGTAAAATATGATTACCTGTGAGCAATGCTGCCCCTCTTAATATCGGAGATGATTAGAGGCCTTCCTGGCTTCTTGCTTGCTGTTGTGTTCCAATACAACAAGAAAATAACATCACTTGATACCTGAAAAGGCTGAAACTAAGTTTACTTCTGGATCTACCCAGTCAAGTTGTATTGCTTCTTGTTACAGAACTGACCATTGTTGTATTCTGTGCACCATCAAGCAACATCACCATATCCAGGCCATTACTCACCACTAATAGTAATGCCCAACTCTACACCACGCCTCTTTGGCAACTTCACTTGAAACGTACCACTACTGGGGATGACCGACTCTGACAGGGAGAAGGTACAAATAAAGCAGAACAGTGAATGTGTAGTGAGATTCTTAACTGTGTTTCATATAGTAGGATTGAAGCGTTATGCCAAGTGCCAAAATAAGCCATATTATCTAGGGCTAGAAAAAATACACTAGATTATTTAAAAAGTATAAAACATCTTTAAATAATCATAATAAAGTAAATAAGTAAATGCTAATATTTTCAGCACTGGTCTTTACATACCTGCAACATCAAACTCTACTTCTAGAGTGACCTTATTGGCCAGAGCTGCATCTCGTAGAAGCTGATTGGCCTCTTCCAGTGTCCCATCCTCAGTAGGAATTCCATTTATGGACAGAATTCTGTCCCCAACCTGCAGCACCCCACACCTATAAAATTAACCAGGAAAACAGATACACACATTATACACTATTACAAATGCCTACCTGAATTTGCACACAGAGGACATAACCTACCTTATAGATACACTATACAAGAATCAAAGTATTAGAATAGCAAGACCAAGTCATTGTCAGACATGTGTGTTTATTGTAAACCAGAATTATTGTTCAACCTGATCAAATAAATGAACAGGGCATGTCATCATCATGGAACAAACCAAAGACTGACATAGTCCTATAGTAATAGTCTTAAGACCAAATATACCCTTTTCTGCTGAATTGCTTAGGCATCTGTTTACTACAATCACTACCAGCACAAGACAAGGGCTATGTGCTGTTTTAGTCCTCCAAACAATAAAGATAAGAGTTCTTTTTTTCAGCCGTGTAGAAAAGTGTGTATGTCTCATTTGCACAGCGACTGTGGTGATGGCAAGACAGCGTAATGTGGAGAGACATTTCACTAGCTAGAGTAGGTAAATTAGTATTTGATACACAGCTGATTTTGCAAGTTTTCCCACCTACAAAGAATGGACAGGTCTACATTTTTTTATGGTAGGTACAGAATCTAAAACAAAAATCCAGAAAATCAAAAATCAAATAATTAGTTTGCATTTTATTGCATGCAATAAGTATTTGATACAATAGACAAACCGAACATAATATTTGGTACAGAAACCTTTGTTTTCAATTACAAAGGTAAATCGTCTCCTGTAGTTCTTAACCACATTTGCAGCATTCCTCCATACAGATCTTCTCCAGATCTTTCAGGTTTTGGGCTGTCATTGGTGTTGCACAACATTGAGTTTCACCTCCCTCCAAAGATTTTTTATTGGGTTCAGGTCTGGAGACTAGCTAGGCCACTCCAGGACCTTGAAATACTTATTATGGAGCTCCTCCTTAGTTGCCCTGGCTGTTTGTTTTGTGTCATTGTCAGGCTGGAAGACCCAGCCACGACCTACCTTCAATGCTCTTACTGAGGGAAGGAGGTTGTTGGCCAAAATCTCACAACACATGGCCCCATCCATTCTCCCTTCAATGTGGTGCAGTTGTCCTGTCCACTTTACAGAAAAGCACCCCCAAAAGTATGATGATTTCACCCCCATGCTTCACAGCTGGGGTGGTGTTCTTGAGGTTGTGCTCCTCTTTCTTTTACCTCCTGGAGTCCAAGATAGCCAGAATTCTTGCTGGTTGGTACGTGATCAAATACTTATTTACTGCAAATTATAATGCAAATTAATTATTTTAAAATCTAACAAATATTTTTTAGATTCTGTTAGTGATGGTGAGAAGATTTTATGGTGCATTGAAGCTTCACAGCATAATGTGAAAAGATTCGTTTCTCTCAAAGTGCACATTACTAGTGGTCAAAAGAATATAGGTCTTACATAGCTCTGTATGTAAAATAAAAAACAAAGTAGGTAAATGTAAATACATACAAAAATCTATTTGCAAGGGGATATATTTATTTATTATTTAATTATTTTCTAGATTTTATTTATGTTCATATAAATGACCCTACTGGGAGATACCGTGCAAAAAAACAAACAAATATAAATGTGTATAAAGACTCATTGTGCACTGTTCTCTTCATTTAATCCAGCCACGCAGTGATCAAACATGCCACGAGTGGTGGGCAGCCATATCCATGGTGCACATGGAACAGCCTGGGTACAACTCAAGGGCACTTCAGTCATGTCCTGCCATTTCAAGGAATCAAACCAGCAAACTTCCAGGCTGATTCACAAGGCTGATTCCCAAACCACCAGACCACAGCTGCCCCATATAATAAACAAATGTTCTCATAGTGTAGAACAAATCCTGAACCAACAATTAAACAAAGCTTCAAGTAGTCATCACTTCAGCTAAAATTGCCCTGCTATGTTGAAAACTGACATGCAGCATAATAATCACTATTGTAAGAAATCATTAAAATTGTTTAATCAGATTATGAATATTTATTATTAGCAATATTAATATAAATATCATTAAAAAGTGAGCCTTGTAACTTTGTTATTCAGAAAGTTTCTCTCAAACAGGTAGCTCTTCGTTTCCTCAATACCCTGAAAGTAGTTCTTAGTTGCAAAAAGGTTGGTGACCCCAGCCATAAAGATTTAATTAGCTTTGTTGTCTAGTTTTTTTCTTCCATGACACTTATAGCCATCAGCAGTCTAGCTCTAATAGTCATGACTCATCAGTGGTAAATGCATTTTCATTCTTGTTGCTATGGAAGATGATTGCTATGATTGTTAAGTGCCATCAAATCCTCACAGCAATGCTTTAAAATATTGATGAAACCCTTCCCTGGACAGTAGAGACAGTTGGTCCAAACTACACAGGATCAACTATTTTTGAAACACTAGAGGGAGAAACAATGAAGCAATGACCCAAAAATGGATAAATATAATGTAGCATCTGATTGAGCTAAACACTTTTGCGTCATTTTATCTTTTACAACCCCAGGCAAAAATGATGGAATCACCACTCTTGGAACTCCTTCAATTGTTTAATTTTGTAGAATAAGTTAATCACAGAGACATGCCACAAAATCTTTTTTTCCAACCTTCTGGCATTAAGAAAGAATAATAAAGAAAGAGATATAATTGTCAGTCACAATTGTGTTTTTAGATCGAGGAGAAGAAAAAAAAAATGAAACAACTAAATTCTGAGGAGCATATTATGGAATAACTAATTTGCAGTTCTAAAACAAACACCTGCATCAGATTAAATCTGCTAATTAGTCTTCAATTAAAAATAAAGAATGCTCACACCTTGGAGAGCTGTTGCACAAAGCAGATTGACATGAATCATGGCTCCAACGAGAGAAGTCAGTTGAAACAAAGGATAAAAATATAAAACATCCAAGTACAAACAAAATAGAAAGGTTGTAAAAGGAAAACATACAGATAGACCAAGGAAACATCAAAGAATAAATATAGAAAAGTGAAAAAAACAAATGAGAAACAATGGATGGAAACTACAGTCAATGTCTGTGACCAAACTGTAAGAAAAGCCTAAAAGAAATGGGATTTATATACAGAAAAGCCAAAGGAACGGCATCATTAACACCTGAACAGAAAAAAACAAGGTTATATTGAGCTAAAGAAAAGCAATCATGGACTGTGGATGAGTGAATGAAAGTAATCTTCAGTGATGAATCACGAATCTGCATTGGTCAAGGTGATGCTGGAACCTTTGTTTGGTGCCAGTCCAATTAAATTTATAAAGATGACTTCCTGAAGAAAACGTACATTTCCAAAGTCATTGATGACATGGGGCTGTATGTCAGGTAAAGGCACAGGGGAGAAGTCATTTCATTTTCAATAAATGGCCATGTCTATATAGATATTTTGGATATTCTTTTTATTCCATCAGCTGAAAGGATGTTTTTTGATGATGACTTCATTTTTCATTCTTCATAGGGCAAATTACATGAAAACCTTGCTTCAATAAAGACATAAATGTCACTCATAAGGCCTGCAAATACTCCAGATCTCAATCCAGTATTTGAATGATCTAAAAACGAGTACAATAATTACATGTCTTTCTTTTTTTAATTGTTTCTTAATGCCAGAAGGTTGGAATCTCAAAAAACGATTTTGTGGCATGTCTCTGTAATTACCTTTTTTGTACAAAATTAAACAATTGAAAGAACATCCTCCAAGAGTGGTGATTCTATAATTTCTTTCTGGTGTTGTAGCCAGAGCAAACTTCACTACTGGGTAGAATCAACCTCATTGCCCTCTGACACACAAAACACAGTGTGTGTGTGTGTGTGTGTTTAAGCATCTGGCCATGTTTGAGTGCATGTGTATGTGATGCCATACATGTGTTCATCTCTCCAATCATAAACATCTAATGACAGCTGACAGGAGCAGAGGCCATTTTACATCACTCTCTCTGTCTCTCTCTCTCACACACACACACACACCTTTCACATTTGCTGTTAAACTAGATGTGTCCAGTTCTTTCTCTGGTTATGTGTTTTGTGTGTTTGTCACCCTAATCAAAGACTGGACATTTAAGACTATGAATGCTGATAACATGCAATCAAATCTTTGTCCAACCATACATTTATTGACTGATATTTATTTGTGGGAGATGTATACCCAATAAAGTGTCACATTCAGGCAATCTAAACAAGTCCATGGCTTAATCAAACCTGATCAAAACAAGTCCATACATTAGATAGAATTGCCTCAATGTGACACTCAAGCTTTAAGTCTTGCTGGTTTGATTCCCTAAACTGACAGGACATGACTGAAGTGCCCTTGAGCAAGGTACTTAACTCCCCAGCTGCTCCCCCAGGGCTGTGGATGGGGCTGCCCATTGCTCACTGCCCCCTAGTGTGTAAAATCACTAGTGTTTCACTGTGTGAATGGGTTAAATGCAGAGGACAAATGCCCGTGTTTACAAGCACAGTGGGTCTATATGCATGTACAGATTTATGTTTAAAACATCCAGGACAGTACAAATTGATTATCTGTATGGGGATGGTTCAAATTTTTGAAGATGAATAGCACTACTCATAAAATGGTGGATGTGTTCTAATATACTGATTTCTAATCACTATTTTCTTTTAGAATTTTCACTGCTCTATGAGTCTTTCTGAGTCACTGGACCACCAGAATATGTGGTGGAGGTGTAGATGGAGGCAGGCAGGATTTAATGGCTTGTTTCATTGTTATTTAGTCAATTCTGTGTTAATGCAGGGAAAAAAACAAATGATTTACTACTGTAGTACAACACAGACATGGTAATACTGTATGCATGGAAAAATAAAACTAACATTGTTAATACAGTGAGATTTTTGACATGTAATTTTTTATCATTTTGAGTCAGCTTCCCCAACTATGTTCACCATATTTATGACTTGATGGAGTGCTGAGCAGAAATACTTCACAACCAATGTCACATGCTATGTTACTGAATGCATATATTGTGCACAGGTGTGTGCATGTCTGCGTGCGTGTGTGTGTGTGTGTGTGTGTGTGGTGACTCACCTTTCAGCAGGTGTGTCTGGCTCTATGAAGCGTATGCAGGCTGGTGCAGACAGCGGCTCTGTAGCAAATACGCCACCCTGCAGCTGCAGGCCAAACCCAGTAAGCGGATCACCCCTCAACACCACCTCGCTGACCTCTATATGAACCACCTGACCTCCAACACCAACTGTACTGGAGGACAGAGAAACTGCAGAAATACAGGTTCTTTATTATGGATTTGTGCTTTTAAATGTTTTATTTGTCCAGTCCAACTTATCAAATCTCTGTACATTGTGTATTGGGAAAATGTCCAAGTACTGCAATACAAAATTTTACTGCTCACAGACAAAATATAACAAATCCCTTTATGTATTAATGAACTGAATTAATCATAGATATTCAGTAAGTGTATTTAGTAAAATACTTTTTTCCCACACCAATCCAAAACATAAAGATGAATATTGTATTGTGATATCACATTTTGCCATATTGTTCAACCCTAGTGCACACAAATATAGCTATATATACAAACAAAATAAGTGCTGCATTATGTTGTCTCTGTCCGAACAAAACCTGACACAATGTTAAGTCTTTTATTTTAACCTGAACATGAAATAAAATTAAAACAAAAACAGAGACAAAAGGTTTTGTTAAGACAGAGATGATAGGAGTGTGTGTGTGTGTGTGTGTGTGTTCAAACAGATTAAGTGATTTTTCAGTGTTGTTATACCAGTAATATGTCTGTGAAAGTAAAGCTAAACAATCAAGAAATAAAGCATCCACTCTTACGAGAGCTCTTGTGGTCCTTTCTCCGATGCCTCCTCTTGGTTGTGGTACTGCGGGGGCTGGACGGGTATGGGGGCAGTGTGTTGCATGGATAAGTGGCAGGATATGCAGAACCACAGTTATAACTGTGAAAACCTGATGTTTGAGATGAGCTGCCTGATGCCACTGCTGTAGAATAACAGAAACCACAAACACACAAAGATGGACTTTTTAAAATAAAGCAGCGGAAATAGTTAATATTGTCACTGTCAGACAAAAAAATTAAATTAACTTTTCTAATGGTACATTCTTAAAAATAAATGTGCTCCAAATGGTTCTGTGAGAGATACAAAATCACTGTTGGCTCCACAAATAACACAATACACAAATGTAATAGAGATGTACGAGTGTGAAGAACCTTTCATTTGGTGAAGAACATTTAGATCAAGTAAAAGAATTTCATGCACCATGTCTGAATGTTTGTGAATACCCCTTCTAATGCATTACAGCTACTTTAAATTGCACCCATTACAGACACAGATGTGCAAATGCACACAGAGCCTGACTATTCCCTGTAAAGAAGTAAAGCAGTAGGATAGGACTACTGATAGGAGTAGGACAGGACTCTCTAGAGCAGATAAACATGAACATATTTGCACTATAGCTAATGTCAGACATGGGCCAGAGGGGTTTAAAACCCCCCAGCATTGAGCTGTTAAGTAGTGGAACTGTGTGTTCACATTTCACAGCAATGCTCCAAAGTATAAAAGAAGTTTTTCTCTGGACAGTAGAGACAGTTATTCCAACAAAAGCAGTAGACTCTTGCACTGATGTTGACCTGACAACACACTTGATTTCAAAAGAAGCAATAATGTTGTTTAGCCTTAAATGGCATCACTGAAAGAACCATTTGAAGCATTTGAAATGTGTATTTTCATGTTAAACTAAAAAGTTATAATATCTCCATCTATCCATTCATCATGAAAATAAATTTCACTTCTTTTACTGAAACCTTTTTACAAACTTACTTTTATCCTAATATTGGTGATTTGTTAAAAATAGAGGCTGTGGCTGAAATGGATTCCTATTCCCTCACTAGTATTGCACTATATAGGTGATAGACTATCATGCTTACTAATTAGGATTAGAAACAGAGATGAATGACATTTCCTCATCAGCAACAAGCAACAGCATCAGTCCCAAAACCAAACGTGAGCGTCTGAGCCATGTTTTAAGGGCCGTACACACAAACTGAATTCTGAAGTAAATAAAGTTAGTAAAGCTCTATGCAGTTCATGGAATAACCCGTGATTATGTTTCTTACAAACAACCCTCCCATTAATGAAATGCTACATTGGAAAACATCTGAACTTCACAGCGTCCAGTGACTCAGCATTATAACCGGCTTATCTAGCAATATGAGCAAATGTCATCAGATTCCATTTGTTCCACTGTTTTCACAATTGCATATTCAGCTCATGTAGTGAGCTACCATGTTTACTGTAAATTACCAGTGAATTGTGGGAGATTATAGTGCCCTCAAAATCAAAAAGATAAGAATTCCACTACGAGGAAAAAAATAAATAGGGATCCATTTCGGTCACAGCCTAAGAGTAACTTTAGATCTCTTAGTTCTCACATGCAACCCTTCATCCAATTAAATCTACCATATAGTATATACACTATACAGCATTTATGCATGCAGATATGCAAACACTCACACATGGTCTTCTCATTTGCATACACACACTGCCAAACAGATGCATTCTGGCATAAACACACCTCTTACATCTGCATATGCATGCACATGCAGCCACATAGTGGCACACACATGAATAAATGCCATACATGCTAGTATGGGTATACAGATACTCACAGGCACTCAAATGGCCTACTCACATCTAGCACACACACACACACACACACACACACACCCCTCTCACATCTGCATTATACATGCCCATACAGCTACACAACGGCATGCATGTAGACACATTCATACACATGCATATGTGAGATGCGTGCTAGCAAACATACATAGATACACACACACACTCGTGCACAGCTACACACAGTATACATTCACAAGACTCACATCTGCAGTGGGAGTGTGTAGGAGTGGTGGTGTTCCAGGCTGGGGGGGGTTTGCTGTGAGGGGGCAGAGGGGGGGAGCCGAGGTAGTTCACACTGGAGTCCCACTGACGCTGACTACTCCTCTGGACACGTACTGCAGCCAAACACACACACACAAAAACATGACTGCACATGTCAGCAAACACACAGAGCACTACATATCCTATATAGTGCAATATTCTGACACACAGAAACCAAGACCACCTAAAGCAAGAGATCTATAAAAAACATTACAGAGCATTCAGCTCATACTAAAGAGCCCCAGGAAGAGGTTTGGGAAGATGTTCCACATTTGCTCAGTGATCAGTGACATTAACATGGCTGTTTGGTTACAGGCTAACAGGCACATGTTCTACACACAGCTTAATCAGTTCCCTCTCTCTGTCTTACATTTGCTCACTAGCTTGGATAAAACTGAGAGCAGTGGAGGGAAATGCATTTTTAAAGCCATGTCTGATTGCTTAAAAGAGAATAAAAGCACCAGAGATATGAGAGAATATGGGAGGGGTTAGAAAAGGGGGTGGGTTTGGAAAAGAAGCCACTAATGAGGCTTAATTGACCAAGACTTGTTTCACTTATTAAGCAGACCATGTCTTCCAGCAGGGACAGGATGTTAAGAGTGATTTGCTTGCTTTTCACTTTAAGGCATTGGTAGGAACCAAGGGCCGGAGACCAGCAAAGTTTGCTGATTTCCCAGTTCCAGCACACCCAGCACGCCTGGTAATTACGAGTTGAGTTGAAACAAGTGTGCTTGGGTGGCAAAAGCACAAAACTGTGCAGGAATCTGGCCCTTGAGGACTGGAGTTCCCCAGCCCTGATTTAAAGGATTTCTTAATTTAGCAAAAATAATTCAGGCCCAAACTGAATGAACAATCCTGAACTTTTTGGCAGTTCCTCAGTGAACTGAAAAATCCTGCTTTCTGAAATGCCACCCTTGGTTTTAGCACTTCAGCAAGGAAAACACACATGGAGTCTGGATCTACTCTGCTTTTACTTCATCTGCTTGTTGCTACTTTTTATCTTGAGAAATTGCATCTTTGAGGACAAATATATTCAACAGTGAGTTGTGTGTGCACAACATTTGGCCAACACAAACCAGTGTATCTTCACAGTACCTCCCTTTGCAATATTACTTCAAGTTAAGATGCACACCCACATGAAACAACAAGAGAACCACTTAATGGAAATGCAGTTTTCTTGTGAGGAAACTGTTAGGACTGTTTAAAATGTCTAAGATTAGAATGTGGTGCACCACGTGAGCTGGAAATAATTAGACCATTAGAGAAGACTTTCAAAGAAGCTGTCTTATTTAAACCTTAGACATTAGTTTGCTCTTGATTGTTGAGTTCATCATCATGGCAAGATCCAAAGACCGGGACATCTGGAACAATGTGCTTTAGACAGATGAATCCAAAGTTTAATTATTTGGCCACAGTAAACAAAGACATGTTTGGTGCAAAACAAACAGCATTTGAGCACAGGAACCACATACCAACTGTGACGCATGGGGCTTGAAGTGTCATGGTTTGGGGCTGCTTTGCTGCTACTATGAAATCTTTATTGTGTCAGAGGGGGCTTAAGAAATGTATGATCATCGGTACAAAGACTGATGCTGAAACAGTGGGAAAATCTCTCTTCCATTAAATGTCAGAGACTGGTAGACAGAAATGTGCATTAATCATGATTGCATTTTGTATTCTTAAAAGACATGTCTTCAGTTTTATTTGTTTAGTTACATAACCTTCATCTCTCAATATTCTTAAAATGACGAATCAAATGTCCATATTTTACTATGTTAAAGATATTCATGAGTCTAATTTTTCATGACCGTATATCAGGTTTAGTTTTTCATAGGTGCTATAAACACACATTCTTAAAATGGTTGATGAAGAACGTTCATTAAGGGATCTATAGTAAAGAAAATTGTTCACTTTAGAACCAGGAGTCCTACATAGAAGTGTTTCATGCGTAAATATTTCTTGATAAAATGGTCCTAAATGTATGGGTTCACAACAATTTAGACATAGAGTTTATTGTCAATCTTGTTTCATTCTTTCTGTCTTTTTTTCCATAATCTCTGTATCTTTATTGATCTCTCTCGTATTTTCCTCTCTTTCACAATGTTCTTTGCAGTGCTCTGTTTGTCAGTCTGATTTAGGTATAATTTCTGATTTAGGTCTGATTGATACTTCACTCGTGCTGACGGTACATCTGAGCATTAGAAAGATTTAACCCCACTCTCTCCACTCCTCCACCTCAAATGTGTACACACACAGAAAAAGTGGAGGAGAAGGACTGCTGAGGAATGTTGTGTTGTGCTGTTGGTTTGTTTGCTGGAAAGTAGTTTTCATGCAGCTCATCTGTCATTTAGTTGCTAATGTGCTAAAGCAGCAACCACAGACTCACTTAGAATGGGTCATTACATGTAGTTCTGTGTGTGTGTGTGTGTGTGTGTGTGTTTGTGTGTATGTGTGTGTGTGTGCATATATCTGCAGGGTAGGGGATGTCTTGCCATCAGCGTTCTGCAGATTAAGAATGATTCACTGCACGTGCAAGAGAGGCCCCTAAAGCATTCCCCCTAAAACCACTCCAAACTCACCACAGCAAACAGAAAGGTCAGAGAGAGAAAGAGAAGGGGAGGGGGGACAGAGATTAGAGAAAGAGGGAGAAAAAGATATGGAAGGGAGGAAGAGACAGGTGTCAGAGAGGGAAAGAGAGGTAGAGAGAATGAAAAAAGAGAATGGGAGGGGGAAAAGAGAAAGGAAGGAAGGAAGACAATGAGAGGAAAGGAGGGACAGAAAGGCGGTGGGAGACAGAGAGTGAAAAAAAGAGACAGGGGAAGAGACAGAGAGTGAGAGAGAGGAAGAGAGAGATCATTACATAGAGAGGGGAGGGAGGAAAAAAGAGAGAAAGAGACGAGGTAGAGTTAGAGAGGGCAATGAGAGAGATGGAAGAAGACAGAGAAAGAGCATTGAACAGTGGAAGAGAGAGAGAGACAGAGAGGAAGAGAGAGGATGGGAAAGAGAGATAAAACATTAGGTATAGAAGGGAGTGAGAGAGGAAGGAAGAGAAAGAGAATGAGAAAGTGAGATAAAGAGCGTGCGTGTTTACCGGTGTCGTGTTGGCTGTGTTGTGAAGGCAGTATCTCTAGTTTGGTGATATCAGTTGAGTTGGCCAGGAGCTGCTGAGCTTCCATTAAAGAACAGTGTTCAGTGCTCATCCCATCTATAGCCAAGAGAATATCCCCCACATGCAGAGCACCACACCTGACAGAGACAAAGAGAGACAGGAAGGGAGAAGGAAACAGAGAGACAGAAAGACAAAAGCAAGTAAAAGAAAGGGGTCACTGTAGGGCATTCATCATTCGTCTGTTTTCCACAAATTCATTATTCCAGTCAGCTGCTTCTGGCTGCCTGAAATTATTGCTTATAACTTATCTATATGTCCATATTTTTGTGGACACCCCTTCTGATGCTGCATGTAAATTGCATCTATCTCATCCCTAGAAAGATGTATAGCAAATAGAAAAGGACTTTCTGCGCCACATAAACATGAATCTATTGGCATTATGCCTAATGTCAGGCATTGTAGATTGGTATAAAGCCCTTCAGTAAGGGAGGTTTCCACTGTGAAGCAGAGCAACTGTGTTCTCTTGAAGGATGGAGCTCCATCCAATACTTTTGGGATAATTTGGGGAGTTGGGGGTGGGCTTGTGATCATCCCACATCTTGACCTCACTAACAGCCTTGTCACTGAATACAACAAAAATCCCATAGCAATGCCCCAAAATCTAGAAACAGAATACAAAAACTATTTTTAATAGCTTTGATTTTGGAAGAAATGTGTTTACATGCACTTAATAATCTGATAGCCACCGAAAATCAGGTTTGGTCAGTAATCTGATCAATGAGTTTACATGTACTTGGATAATCAGATAATGGGGAAACTCTGGGTTTACATGAGTCAGGCAGTAATGAGAATTCCTCTTTGCAACCAGCCAATATTCTTACAACTGTAAATGTGGCAGAGTCTCTGTTGGTTTGTCCCACTGCTTTAGGCTGTGTGCTCCTGATCCTGATTAAAGACCACCTATGATAAAGAACTATGAACTATGAACTATGATAAAGTGCTCATGCACTGACAAATGATATTAATGAGCTAAAATCTCTTTATCAGATTCATAGATTTTACTCTGATCTGAGAAATCTGATCATGATATGCTGTTTACATGTCTGAGCAGCTGTCCCAATATTTTTGTCCCATATAGTGTAAATACATACATACATTTTTACTTCATTAAAGTAAATGAGACAAGATGCTGGTGGAACTTATCAAATCTATACAGTGTCTGGACTCCAAGATTTTTTTTTTGTGTGTGCGTGTGTGTGTGTGTGTGTGTGTGTGTGTGTGTGTGTGTGTGTGTGTGTGTCTCACCTGTCTGCAATGCTGGCAGGTTTGATTTTCTGGATTGTAATGACGTGTTTGTTCCTGTAGAGGGAGGTGGTGAGGCTGAGCCCAAGCACAGAGCCACCTGACCGCACAATTTCCACCTGCAGAGGACCTGTGGATTGCTGCACTGAATCTGCCTCAGATCCAAACACACACACACACACACACACACACACACACACACACACACACACACACACACACACACACACACACACCGTCAAACTGGTGCACATACAGAAAGGCAAAACCTTTCTGTACTAAAAAGGGTCCCTCCTTTTCAGTCCATATAGTCCCTAAAGATATATTCAAATAGATTCTTTGCCTGATTAAAGTATTCTTTTCATTGGTGGAAATACCTTTGTAGACAGTTCTATATAGCACTAAAAACTACCACAAGTCAGGAATATCCCCTGGATATGGCATAAGACCTTCACAGGGTACCCTACATACCCATTCTTTCACACCAAGTGGAAATTTAGCATAGCTGATTCAGCTACCAGGAGCTGTCCAGCACATGTATATGTAGATGTTTAATGACTTCCCTTCTCTTATACACTGACCAGTCTGATAATTAACCAGTGAGATGATCAGGTTAAATAATTTGAATCAGGGATGGGAAACTCATGGCTGAAGGTGAATTGATTATATTGTTTATAATGCACTGCTATAAATCAAACAGAATTATGGTGAAATTTAAGACCTGAGTTGCACTCAGAGGTCAGAGATTCATTTAAATCATAGGAAATCAAATGGGAATCAGAAAGGAGAATAATTAAGTAAATTTGTGGGTGACTTAATATGTGTGTATGTGTTTGCGCTCACCCTCGACAGTGATGTCATATTCAATGAGAAAAAAGGTTTCCGGGGTGCTCTGCATTAGCAGAGTCAGAGCATCTGCATGTTTCTGTCTATTCAGAGCAACTCCATTCACACTCAGCACTCGATCACCTGCACGCAAGGTACCCTCTCTATGAGAAAAAGAGAGAGAGAGAGAGAGAGAGAGAGAGAGAAACATCACAACTCTGGATCCTGTCCTTTCTTATGCACCAGATAGCCAGTTTGGCTGCCCCATACAAGACGTTTAAAACCACCAATTGTCCTTTTTGGAAACTCAGTATTTAGGACCATATATATAACCAACCGACCAACTGACAGACAGACAGACAGACCGACAGACAGACAGACAGACAGACAGAGATATTGAGAAAGAGAGAGAATTATGTGATACAAAGCTAATATAAAAATGTTGGTCAATATCCAAATATTTATAGCGGTGCTTGAAAATCTTGACTAGGCCAATCCAAAACCTTTATTACTACTATTACTACATTAATCTTTGGTCGAACAACCTGTGTGTTTAGGGTTGTTGTCTTGATACATGACTCACATTCTCTTAGGGTTCAGCGCAAGAACAGGTTTTTCTATCGAATTTCCTGGAATAATTCAGACAGAATTCATTGTTCCAACAATGACATTAAGCCATTGTGGCCCAGATATAAGAAGACCAAAACAATGATACTACCACCACTACTATGGTACATCATGCTATCTACATAGCCTCACTGTATTGGGATATGGTTTTCATGCTGGTATGTAGTGTTTTCCTTTCTCCAAGCATAACATTTCACTTTTTTTTATCAAAATGAAATATGTTGGTCTCATGGGTCCTCAAACAGACTTCTGGCTGGCCTATGTGATCTTTTGGAAACTGCAGATGAGCAACAATATTCTTTTTGCATTTACATTTACATTTGTGGCATTTAGCAGACGCCCTTATCCAGAGCGACTTACAAAAGTGCTTTGCTGTTTACTTAGAACATCCTTAGCTAGTAGATAAGGCTGGAATCTAGAGATTCCACACATTTAGACCGTGTTGAAACAAGTCTTTATGGAGTTAAGTACTCCTGAAACAGATGAGTCTTCAGTCTGCGTTTGAAGACATTGAGGGACTCGGCTGTTCGGACTCCCAGGGGAAGTTCGTTCCACCATTTTGGTGCCAGAACAGAAAAGAGTCTGGATGCATGTTTACCTTGCATCCTGAGGGATGGTGGGTCAAGCCGAGCTGTACTTGAAGCTCGAAGGGCTCTTGGTGCAGCTCGAGTGATTTTTGGTGATCTTTGTTGGTCAACCACCCGTGTTAAGGGTAAGGATAGGGTCTTGAATTTCATTGATTTGTACATAATCTATCTGACTGTGAATTGGTGGAGTCCAAACTCTTTTAGAGATAGTTTTGTAATCATTTCCAGTCTAATGAGCATCAACAGCTGTTCTTGAGTACTTCAGAATTGTACTTTATTCATGCCATAATGGAGTTTCACAAATGTGTGTTGTAAAGATCAGATTTTGATAGATCCCTGTTCTTTAAAGAAAACTACCTGATTGTCTCCAATTGATTGAAAACACCAGACTCTTAATCCTAGGTTGCCACTCATGGATGACACGGATATGTCATTTTGGAGAATTTTCCTAAAATTAGGTCATATTTTTGTCTCATTCATTTCATCTACTTTCAGGACTTGATAGTGATCTGATGAATTTTTAGGTCAGGTTCATCCAGAAATCTAGAAAGTGTTCAAAAATTTTAAGCCTCCCATAATTTAAGCCTCCCAAGACACTCTGACAGAGTTCCAACACTCTCTGTGCTCTGTGGAGAGAAGAGAATCACACAGAAGGATAACAATTTCTGCAGCACTCTACCAATCAGGCATGTATGCTGTATGTATACCTGCTCCTGGACAGGTCTTCTGAAATGTCCACTCCCAAAAAAAGTGGTGCTGCTCAGCCTCTCCATGGCATTACTGTTGATGGTTAGTGAAATTCAACAATACCACAACCACAGCCCTCCCTTCAGTGCTCCTTCCTATGCACACATTGCCAAGTTAACGACACTGGCTTCCAAACCAAAAGGTCTAACCTTGGTGGTCTGACTGTTTCTCTGCCATCTCTACTTGTGTTAACAGTGTTTTCTTCCACACATCCCCTGTCCCTCCTTTTCTACCTGAGCATAAGGAACGCCTCCTGGTGGAATAGTTTGGTGAAGATGCTTCTGATTTTCCCCATTTACAGGGCCAAGGTTGAGTATAAACACTGGAGTTGTTCAATCAGAAAACTTCATATGGGCCCATACTAACATGGATTTTCCATAATATGAGTGTTTTAAGTATGGGTTCGGGCTACTCTGTTCACCTCTGTGGAAAAATAAGGCACTGCCTTGTATGCACTCATGCTTTTTGCATGCAGTGGAACAGTTCTGGTAGTGCTTATGATTATGGTAATACAGGATATTCCATTAGCCGAAGGGGACAGGTAGCCTCACCAGCACTTAAGAGTTTGTATACATCTACATGAGAGAGAGAGAGATCTTTGTCTGGTTTGGATTGTGTGTTTGTTTGTGATCTATTCCTTTAGTGATGCAGTGCTGTGTGTGTGTGTGTGTGTGTGTGTGTGTGTGTGTGTGTGTGTGTGTGTGTGTGTGTGTGCGTGTATTCGTGCTGCAGGCTGTTTTCTGCCCTTCTCACTCATTATAATGCCATCAGATTACACTTCAGTTAGCACAAATGCCTCAGAAACCAGCTCACAGGTCTAAACACACTACACATACACACACACACACACACACACACACACACACACACAAACAAACTACACAATGACACACATTAAATACTAACAATCTTATACCCACTGTTATAAATTTGTGTACACAAGCAAACTCTGTAAATGAAATGTGTTTTCATCACTACACAAACACACAATGCACATAAATACACTCACATATGTCACCCCCAATAGTACATGCCCACGGCCAGAAGAGCCCCAAATTATCTAGGCACAGTGTTCCACTGAATAACAGGGGAAAACATCTCACTTTGGACAGTGCAGACTTGTTATACATACATACATACACACTTTCTGACTCATTTTGGTCTCACCTGTCTGCAGGGCCGCCGGGCCTGACGTAGGTCACCACTAGAGGACGAGCCTTATGCCAGTCCTCATGAAACCCTCCTGAAAACCCAACATACAAACACACACATACATACATACATACACACATGATGACAATCCATTCCATCAAAAAGACAAACATACAGTGGTGTCCAAAGGTCAGACAAATCTAATGAAATCACTTTTCCCATATAATGCATTTGAAATAACAATTTGTGTTTTGGGAGTTACACCTAAGATGATGACTTTTCCTTCTAGTGTATACAGTGAGCTACAATAATCAGCCATAACATTAAGACCACCTTTTTATTTTTCAAGTTTAAGTTCATAATAGTATTGCCATATCAGTATTAGACTGAGAGGAATTTGTTACACTGCAACTTCAAATAACAAAACACAAAAAATAGTAATATACAACATTAATATGATGATGGACAGGAGTTTTGCATTGTAATAGCTGTTACAGTAGTAGTACATGCTGTTACAGAACCATGATGTTCTGCAAAAAATATAGTCTGAAACCTTTTACAAGAAGGAACCAATTTAAACAAAGTACTTTCCTTAAATATATAAAGTCAGACCAGGAATCTTGGCATTATTTTTGACTCACAAGTCAAAGCAGTAATCTGAGCCAGTTTTAATCATCTCCAAACAACTGCTAAGCTAAAACATATTCTCATATTTAAGGAGTTGGAAATCATTCATGCTTTTATTACCTGGACTATTGCAACTTTCTGTACATGGGAATTACATTGTTGGCTTTGTCAAGTTTGTAGTTGGTCCAGAATGCAGTGGCTAGACTTTTAACCAGTTACAAACTTAACTCAGTTATGCAGATATTTTTCGCCCTAGGAAAGCCACTAAGGTGATGGTTCATTCTCTTGTCATTTCAAGACTTGATCGCTGCAACTCCATTCTGTCTGGCCTTCCTGAGTACCATCAGGACATTGCAAGTCCTCTGCTGCATTCTCTTCACTGGCTTTCTGTAGCTGAACATCAGATTGAAAACCTTGATACTGGTCAACAAAGCCAAAAATGGACCATTAATGGACTTGATGGCAATGGTCAAAACCAGATCTACATTGGATATTGAGGTATCCATTCTGACACTTGGATTTGCAGCATCTAAGCTTGATGTATCTCTGAATTCTAGCCTCTACAAACTAAGTCTCCTATGTTCTGAGTGAACAGCAAAGCACTTCTGTAAATGCAAGATGGTGCAGCGGAGGTAGCAGCCTGTTGTTGCTACTCCCACCCTCTTTTTCTTGTACTTAAGTTTTTGTCTCTGTCTTTTATAATCTTCAAACACAATGGACACAAAACGTTTGGTGCTTAAGCTGGTTTATGCGCTACTTTTCAGTCTGTTTAGGACAACGTCTGGAGATCTCATTCCCTTCTTACAAGCTGCAGAAGAGGAGGTGGGGGAGCCTGGCTGGAGCTCTGCATAATGAATGGAGGAGATGCTACAAGCCCGTTATTCCTTCTGTCATTATGGGTAACATGAAATCAGTAAGATGGAAAAACTCACTGTGCTAACGCGGCTTTAGAGGGAATACCAGGAGTTTAGCAAGGTGTTTACGGAGTTATGAAGTGAAAAACATCAGAAATGTAAAAACGTTCCAGATGGGGCCTTACCTCGGAGTACAAAGCCAAAACTATTGCCTTCTTTTTCCAGACAAACTTCAATGGTCTTGGAGATCACACTGTTTGGGTTGCTGGGAGCTGAAAAAGAGAGAAGGACAAAGAGCAAATTGAGTTAAAACCAATACTGTACATAATGTACCAGGATCAGCTTGTTTACTATCTACAATCATTAAGACTGCTGATAAACAACTTTCTTCACTCAGTGCATGTGTGGTTTGTGTAGCTCAGGCCCCAGGTCATTAGAGCTTGAGCATGATGGTAATTTGCAAAATATGTTCATACAACAAGATTTGTCTATTTCAACAGACTTCTATGATTTACCAATCATGTTTGTACCAACCAATGTAAAAAGTCTTCTCTTGTCCTTAGCAGTAATCTTACAATGGGACATTCATATTTTGCAGCTATAAATAATTATATGCTTGGCTAATCACAAATATAAGCAACATTTCTATACTGTACATTGTCTGCAGTGCCTGTGCACATTTCCAATAACCATGTGACACCCAAAATGAGACAAGCTGATGCCAATATTGAGCAAGGTGATGAAATGATCATATTTTTAAACAAAGTTTTTAAATACATATCCAATAGACTCTATTCATTTAATAGCAATCCCTACAGTCAGATTTTAAATGGCTAATATGCTATATTTTTCTGGAATTTAATTTTGTTCTTTAAGTTTCAATTATAACACTGTGTTTTATGCTAATAAAATATTGTTTTTGTTTTTTTAGTGCTCTTTTAAGACTGATTTACACTAAATCAGAAATAAATTCTGTTCTGATTGGCTATCCTGCATTGGACTTTGTTCAGAAAGCACCCTACTATAATATGAATGGGGCTAAACTGTGGTAGGCTGAACGGGAGATATGTGAATCAGTTACTTCTTATAACATCAGACACACAGAGAGTTCTTAGCGAAAAGTAAATCTAAAATAATATGATTTATTTAATTTAATATAAATATAATATGGACTGCACAGATTAGAGAAAGTTTTAATTTGAAAAAAAGTGAAGAATTCCATTTTTCATAATACAGCAACAAATGATCATACCAAATGGAGGCAGTTCGTACTCCACCTCTAGGACCACTCTCTCTCCGATGTTCTTCAGCATGCTGATGATCTCATCGTGTCGTAGTTTGGACAGATTAATGCCGTTTACTGACTTTATATAGTCCCCCATGTTCAGCTGGTCACTCCTGTCCCGCATACACACATGCACACACACACACGCACACACACACACACACACACACACACACACACACACACACACACACACACACACACACACACACACACACACACAAACAAACAGGATTCATTTAGACCATAGACCAGACCATAATAAGGAATATATCATTGTTGTTATCTGCTATGTTGTTATTTAAAACTTTGCATGTTGCCCTGTTTCTGTTTTGTTTTGCTTAACACATCGTATCTTATGTGTTATTGCTTACCATATTCTGTATTGAGTGTGTTAACATTACATCCAATCATGATCAGATTTCTGAAGTTCAAGGGATCATGTAAACAGCATACTCTAGGCTTAGAAATCTGATTAAGAAATCAGATAAAGAAAGTTGGATTTTAACTCAATAATCAGATTTCTTAGCATATGTATATCCCTTACTCTGATTTCTTTCAGTTTCTCAGTCTGCCATTCATGTCTTTTCCAGACAAGAGAAGTAGAAATCATTACCTGACACGTGTAAACCCTGAGTTTTCCCATTATTTCATTTCCCTAGTGCATGTAAACGCACTAATCAAATTACTGAAAAAAATCACACATACCGGTGTACAAATTAGCCAAGAGTATAACTGAAGAAAGAAAAAAGGAACTTATGCCTTTGGCAGTATTGCATGAGTAGAAGGAAGAAGGAATGCACCAGCAAATCCTGGATGCAAACTAGAGTCAAATTAGGTCCTTTTAGTCCTGTTTAATTGGACATAGTACCAAAAACTTATAAATCAATATAAATCACTTTACAAAGTTTGAATAGCAGTTTTTTTAAGAATATACCATGACTTAAGTAATTTATTTGCATGTCAAAACATTACAAAAAATATTGGGCATCTGGAAAATATCTTGCTATAACATACTGCCCATCCATATGTCAAACCACTTGTGAGAAGGCTGAAAAGAGGATGGCATCTACAACCTTATTGCCTGACCTGAACATTATAGAAAATTTGTGAAAAGACCTTGGCTGTACAGCAAAACAACTCAAGGATACATCAAAAGTAGAGGTCTTCTGCAAAGACAAACGGGACAAAATCAGAACTTTGAGAAATCAGAGTTCTGGCTGCAAAAAAAAGTGTTAACAGCAGAAGACACGAGACATGGTGGTGATGATGTGACTTGTAATGGAATGGCACATCAACAGCCGCATCAGTAAACCAAATATTTGAAAAGACCTTTAAGGTGTAACTGCACAGCAATGAGGTTGAGTGTGCATGTGTGTCTATGTGTGTATGATGTGACCAAAGATGACTCATAGTAAGCTCACGTGGATGCTAATTTAAGCTGTGCTCTCTAGCGGCTGTCAGCCAGCACTGAGCGTTTGCCTGTTAGCACCATGATAACGCACTCAAACACACATTCACTCTGCATAAGGACATAATTTAGCAAGAACAACAACAGCGACTAAACGTTTCAGCCAACATTCAGCACGCACACACACACACACACACATTTAACTGCACACGGGAGTCTCCACCTTCCCAAAACATGCCTCTATTGCCCTTTCACAAACATAAAAACATATTCCTCCCTTTCAGCATAAAATACTATAAAATAAGCCAGCAAAACACAAAACATTTTAAGACTTTAGAACAATAACAAGGTAGCCAAGTGTTTTCAAACTGCAGTTTATACAGTATGGACTGTGGCAGTGTAGGGGATGTATGAAGGTCAAGAAGTTACAAGAAGGCCAAGAAATCTGAGTGAATAGATCATGTACTGGTAAGATGTAATAATCAAAACCCCCATATGATTGGTGTTCATGGGTCAAGAGTGTGGTGCACCATTCTACTGTGCAGTGCTGTTTGAACAAACATCATCTTTATGGAAGAGTCACTTTTCCAAAATGATAAAAAAAATAAAAAAAACACATAAAAAAAAACATATTCCTTTCAACATAGAAATAAGCCAGCAATGCATTTCAGTCTCTACAGAGTGTGTCATGAGCCAGCCTCTGTAGCCAGACCTGCACTGACAGCTTTTTAACCTGAACCACATTAAATGTGAAGTGTGCTGAAGAACCTTCTTTTCCGAGGAACACCGGCACTACGGTTTAGAGTAAGCAAGATTGATTACTGACAGCTGGATACACATACACACAAACCACAGCCACACACACACACTTTTAAGATGAGGTATTAGGACTAAGGATTAAGGTTTCAAGAACACAATAAAATAACAGTAAAACATTTTTATCTCATGTTATTGTATCTTGTATCTGTTCTAATTTATCTTCATATCATCCCTGTCACAAACAACCTCCATTTTTCATTTTTGACATTGAAATGCTCCATGACTAAAAATGCTCCATGACTAAAATTTTGATTCCACTGAAAGTGAAGAAGATACAAACTGCTCATTTGTTGTTTCTTTTGAAATCAAGGGCTTTAAAAGTAGCTGATCCTGCTAGATTTGGACTAACTGTCTCCACTGTTTAAGGAAAGGTTTTCTACTGGATTTTGGAGCACTTCTGCAAGGATTTAATCGCATTCAATGACAAGACCATCACCACCATCTTATTACCAATTCCACAGCTCAACCAAAAAGTACTGGATGAAGAACCATAATTCCAGAGAGCAGGGGCTTTATACACCAGTCCAGATATTAGGCATGGTGCCAAAAGGTTAATGTCCTCCAGAGAGTCCCATTCTATTGCCAATACGTCTTTACATGGACTACACAAACTGCGTGTGTGCATTTGCACATCTGCCTAGTATGATCAACATGCATCTTTAAGAAACATATACAGACATGTGGTGGTGGGTAGTTGTGGCAAACGAGGAAAGCCATCAACCAGAACCTTGTGGCTTCAAATCCCAAGGCTGGCTGGGTATTACTGATTGCCCCATTGGGCAAAATATTAAACCCCCGTATTAAACCAGGGAGTGCCGCTCTGCTTGACATAGATGGGCAGCAAAATCCTTACAAAACATTATATGGACAAAAGTACTTGAACTCACCTCTTAATCAATGAATTCAGGTGTTTCATTCAGTCCCATTGCCACAGATGTTTAAAACCAAGGACCAAGCCATTCAGTCTGCCATTACAAACATTTGTGAAAGAATGGGATATTCTCTGAATTTGAGTGTGGTTCTACAATAGAATGCAGTAAGATGATCATGAAATTTCTTTACTCTCTCATATTCCATCATCCACTCTAAAGCCATTTAAGAACCACTGTAACACAACCATGAAGAGACAGACCACATAATTTAAAGAGCAGGGTCACAGGGTGTGCACAGTGTATAAAACTCATCAATGCTTTGCTGACCGAGCTCCAACCCTGCTGTTAGAGCTGTCCATAGCAATGACTATGGATTTAGAATGGGATGTCATAAAAGCTCCTGTAGGTGTAATGTGTAGGTGCTCCAATACTTTTGTCCATATAGTGTTTACAATATAGTGTAAATGCATCAGTAATGCTTAGCCTACCTCCACATCTCAACTCTTTTTTTTTCTTTAAAGCAGTGGTCATTTGCAGTCCTGGGGGCCCTCTGCCTGGCATAGTGTCAGGTGCCCCCAGCACACCTGATCCAGTCCAGGAAAGGATTGATAATTAGGTGATATAAGCTACATCAGACAAGGTTAAAACTATGCAAGGCTGTGGGTTCTGGGTCCTGTGGGTTACACACACACACACACACACACACACACACACACACACACACACACACACACACACAGCACACCTCCAGAAGAATTTCTCATTATTTGTATTGTTCGCCGAGAATCAAAGCAAATCAGCTTGACTACACAAGCTAACGTACACACACACATTCACACACAAACACACACACACACACACACACACACACACACACACACACTACTCCTCTTATGTCTTCCTGCTGCCCACAGCTTCACTACTCGGTTTTAATTCTTCTCAATGTCTAAATGAATCCTGTTTGTGTGTGTGTGTGTGTGTGTGTGTGTGTGTGTGTGTGGGTGTGTGTGTGTGTGTGTGTGTGTGTGTGTGTGTGTGTACGTAAGCTTGTGTAGTCAAGCCGCATCACCACTTCCAGAGGTTGATGTGATGCAGCAGTACTGATCCTGAGGTTATACGCATACACGCACATACAAACGCATAACACACAGACACACACACACACACACTAACTCAATATAGATACATATACAGTATGCTATTGGCTACATATCAAAGATATTAATTGACATTATATGGATAATTATATGCATTCAATCATATATCAAAATGGATTAAAAAAAATTATAGACAAAAATGTGTGTGCCCATATTTTTGTTGACAATTGTAGTATATAAGAGACATATTTATAACCTGAATAAAATAATGCCTCTGTGTGTGTGTGTGTGTGTGTGTGTGTATCATACCTGGCTGCAAGACCTCCTGGTTTTAGGTTTGATACTCTGGGCTTGCCATCTTTATCGGAGCCTCCAGAAATGGTGAGGCCAAGACTACATCCCTCTCTCTTTATCAGCTCCACGGTAGTCAGCCCACGTTGTTCATCTACACACACACACACCCACACACACACACACACACACATTAACACACACACACATTAATACAGATACACACCATACATTACAAGGGCCTAGAATGTCTTTACACCACTGTGTGTTTTCTCAGTACAGTAAATGACTCAGTTTCTTCTCATTGTAAAGGGAAATTCCATAGATTCATAAAAATAGCCACAAAATTCAGTTGTTCAGGCAAAGACAACTAGTTTTTTGTTTTTTTTTTGGAATATCTTTTTTCAAATCAATTTTACCTCAACATCTTCAACAAGGTATCACATTTTCTCTCCTATTTGACTCCACTGTCTGTCCCTACCTGTCATGTCTGTTTAGTTTTGGTGTCTCTGCCCTTGCTCCACCCCATCTTTAGTGCTTACTGCATGTGTCTTATGTGTTGCCCTGCCTGTGTGTAATCATCCTCAGGTGTTTCCAGTCTGTGTCAGTGTATTTAAGGCTGACAGTTTCATGTCAGCGTGTTCACCTTTCCATCCTGGTGTTTTGTTTGTTTTGTTAATAAACATTATCCTGCTAGAATGTGTGAGGTACATCTTCAGATGTGATTGTTCTATTCACCAACATCATTCATCATCATTCCACTGATTTTCAATGAGCTGATGCCCAAACACTAATTATATAGTGTATTACAGTTATTGTTAAATATTAAAAGACTGAAACATAAACATGACAGACATGTAGTAACAAGGCACACGCTGTAGCCCTTTAGGGCTCTGTGTAACCAGATGTTCCTTGATGAGCAGAAGCAGGTGGTTGTACACAGAACACCTTCATAAGCTTACAGCAATTTATAACTGATTAAACACATTTCACTCGATTGAACTCTGTGGGCAGGTGTCACAGTTGTAATCAGCTGTTTCTGACTCCGTTCTGAGGTAGGAAACAATCCGAATGTGCACCATTCAAAGGTTACACAATGCAGTATGCTAAGCCTGGAGACTCATTTCTCACTATTACAGTCAGCCGAATGTCACCATTATTTTGAAGCTATTATTCTAAGATGAATATGCTACATAATGCTAAAATCTTATTTAACAAAGCAATAAAATGTAAAATGCAATAATAGATTAATAATACTTGTGAATAGAAGAACAGACATAAGAAGGGGGTTGGTTATTCAAGGCTGTGTAACGAAGGGGACGAGGCAGTCTGCATGTGCAGAGGGCTTTTATTAGGGACATTTCAATTCATGAGGACAGGCAGGGGTCAAGATACAAGTGCAGTCAGAAACATCCCAAATCCAGGTCAAAAACCCAGAAAGTCTAACAGAAATAACAATGCTCAGTACTCAGGTAAGACACACAGAGACTTTGCAGAGAGCGCCACAAATCAAGATCCATAAAAACAGTTCCAATGAGTCCTTGCATGAGCTGCAGCTGTGTTGTTAAGATGGGCCTTGGGTGAGGGGTGAGAAATGTAAGGTTCTTACCTTTCTCATCTCTATTACAAACATGGTTCATTAAGAAGCCAAAAGTGGTGCTTAGTTGGTTCTAAGGCTAGAAAGATCCTACAGCACTTTTGGTGGAGCAGCTAGAGACCTCTCACCAAAACTGAATAACGCAGAGTCAGATAAGTGTACAATCCTGCCGTATTACTCAATGGCTTGTCAATAAATACATGTGTACAGCTGTTCATGAGGGGGCATTTAAAGCATAATTTGTAAAAAGCACTGTTGTAATAGTGCTCATCTACAGATTGACTGACAGAGAGAAAGAGAGAGATGCAGAAAGAGTATGTAGAAAAAGAAACAGAAATGGAGGAATCAGGAGTGTTTAGAGTCCACCAGAAAAAAAAGTTGCAGCATCAGCAATCACACAGACATGCTGTCTGTTCACCTCAGTACACAGGACTGTCAATGTGTGTATATACACATGTGTATCTGTGTGTGTGTGTGTGTGTGTGTGTGTGTGTGTGTGTGTGTGTGTGTGTGTGTGTGTGTGTGTGTGTGTTGGCTGAAAGTGTCATCTTTTTGATCCATGCTGTACAAACACAGTTGTCATAAGGAAGTTACAATGAAAACTTGCAAGCAACTCTGTACCAAACACAGCCCAGTTAAATCAATGGAAAAGGTCAATTATGGTAATAGACACGGTGTATTATGGTGTATTGATTAAAATCACATATATAATTAAAATACATATTTATATTTACATTCCACAGCAATGAAACTGTAATCTGTATCACATGTAATACACTGCTATAAGCACACAATCACAAAAACTCCAAAAATAAGTATTTCTATCATTAGTTAAATGTCCTCTGGACCTTGTTGTGTAGAATGGCATGTGATTAAAGCCTTCACTTTTCCACAGGACTTGTATATTGTAGTTATATTGCAAGAGAAGTTTTTTGTAGCAATTACATTAGTCTTTATGCCACTGGTTCTGGCCTCTCTACTGCTGTTGGAGAAGACATCTAAAGTTTATCATTTAATTTGAGTCACTAGATACAGTGCCTTGTGAAAGTATTACTCCCCTTGGCATTTATAGTGCTTTGCTACCTCACAACGTGGAATTAAATTTGCTGACACTTTTGAACATTTGATTTGTTTTTACTGTGAAGAAAACAACAAATAGAACAAAATAGCCGATTATAAAAAATATATAAATCACTGATGATCCCCTGATCCATTATCATCAAATGGAAAAAACATGGTACCACAACAAACCTGCAAAGAGAGTGACACCAACCAAAACTCTCAGACCGAGCAAGGAGGGCATTAGTCAGAGAGGCAGCACAATGACCAAAGGTAACCCAGAAGGAGCTGCAAAATTCCCAAGCAGAGACTGCAGTATCTGTCCGTATGACAACATAAGCTATATACTCCATAGAGCTAGGCTTCATGGAAGAGTGGCCTGAAAAAATCTTTACTTACAGACAAAAACAGGAAGGCTCATTTTGAGCTTTCCCGAAAGGCATGTGGGAGATTCCACAAATGTATGAAGTTCAAAAAATTGAACTTGTTGGCCACCAAGGAAAATGCTATGTCTGGCGCAAACCAACACATATCATCACCCCAAGAACTCCATCATCATACTGTGGAGATGATCTTCAGCAGCAGGGACTGGGAAACTGGTCAGTGTCAAGGGAAATCTGGATGGTGCTAAATACAGGGATATTCTTGAGCAAAACCTGTTTCAATCTGTCAGTGATTTGCGCCTGTTATGCAACATAGGCATGTTCTGTAAATGAAATTATACAAACCCTCAAATAATCCATTTTAATTCCAGGCTGTGAGATAGCAAAACATGAAAATGTTGAATATGTTTGCAAGGCACTGTATGTTACTTACAAACATAATCCTCCCATTAATTAACTCCAGTTCGATTCCTTCCACAATGTTGGTTAGTAACGAGACTCACAATTGCATTCTGGTCCATATTCAGCTAATTTTGTAAGCTACAATGTTTACTATAAATTTCCAGTGAATTTTGGGAGGTTCTAGTGCCCTCGAAATCATGTATTGATGTCCAATCATGTCAAAAAATGTCCAAATTCCATTTTTGAAGAAAATAGTTGACATACTCACTAGTGCCCTAAAACTTTCATTCACAGCCCCAGACATAAATGGGTTAATAATACAGAAAGGGTTTTTCCCAAGGAAAACAATTTTACAGTTTTTTTAGAAAGCAACACCATACACTTAGACACCAATCATTTATATTAAATTACCAATAAAACATAAAATACCTTTTATATGTTTAATTTCATAAAGATATTCTTTTAGTTAGCAGTAATGTTTTTTCTGTTGCTTTTGGACCAGTGAAATCATTGAAGCATGTGTCAAAAGAGAAGTATAAAATCAACCTTAAAGAAAGGGTTTAGAAAATTCTACATGCTGATGGTAGCTGTGTGTCATACCATACCTGCAATGCTGCGTCTCTTTGAGCCCACACTGCTGTCACTCACGGCAGACTCTTTACTCCCTTTAGAATATGGCCCGTCATCTGGAACAATAAAGCCAAATCTCTCTTCAACAACATCTGGCAACCTTGATCACAGATCCATGACATTCAGCAGACAACAATGGCATCTCTCTTCAAACACAAACACAAAGACAGACAGACAGACAGACAGACAGACAGACACACACACACACACACACACACACACACACACACACACACACACACACACACACACACACACACACACAATGACACACATGTAGACATATGGTTGTCTATCAGCATAAAAAGAAGAAAAGGGAGCTTCTCATTCATGTCCTTTATGCATACAGAAAAAATGTCAGTTTCTTCTGTTTAATTTAATGTGGAATCTGAAATCAGATAAATGAGAAACGGGACAATTTAAAATTTGTGGTAAACAAATATTTTACATTTTCTGAAATGTGCTGGCTAAATATTCAGTACCAATTCATTATTATTGTTATTATTATTATTATTAATAATAATAATAATAATGATAATAATAATAATAATAGCAATAATAATGATAATAATAATAATAATGATAATACAGACAGTATGTGTGTGTGTCTGTCTCTCTTTATTACTGTTGTTATTATTATTATTATGTGAATATAAATATATAAATGATAAGATAGTGTATATATATATATATACACTTTTTTTATTATGAAGACCAAAGGCTTAAGACCAAAGGATTTGGCATTGTATGAAACTGTACCCCACACCATGATGGAAATGTTGATCTTGGCTTAGACCACAGTGTCTCTACGCATAATTCATTGGTCGTCTCCACCAATACTCATCAATGAAGATGACTGTTGACATTCTGAGTGACTCACTGACAGTATGGCACACCATCATTGCAGATGCTCACTGCACTATGTTGATTCCTTCTAGTTTATCAATCTAAAATAGTTTACTAAATATGTTTATCAAGAGTGGTGTGTCAAAACAGAAGTATAAAGTCAACCAACAGTCCATCACAGGGTTCAGAAAGATGATTGAAATAAAGATAATTGATAAATAAAGATAATCGATAAATAAAGATAATTGAAATAAACACTTTGGGAGAATATACAGTACAAGCAACACTATTGTCGCTAAAAGCTCAAGCCTAACTACAGAAGTAAGAAGGGCCATGCTGCTGCACATTTTAGACAGGGGAATGTCCGGCAAGGCCAGAAGACTTAAAGCTAATGCTAGGTCAAATAAGAATGGAGAAGGTCTGACTGAAGAAGAAACCAAGACAATAGCAAAAGGAAACCAACACTGTCCAGTTTTCATTACACCAATAAACTATGCAGGGCTAGGCCATGTTATGCTATGTTACATGTCTCCTGTGACCTGTCTTGGTGCCATAAAATAAATCAATAATCTAAGTCATGTACTTACTGTTTATACATCAAAGAACAACTTAAAATCTCAATAAATGCATTCTTTGATACATTTAAGATTTCAATTAGGGTGATATAATGAATTCTGAATATGAGATGCACTTATGTTTACAACTCCAATTCCAATGAAGTTGGGATGTTGTATAAAACATAGATAAAAACAGAATACAATGATTTGCAAATTATTTTCAAATTATATTCAATTGAATACACTGAAAAGACAAGATGTTTAATGTTCAAATGAATAAACTTTATTGTATTTTGCAAATATTCACTCATTTTGAATTTGATGCCTGCTCCATCTCAAAGTGCACGTTAAAACTTTACCATGCAACACAAAAGCCATATATCAACAACACAAAGAAACGTTACTGGCTTCTCTGGGACTGAGCTCCTCTGAGATGGACTGATGCAAAGTAGAAAAGTGTCCTGTGATCTGACTAGTCCACATTTCAAATTGTTTCTTGCAAATCATGGACGTCACGTCCTCTGGGCCACAGAGGAAAAGGACTGTCCAGATTGTTATTGAAAAAGCCAGCCTCTCTGATGGTATGGGGGTGTGTTAGTGTTCACAGCATGGGTAACTTGCACATCTGTGAAGGCAGCATTAATGCTGAAAGATACATACAGGTTTTGGAGCAACATATGCTGCTATCCAACCAACGTCTTTTTCAAGAACGTCCCTGCTTACATTTTGCTTGTGTTACCACAGGGTGGCTTCATAGTAAATTACTACTGGTACTAGTCTGCCTGCAGTCCAGATCTGTCTCCAATTGAAAAGTTTTGATGTGCATAATGAAGTGCAAAATACAACAACAGAGACCACAGACTGATGAGCAGCTCAAGTTGTAAATCAAGTAATAATGGTAAAACGATTTCAATTAGTGTCCTCAACAAAACAAAAGGTGATGTAACACAGTGGTAAAAAACTTTTTTGGAACATGTTGAAGGCATCAAGTTCAAAACGAGTGAGTATTTGATAATAAAGTTTATCCATTTGAACATTAAATGTCTTGTCATTGAAGTGTATTTGATTGAATATAGATAGAAAAGGATTTGCAAATCATAGTATTCTGTTTTTATTTCTGTTTCACACAACGTTCCCAGAATTGGGGTTGTACACACACACACACACACACACACACACACACACACACACACACACACTACACAGTAACTGATGCTTTATAAAAAAGTTAACTCCTGAACTGATTGTGGGCCAACCAGACCAAGTCAATTAAAAGTCTGAAAGTAATTTAGAGCATGGCTCTCCAGCAGCCCGGCTTGTAATGACACCATTCTTGATGTAGGTTAAATGCCCGATGTTCTAACAATGCTGGCGGAAGCTCAGGGCCTATTATTAGCCCTGCACTCTTATTTATAGAGCCCACACAAAACCTGGCTGTCAGTCCACTTAATATCCAGTCTGAGCACACTTTTCCACATATGCCTTCAAATCCAGCCACAGTATATGCCCTGAACTCAATGTTGCTGTCCACACACTACAAGACCCCGCCCACTTTAGTGCAGCAATTTGAAACTACACTCTGTAAGAAAACTCAGAGCAGCTTCATTAACATCTGCCAGCTGGTGCTTTCAATGTAATCATCCAATGTCAGACGAATAGCCCATAAAAAAACAAACCAACAAATACTCACTCTGCTCTTCAGGGTGAAGCATATATGGAGCCAAAAGAAAATGAGCAAGTTTGAAGGAAGTGAAGACTTGGACTGAAAGGTATACTTTTACTGTTTACATGTGTCAAAGTTTACCGGATGCCACCAATCATGTAAACTATTAATTAGAAATTGACAGTGTGTTTGAGAATCAATACAGTATTGTAAAACATAATATTATGATACATTTATAGATAATGAAATTTTCCCACAACCCTATTTTCCATTCTTGTTTCATGGCACCCAAGTCTGAATTCTCAGGATATTTCATAGTTTGACATAAATTTATTCACCATTTTCATTATTTCATATTCATAGGAGTCAGATATTGCTTTATTTTAGGAGTGCGTAAGCTACACAAATTTGTCTGATTTTGTGATGTAAATATTAAAATTAATAAAATATTAATAAAAACAGTTCACAGAAATCCTGTTGTAAATATATCAGTGTATTTGAACTAATTTTGATAAGTTATTTATAATGATTATATCGACAAGAATATTTACAATAGTAAATTACTACTTGACAGTAGTCCAATTAAAAAACAGAAAATTTTATAACCTTTTGATTTTTATGTATGAATCAGTATTATCCCTTCTCATGACTCTCTGAAATTGAAAATGAAATATGTGAGCAAAGAAGAAGAGCAAACAGCCTCTTCTCATTTTCCTCTATAACCCAATTTCTGGGTCAGTGATGTCATCAGCCACACCCCCTCTCGCTGATCAGTCAGAGTCTGCATGCAGGTTGAATATACACACATGGAGAGAGCAGTACACATGCATTATTCAGTTTGAAATAAGTGAATTTTAGCTGTTTCCGAAGCTGGATTTCTTGTTTATGTGATGTCATTTCACATTAACACATGTCATGTTTCAATAGGTTAAGTCTTAGGTTACTCTCCTCGTGAGTTATGGAGCCTAAAAAATGGCATGTAACTATGCAGATTTTGTATTTTGAGAGTTAAGAGGACTTGAGTTGAGCAGTTGAGTAAACAGAAAGTCTGAAAGTAAATGTGCTCATAATAATAATAATAATTTCTTAGTTCAAATGCAAAGATCTGGGCCAGTGGGTCCAATTCTTGGTCCTGGAGGACCCTCTGGCCTATGTAGTTTAGTGTAAACCCTGCCTCCAACACACCTGATCCATCTAATTAGCTAATTAAAAAGGCCCTCCTGAGTTGAAAGTAGTGTTAGAGCAGGAAACCAGTAAAATGCTTGGAAGAGGATCCTCCAGGACCAGAGTTGTGAACCATGTTGTAGGACTCCCACATCTCACTTAGAAAAATAGTTCTTGAAAGAAGCATCCACTGAAATATTTTCTTTAAAGGGCCAGAAGTGGCTCCTCTAAGCCATCTCTCCATTTCTCCCACTGGAGTATTTAAGACCTTTTTGGAGTGAATATGAATGGATGTACAAAAAAGAGATATAGGTGATGGAGTGACTCACCACTGTTGTTGCGTCCTTCTCTCCGTAAACCACACAGCATGGCTGCAATCTCACAAATCCATACCTTCACAGACGGTAGAACAAGAATGTCTCTATTCTATGCCTGCATCAGTCCAAGTTTACCACCCCTTTCAACAGCGCCCCATTTCTTTAAACGGTTACTGTTAAATAACAATCACAGCTCTTCTGATGGTCCTGCTATGGTGGCCCCTCTCCAAAAACAGCTCATGTGTCTTTATGCAAATCCACAGAAGTCATAAGAACCATCCTCTTAGGATCGCATTTGTATTGGTGCACAGAATCTGTAGTCAATGCATGAATGAAAGAGTGCATGCAAGTGTGGGCATGAGTGTGTGAGCGAGTGAATAAGTGGATGAGCGAGTTAGTGAATGCGTCTGACAGCGTGTGACTCTGCACACACGTGGGTGTGTGTGGGTGTGTTTTCCCAAGGTGCTGATATCACTCAAGTGTGCCCTCTCTTGACACTTTCAAATGATATTGTACAAAATGTCAACACCCTGAGTCTAGCATCCACACACATAACAAGTCTATTATTCAAAGGGTTGCATCCACTGCCTATTGATTCCCCATGTTGCAAATTTCAACATGTAAAAATAAATAAAAGAAATCAAAGAGTTACTGGCTATCCAATTTCTAGCATTAAAAATCTAGCATCCAAAAAGATACTAGATGCCTAACCAAAGAGTGGCTGGGTATATAAAAGACAATATCCAATCTCTAGTGTCCAAACTGATACTGAGGATAAATGCTGCAATACCCAAATGCTAAAATCCAAATATACATTGATTACATCTATATCACATCCCATATCATTTTATCTATCTCAGTCTCTAGTCTCCAAAGTTATGTTGGTTAGCCACATCACAATAACCACACTCTAGTGTCCAAATACATATTGATGATCCATTTCGCAATATCTAATCTCTAGTGTCCAAATGCTTATTGGTGGTCCATACTGGCAATGTCTACTCTCTAGTGCTCTAAATAGGTATTAATGTCCAATGTCCACTACCTATTGATGAATAGATCACAACACATTGTCCAAAATCTAGCTCCTGACAAGATACACACACATACCACAATATCCAAACTCCTAAATCCACTGCTACTCAATCTCCAGTCGCCCTACACTGTAATCTCCAAACTGTGGCATCCAAACAGGCTTCAACAGACAATCCACACCTCAATCCTCCAACTCTTAATGTCCAGTCAGGTATTGAGTGTCCAAGCTGCAGTCTGTCAAACTCCAGTATCCACAGCAGAGAAGGAGATCCAGTCATTAATCCACTCTAGTCACTATGTGTGTGTGTGTGTGTGTGTGTGTGTGCAGTAAAGTGGGGCAGGAGTGAGAGAGGGTGCAGCTGCATGTGTCTGTGTGTGTGTGTGTGTGTGTGTGTGAGAGAGCGAGAGAGAGAGAGAGAGAGACTGCAGCATGAGGCTGGAATAAAAACTCTGCTACACACACTGCACACCTCTCTCTTAACTCCTCCCTCTCTTCACACTCGTTACTTTCCCTTCATACTCTGTTCTATTAATCATCTCTGTACACACACACACACACACACACACACACACACACATGCGCACACACACACACACACACACACACACACACACACACACACACACACACACACACACACACAAACTGTGCTGCAAATCGCTCCTTGCCAGTGGCTTGTTATAGTCACATACTTTACTGTTATAACACACACACACACACACACACACACACACACACACACACACACACACACACAGTCCCACCCCCTTTCAACTCAATCCCCACTGGCAAAAAACAGTTACACAAACACTTCTTCCTCAGTCCAACACACACACACACACACACACACACACACCCTCTCCAGGGCACTCACGTGCCCCATCTCCCTCCATTTAACAGTCTGTTAGCTCCTCTGCTGCCCATGCAAAGAAGCAGCCACCCCCCTCCATGCAGCTCAGAGCTAATGTCTTTTAACTGGGCAGTGTAATGAGTGGAAGCACAGGGATCTGCAATATAAGCTAACAGAGAAATGCTTTGGATTGAGCTCACAGAGGCAACTGTCATTCAGTTATTTTAATTTTGGTAATAGTGAACTGAAACAAAGTGAAGAAGTACTGCCTTATGACTGACAATCTAACTATTCTGTATTGATTGATTGGATTGATTCTCTTTTTCCCAAAAGAAGCAATTATTCGCAATACTTCTCTTCTATTTGTAATTTTAATAGATAAGACTGAGCTTTAATATTATAGAAATATTACAATTGATGCTTTTTTATCCTTTACTTTTTTCTATATTATCTTGAGCTGTGCTGATGTTTTACAGCCATGTTAAGACTGAAAAACAGTGAAAATGATTTTTATTAGTAAAATTATTTTTTACATTTAAACTTCCAAACAGTGAAACAGACAGTGGTTGTGAAATTGAAGGCCTATAAAACTCCCTACAGAAACAGGTTGCTGTGGCAATAATAAGTCATTAATATATTGCTCAAATAATTGATGAATATGAAAATAAAGTTTTGATGTATAAACAAATTTTTGTAGTGCCTCAAACATAAATGTATAACCTGGACATATAAAGTGTCTATAATTGAATGCAGTAAATACAACCTGGAAGCTGTTTACATCAATGGTATTAAGTAATATAAGGCATAAATACTATTAGTCAAACCTTTGCACAATTTGGACAATTTCTTTTCCCATGTTTTAGATTTACAGAGAAATAACACTATAGTATTATGTAGTAACCTTTAAATGTAAACACAGTAGCCCCTCCGGTGCCATCATGCAGACTACTCACACTACTTCTCTTAAGTAGATTCATATGGTACCACTTGGGATGCTTTTTGACAGCTGAGTTCACGATGGATGAATCAGTAGGCCAAAATGACTTGGGACTAAATGTTATACATTTCACATTAATTTACATTTTATTTGATTTAGGAGATACAACTGACCATATGACTTGAGCTGAGCACCTATTGCACGGGTAGGAATTCCAGGTCTTTGAGTATCAGGTTCCTTCACAGTCAGTGCTTTTCCTGTTCAAGCACACAAGATCCAGCTCACCTGTTAATTGGTATGATTTGTAGGTCGGCCAGAAAAGCAGCAAACTGTTTTGGACTCTGGCACTCTTGGACCAGGACTGCCTACCTATGACCTGTTGGCTGCCCAAGAACCACTTGGTGGAGTTTACTATAGATCAATGTTCTACACAGAGCAAATACATTAACTACAGAATTCTTAATGAACTATATTTAAAGAGAGTATTACAGTATTTACATTTGCCATCCCTTTCTTAGTTTAGAACAATCAGTCACACCATTATTACCACTGGCAGGTGAAGTGTTCTAATTGGTGCCAGATAGCACAAGACACCTTCAGAGGTCTTGTGGAGTTCATATCTCGATAGGTCATAGCTGTTTTGGTGACACAAGGGGGACTTACACTATTTTTGGCAAGTGAATTTAATGTTATGGTTATTCTCGCCATCATATACATGTGACTGTGTGTGTATTTGTATTTATTTGAAAGGTACAGAGCATTTTACAAGCAAAGAGACACCCACTACAGATAGAAATAGTTTTAAATTTAGATGAATAGAGATTTAATATTGAAATAATTCATGATTAATATAAATTAAAACGTTAGTGTCAACTGTCTAATACATTACAGTACAACGTAGGAGAAATGAATAGAAGGAAATAAACTTTAACAGCTGAGGATCTGCTAAAGAATCACAGCAACACTACCCTGCTCTGGGATGGTCTATCAGTAACTACTCTCATGTTTCATTGTCTAGAAACATCTTTCACCCACTGAGGGCAAATGGCTTCTTACTCGAGAGCAACTGTTTGTTTGTATAGGCTGTACAGTGCTCACACCTGTCTCTCCATTTGTCACATGCACATACCACACACCCCACACCCACTTCCCTTATATAAACCTTAAACACACTCACACACACATACACATGCAGTCACCTCCGATACATTCACGTCGCCCTGGCTGTCCTGTCCCTGACATTGAGAACAGGGCCAAAGAGATCAAAGAGACAGGTCCTTGTTCTCTCTCTTCTTTTATCTGACAGTCCTGCTGATATGAGTAGGGATTCAGCATCCACTCTTCTCCACCCTGCCTTGACCAATTACTAATGGAATTGCCTGGGATATTTCTGTTCAAAAGCATGGGGAAATTACAATGAACAGTTATAAAAACAGTGCAGAGAATACTACATATCCTCTAATTATGATTGTAGTCAATCAACAAGATACAGTGCCCAAAGCCTAAAGCAGCTGACAGGCAATGGAAGTGTATGTGTAGTATAGTATGTATTGTATGTATGAATTATTTGGTATCTTCTATGAATAATTCAATATCTACCATGAATTATTTAGTAACTACAATGAACTATTCGGCATTTATTAACTATTTAGTATCCACTGTGAATTATTCAATATCCTCTATGAATTATTCAGTGTATATTACGAATTATTTTGTGTATATGAATTATTCAGTCTATACTACGAATTATTTCATATCTATGAATTATTCAGAATCTTCTATGAATTATATAGTATTTACTATAAATTGTTTCGTATTCACTATGAAAAATCCAATGTCTACTATTAAGTATTAATTTTGAGTATCTACTATGAATTATTCACTATGCTTTATGTACTATGCATTATTCTATGTGTAAGAAACACTTGTTGTCTGTCTATTTTAATAAATAACATTATGAAATACACCATATTATGTATATATGCACACCATATATGACATTGCTGGCCCTGTAGATAGAGCACATTTGATCCCAAGGTTGTGGGTTCAAAACCCACATTCGCTAAGCTGCCACTGTTGAGCAAGGCCTTTGACTCTCTCTGCTTCTGGAGTTGCTGGTACAGTGTTCTGACCTTGGCTTCCTAAGCTGTTATATGCAAAATATTTCACTGTATTCATTTATTGTATATACATGTATAAATATAATGACAATATTGGTACTTAAATAATGAATCTGATGAATTCATATACCACATATGCATATACAGTTGAGCAAAAACAAACTAAAGTATGTCAGTAAGACTGGTCTTAGATCTTAAGTTCTTTATAAAACTTTTTGAAACATTCGTTCCACAGCAATAAAACAATATGACACTGTACACAATGTAAATGTACACAAATAGCCAACTGGTGAAAATATCTGTAGATTTGGAATGTTTTCTTATATTGATTATAAAAAGTGATGCACAAAACAGTGGTCTTGATCTGGGTTTGCTTCTTCTACCATTATATTGAAAGCTACACAGGCTGTAATCCTAATCTGTAAATGGCCTTATGTTGACCATGATACCTCCACACTAGATGAATGTAAGAGAGAGTGTCTCTTGTTAAAATAGCATCATACATGGTGAATATTTTGTGATTTATAGGTATAGATATAAAGGTATGTGCAATGTTTGTTAGAATAATGTGTTGTGGATTGTTGAAAGTTTAATATACACTGCCATCTTGTGGTTCAAGTCTAGAACTGCAGAACAGTTAATGAGACGTTGTGATTTTTAAGTGCATCCTGCCTCACACCTGTAACATAGCCTACTTATGCAAGTGTAGGATATACATATTAATGCACAGTCAATTTTGAAATTAGTGTTGGAATCAGGACAATGAACAAGTGTAAGATTCGGAGACACTGTGGGCCAAACAGTGAACAGGTCTAGATACCAGACCTTCAGAGGTTTTGTGGAATCAAAGCATTAATTTAGGCAGTACCTGGAGAACGTACACAATATTAATGTAATTTTTAATGTAATGGTTTTAATGTAATGGTGGATTGGTGTACACAGGTGTAAGGACCTGCATGGAATACATTTTAACTTCAGTAAGTAGTTAAGTCAACCAAAACACACACACACACACACACACACACACACACACGCACAGTTACCTTTCATCCTTCCTCTGATGACTCCCATGCGGCAGCGCAGAGAGAAGAACACTCTCCTCTTCCCTTTCACTCCTCCAGCTGATCCCTTCTTCACAGAGCTGACTGAAGAGGAAACTCCATCTGGGAGGCGTTTGGGGTTGATGCTGCAACTCACACGCCACATCTCAACTTCCCTTTTGTCTTCCTCTCCTTTTCTTTCACTGTTTCTTTTCTTTCTGATAACGTATGTGCTGGACTAAAATACACACATCCTCACATCTCATACCCACTCACTCTTTCTCCTCACCTCTTCTACCTCTCTTCTTGGCATAGGTTTTCATCCCCCAATGGGATTCTTCAAGAGTGTGTGTGTGTGTGTGTGTGTGTGTGTGTGTGTGTGTGTGTGTGTGTGTGTGTGAGAGAGAGAGAGAGAGAGAGAGAGAGAGAGCTTGTCTCACAGTCAGAACCAACTCAGAGGGTTTCATTTCTTCAGTCTTCATACAGCCACGTCATGGAAAAGCCTGATACACACTGACACTATCAAAAACAGAAAAGCAGATGCTGTTCAGAGCAAAGTGGTGGAGGGCACAGTGTGTGTGTGTGTGTGTGTGTGTGTGTGTGTGTGTGTGTGTGTGTGTGTGTGTGTGTGTGTGTGTGTGTGTGTGTGTGTGTGTGTGTGTTTTCTGGCCTGTAGAGTAGCAGGCAGATGGAGAGGAGCTTCTCACTGCAGAGATCCAGTCTGGCAGAACCACGGGAGTTGTCCCTCTCAGGAACCACAACACACTCAGCCCTATCTCTATGTGTACAATAATAGAAACACTGCATTTAAAACAGATATTATGGAAATATTGATATCAAATAAGACATATTGAGTTGAATCTCTAAAATCATTAGTAAATAAGCTTGAAATTAAATTGATTTAATGTTGTGTATGACATTTAATCTGTGTGTGTCATCCCCTGCAATGTATTGACAGAGGAAGTGGGTTGTCTATTCAATAAGAATACTTCATTATTATTTTTGGATAAGCATTGTAAATCTAGTTCCAGTTCCCAGAACCAGTTTTCGGTTCATCATCTTTTCACCATCTGACTTTGGATGTCTTTTCAACTTCCATTTTCAAACATGACAGAGCAGCAAGTCTCTATGTGATTTCACTGCTTAATCAAATGTTTACTGGGAGGGGAGCCTGAGGTCAGCCTCTGAAGGGTTGGTAGCCCAGTTAACAAACAACTTCCTTGGACATGCAAAATATATTGAAAAGTCAGTTAAATGGTGACCTTTTAGTAACGTCAGTGGACATACAATATTAGTTTACAGTTAATCAGCTGGGGCAGCTGGGGAGTCTGAGGTCAGCCTCTGAAAGGGTGGCAGGGTAGCCTGAGGTCTGAATGCAACCATTAATCAAACTGTGTCCCAGAGAGTGAGAGAGAGAGAGAAAGAGAGAGAGAGAGAGAGAGAGAGAGAGAGAGAGAGAGAGAGAGAGACTGCAATGTGGTGATTGATCGCAGCCTAAAAAAGTCTAAATGCAAATGTTAAGTACACAGAAGTGTACTTAAAAATTTTTTTGTCTCGGCAGAACCATGTGGACACACAGTTATCTCCTGTCAGACACACCAGCGGGACCAAAGAAGGCTTTAGTAAAATAGTGGATTTTTATGACTACTAATATTTTATTTCTTTATATTTTGGTAATTTTATTATTATTATTATTATTATTATTATTATTATTATTTTGATAAGAATGAAAAAAAAAAGTTTAACAGGTGGTAAAAGTATTTATTTAATATTTATTTTACCTTCTTTGAAATGAGAGGGGGCTAATTATTAGCCTTGATAAATGAGTGTGTATGTATTCATTAACACAGATTCATGGTTTTGGAGTTATTTGACTGCCTACCATCCTCACACACATTGCTACAGTCCTACAATTTAGGCTTTCTGGATACTGGGTGGATAAGATTGGCACCTCCTTGACTGTTTGCCACTGCTGGTCCATTCTTGAGCCACCCAGATGATTTTCCTTTGTAAGTTCTAACTAGGTGTTAAACTCCTCAAACTGATTTTAAATGCACAGACTTTTTATTTATTGATTATGAAAATACTAAATAAACGAAGACGAATAATACAATCGAGTAAGATAAAAATGAGCATGTTGGTACAAAACATGCTGTTGACACTTGTTAGATGATAAGTATTTACTAAACTAAGTTACAATCGATAATAAAAAAAATATTCATGAATAGTTTGGAGTGGAAAATGCCCATAAAGAATAATAGGGTGACATCTCTTTTAGGCTTTTAGGGGGTTTCAGCAGTGAAGTGGGTCCATTCTTCAGTCTATGAGTGACTCCTGCCTTAAGTAATTAAATATCTGCATTATTGCTACCGATTTGCCCTGTCCCAGTACTTCTGCAGTGCCCACTGTATTAAAATGAGCTCAGCTATTTATGGGTCGAAAACGAAAGTGATTCTGAAATGGCTTGTTATGAAACGGTGATGGTCATGTGGCCTTTCCTCCAAAACTATACGTGTATTTCCAAAACACACCGATAGTAAACATGTACAAATCGAAGGCATTTGATCTATTCTGCTAAGAAAACGTTGTAATGACTGTTCCAGCAATTATAGGCGGTAGTCACAAGTGAATGAGTTAACGGGAAGTTATTCACTTGCAAACCTCTTAACCACCCGTATTTAGACGGTCCCCACATTCCGCAATGGGATTGGCTGGAGCGCGCCTTCTGCGTTACGATTGGCCAGCAAGTCAAACACAAAGGCGCAAGCAGCCAATCCCAGCGGAGGGAGGCGGGACGTGTCTGAATACGAGCGGAATTAAAACACGTCTTCCACTTGAACTTGTCCGAGGGCGCTTCTCTGTTCTGAGGGTCAGTTTACTGATATGGAGAAAGCACCGATAATGAGGTGAGACCAGCACTCGGTGTATGATCTTGTCTGGTACTTTGCTGTTTATGTTAGATGGTTCGATGATGTCTTGTTGTGTGGTTTGAAGTGATTACGGATCCTCTTACGGCACGGTGAACCCCGGCTACGCGCCTGCTGCAGCAGCTGGACCAGGTAAAGTGCGTCTCTCCTATTGGTTGTTCACCTGAAGGTTGGATAAACCTGCTTTAACATATTAGAACCGTGTACTGCTGTTCACTGGCCCGGCGTGGGCTGTGTCTTCCGTATAGAGGGTCTCATACTCTGCTGTCAGTCCCCCTCTACTGCTCTAATCATTGATCAGGTGGGCGGAGTTTCTCAACACAGCGGTCGAAGGTGCACTGCGCGTGGCACTGTCGCGCTACTGCAGTCCGTCAATCACTGTCCAGTAGCCAATGGTTCACTAGATCCCGCCCTCACCTCAACCACAGCCCCATGTTTTGGTGTTAAATAGAAATAAATGGTTACAGTTGTGGTCAAAATATTGGTTTTCACAGTTTTTTCTGCCACATTTTTTTATATATATTTGGATGGCAACCCATTCTTGCCTAGTCAGTTCTTGAAGTTTCTGTTTTTTGTTTGTCCACCTTCTTTTTGAGGATTGACCACAGGTTCTCAAAGGGATTGAGATCTGGGGAGTTTCCAGTTTCCTTTACCCCTTCTTCTTGATGATTGGATAAATCTTACAAGCAGCAATGTTTTTGTGAAATCTTTTGATGCAATGCAATGAGGTAACCATGGGAGTAAGCATGGTTAACGGAAGAAAACGTAAAAAAACGGCTACCCTTTTAAAGCAATCAGTATGCTCTTCTAATCAGCATGGCATAGTGATAGTGTCTTGTCCTGATTAACCTTTTCTCCTGAGCTACAGAGCTCATCGCATAGGGCTGAAATGCAGTCATTTTGGTGTTGAGGTCTTTTTTTTTCATGGCAAGGAATGACTTTGCAATTAATTGCAATTGCAATCTGATCAATCTACACAATAAGAACAAAACAAGAATAAAATGTATCCCTAATTGTTGTTGAAACTGTTCCTCAAACATATATGGTTCAGTGTTTTTATGTACATACTTGTAAATGTAGATAAATGTAAGTATTTCCAGTTATTTTTGATATAGATATATTATAGACATGTAAACATTGTGCACATCGATCAGTCCTGTCAGTTTGCCCTTTTCAAGACAAATGCTAAAATTTATATGAAAAAAAGATGAACTGAAATTAGGACTGGGCAACATGGTAAAAGATATTATATCAATCCATGACACCCAGTATTTATTGTGATTATTTTGATACACAAACAAAATGCACCCATTGCAGCACATTTTCAAGTCAAGTCGGGAGGCTTTTTATTGTCATCTGAGTACACAGTGGAGTGAGATTACGCTCCCTCCGGACTATGGTGTCACACAGAACAAACCAATACAAAACAGACTACTACATAATGTTCAGTGTGCAAACACAGATGTGCAAACATCCCATAATTAATGCAGTGATTTTTATTCTACATTTGTTGTGCACTGCAGACTGCAGTCTCACTGTTACATACTATGAAAAGTGACTTCAGGGTTTTCAGAGACATACATGGCTATAGATATTCCTTGTCTATTGTCAGAGAAACCGAAACATAATGCTTATGCATTTACTGAGGCTATATGAAGGTAGATTTGTTCAATTCTGCAAAAATAAGTATATATTTCACATATGGGCTGATTTTGTTTCTGTGTGAATTCAGCTACTTTGTTCTTGAGTGTTTGTTCTTGAGCCTTTCTGTGTCCATTGAGAAATGGCTTACTGTGGTGCTAGTGAACAATGGAAAAGAAGGAAGTGGCGGGTGTGGCCAATAAAATCCCTTTGACTGAGTCTCAAATTAAGGCTTAGTTCCCTACATAGGGGTTTAGTGTGACAGCCCTTATTGTGGACAAATGGTAGAGGCAGATTTTTTTACATGCACTGGATATTTTGATTTATCTCAAATGTGATTGATTTATCTCACATAGGTTTGATTTATATCAGAATATAATTTTTTCATAGTTTAATAATGAATAATTAAATAAATTTCAACATTAACTAAACTAGGGGAAAAAATAAAAACATTTACACAGAGATACAGTTTTGATATTGGAACTATATCTGCCTGGATAACTGGTCAGATCTAAGCACCATTTGTCTGATCAATTTCTGATGTCTTCAGTCAAACTTATAATGCAAAATTCATTTTTTTATTGATATCATTTACTGTATTGTTACTAAGTGGTAACTAATAACTAAGGTGTCATTATTGTTGTGAGTCACTCTGATGTGCAGTGCATTCTGGGATATACACTATATGCCATTTGAAATTTTACATTTTTAAAGGTATTTTCGGAAACAATCTTTAGCCAGTTTTCTGGTGTACTGGGATCATTTGTACACGAGAATACACTACAAAACTGAATCCCTAGTAGGCTCACTACATAGGAAGAAAACAGACAACTGAGACACACCCAGATTTCCACACTGGTTGTTAGGTAAGACTTCAGTGTAAAGCACTCGACACTTCCAATTACAGACCAGATCAGCAACTGAGGTACATTTCCAAGAGTTATCAAAAGGCCTGAGGGTAAGTTATCAGATTATGGTGTACTTAAAAGATCAGTAATGTCAAGTGCTGTATGTTGGCTTATACATAGAGAGTTTCTGTGTGTATTTTTATTTGATCTAGGCAATTTTCCATTTTATTTTTACTGAAAGAAGTAGCTGAGTTGTTGAAAATCAAAAAGAACCATTGAGGAGAATAAAATTGAATATGATAGTATAGCTGGACAGTAAAGAAAATTTGTCATAATGTTTTAATGTTTGCTTAAATGTGTTCTGGGAATGTTTTACATTCCTCAATGTGAATGTAAAGTGAATGGCCAGAAAGGAGCCAGTCCTGAGCCACACCCTAACTGGTTTGACGGGCTTTCTTTCAGCTATGGCTGTGGCCCCCGTAGCAGGTGCCAGTACCCCATCGGCACCCCCTGCAAGTATGTTTGACAGTGTACCAGGTTATGAGGGGACAGTTGCAGGTGGAGGAGGTATTGTACAAGTCAAATCCTTACTTATTGTTTATATTTTCATTTGTCTTTATTCCAAATATGGCTAAAACTTTTATGCAATCCTTAAACTCTCTATACATTTTTCTTTCTCTTTGTCATTTATATCCTGATGTAGGTGGGTTCCTTCCTCCACCTATGCCAACAGTGCCTATGCCCGTACCAGAGGTTGGCCCTGCTCAGCCAAACTGGAAGTAAGCATCTTAATGAATGACTTTGTTCCTCTATAAGGAACATGCTACATGTACACATACATTGTTTTATTGCATAGTAAATTTCTTTTTGGGTTACCTGGACATAAAAGCAATTGCAATTAAAATATGGACAGTGTAATTCAATCCAGCCCTGTGGATTATTATTTCAGGTGTACACACCACTTGCAAAGCACTTGATTCATATACTGTATGCAAACAAACATAGACAAACCCTAAAGATACATAGTAATACAACCTCCAAACAGATCCTGGAGCACACACAGAGAATGTCAATGAAGCATAAACTTAAATTGATGTTGAATTATTTGGATTATTTATTTTCAGCATTCCCTCTATCACGGAGGATGCTGCTCGTGAGGCCTTTGTGAACTATGCCTCCAGTAAATGCTGTTACAGCACTGGCCCAGCCAAGGACGGAGTCATCACCAGCATGGAGCCTTTCAACACCTACAGGGTAGGTGAACATTAGCATTCCATTAATTATAATCATTATTGGATAGGTAAACTAGAATATGAAGTATTCATTTCTCTTCAGAGTTTCATACATACTAGGGTAAAACATGAGATGCACAAGCATATTTCCTCTTTTCAACAGACAGGACAACACTTGTAAGAACTGCATAATGTTGGGTAACCTGAGTAATTTGTGTTTAGACTTCTACTGATATTAATATACCACCTCAATCCACATTTTATTTAACTTTCAGCAATGGTTCTGTATCAAAAATCCAGAAATACATGTGTAATGTACGTCTTGAGAGGTTGCTCAAAGCGCAAATTCCACTTCACCATTGTAGGGGCCACCCAGGAGCAAGAAATACTGATTCCTGCATAAAGCCTTATAATTTAATCCTCTACTTTTGCTCTGTTTCTTTTAGTATCGCTTGGAGACCTTCACTGAATCCAGATCTACTGAATGGCTTCATGAGCCTTACACCAGTAAGTCTTCCATCAAGAGACAAAGGCTGTGACTGAAGTGGATCTCTATGTTTTAGGGCACTAATGATTATAACAGACATTTTTCTCCAAATCATAAACGGGAATTCAAATGTGATTTTGAGGGCACTATAATCTCCCACAATACACCAGTAATTTGTAGTAAACATCGTAGCTCTCTACGTAAGTTGAATATGAACCAGAATGCAACTGTGAGTCTCATTACTAAGCAACACATTGGAACAAATGATGCTGATGACATTTGCTCATATAGCTATTGAGATAGGTTGGCCAGTGATAGTTGCGAGCCACTGGATGCTGTGAAATTCAGATGTTTTCCCTTGTAGTTCATTAATGTGAGGCATATGTTTGTAAGTAACATAATTGAAATTCAGTAATTCCATGAACATCACAGACGTTTACTAACTTTAATTCAGAATTCAGTTTGTGTTATACGGAGCTTAAAACACGGCTCAGAAACTCACGTTGGTTCATGGTGGGATTTCACGTTCACGTTTGTTATGTTATAGGGATCCATCTTGGTCACAGCCAAAGTATTTACACATTCAGCAGCATCAGTGCATGATGGTGATGATGTCCCTCTTGTTCCAGATCAACCTGTAGATGCAGGTATTCAACATCCACCAATGCCATGGGAAATAGCACCCCAGATGCCAACCTTCTTCCAGGACAACACACAGAACATCAGAGTGCCCTACACCTCCTCAGTCAAGGTAAAGAAAATAAGAGAGAGAAAAGTAACACTTTTATTTATTGAGAAATAATGTAGAGGGGGGTGTGAGGCTCATCACAGACAATAATAGTGCAAAGTTGGAAATGCCTGGGGTAGGCGTGGTCTTGGTTTGACTTTGTTTTTATTTTATATGGTATGTTGCTGTTGTTAAACTATATAGTATAGGGCTCACTTTTTTACAAGACAGCACAAGATAGAATAACATTATAATGAAATGATGTGATGAGATGTTCTGCTGAACAAGAACAAGTAGAGGTACATTCTGTCTCTAACAGTTATGGTTAACATCTACTGCGCGCAGGATGTAAGCTGTGACAGGCAGTGATCCTATATGTGCAGCATTACAACCACAGAGTGAAGTGATGGCGCCTACAGTTTATATTAGTTAGCAAGTCTGCTGTATACACACAAGTGTTTCCAAAAAGTGTTGGATTGCAGTGATATTAGGTAGAAAGATAAAGGGTAGCAGGAACAATAATTTATTTAAAGATAATTGAGCTACATATTCAGAAGTAGTGTATCTCAGTCTGGCATCAAGTATAATGCAACATACCAGACATTTCAGCACGGAGTTGTAGAGGTTCCTGATGGTGTCCTGTGATAATCCATTCCATGCAGCTTTTAGATTCTCACGTTCTCACGTGCAGATTTTGCAGTAGTGGTGGAGTGTTGACAGGATGTCCAATATCATCCCACACATTTTCAATCAGGGATATGTATTATGATTGGCCATGGCATAGTATCTGTTTGTTTAAAGCCAGTTCTGAATATGGTAGCAGTATGTAGTTGAGTCTTGTCCTGTTGGAATAGTGCATTGAAGTATGCATTCAGTAAAGGTAGGGTCACTCATTCACATAGACCTCATTAATGTAACGTTGGGCTGTCAAAATGCCTGTAATGAAGACCAAAGGGGATCTGGCATTGGACAAAATTGCACCCAACACCATGAAACCAGGCCTTCTGGAAATGTGATATGTGACAACAAACTATTGACCTTGTCACTGACCACTGTGCCTCCACACAAAAATGGGCTCCACCAGGACTCATTACTGAAGATAACCTTCTGCCATTCTGAGTGACTTTATGACAGTCTGGCACAAAGCCACTGTTGTCATGTTTTGCAATTGGTTGATTCGGAGTGCAACTATTTGCAACTATTGTCATCAAGTGTATTTGTGACTATATGTAATTATATACTGATCAGCATAAGAAACAAGCAGCATAAACTTTGACACTTTAACAAGGCAAGTGACAAGTTGCGAATCAGTCAGGTCTTGTGTGGTTTTCCTGGTATGCAGTAGTAAGGACCTACCATAAGTGCTGCAAGGAAGGACAACAGATGAACTGGTATCAAGGCTATGGTCAGCCATTGCTCATTAATGTGGTCCATGGACCGTGGTGCCAGACACCTTAGGGCACCAGTCTAAGGTCATGTGGAGTCCATGGCTTGATGGATCAGATCTGTTTTGGTAGCATGAGTTGTACTGTATTACATTGGTATCTGTCAAAACAAGTTTTTAATTATTGGTTGTCTTTAACGGCCCAGACAGTTCATATCAATAGATTAGTTGTTCATCTGCTACAGGCTTTTGGTTAGACAGTGTGTTTAGGGTATAAATTGTACATGAGTGTGGTACTGAATGGTACTCCAATGTTTCTTAATGTTTGAAATGTTTCAATTCTCCATAGAATTGTCACGAATGCCTGGGCATGGGGAGGATGCCGTGCAAGGAGTGTACTGGCTGTGGGACAGTAAGTCACTTTTTATGACCAAATATCCTGCTTAAATAACTGATATATTGCCGCAGAATTAAATGCACACTGGTTTTCTTTGCTGACTGGCCGCATTTTATAGCATATTTATACCATAAATTACTGTATACTGTAAAAATACTCATTATTCTTCACAGTGTGGCCTCTCAGCATGATATCTTGTTAGCAAGCTGAAGACGTTGTAGTTGGTTAACTTTTAGCCTTGTCCCCTCTTACTTCTCCTAATTTGGCATTAAGTCTTATTGGTAAAAAAAAATAATAATAATAATAATTCCCTCCTATGTGTGTTTGGCTCAAATTTGGTTCAGCTGAGGGAGTATTGTTTGGTTTTGAAGGACCAGACAATATAAAAAAGGCTAGCATTAGATTTTAGATAGTCAGGATCCCTGTGTGCATCCTCGTTCACTTCCCCAAAGCAAAATCCTATTCTCCCATTGCTGTTGCATTTTAATGTTTAGCCAGCTTTGATGACACAAGTGTTGGAGATTCATGGTTTGTCTCTTCAGTTTACTTCACTCCCATTTCATACCAATGACAAGGAAAATACAGCTTGACATTCTATCATGATAATTAAAAATGCTTAAAAGTTGTTCTAATGTTCTAATCTCATCCTCCTACAGAAAGTCTGCTGGGTGTGTAATGGCTCTGGTTTTCGCAATAATAATGATCGCTGCATGCACTGCAGTGCACGTGGGAGAGAAAAGTAAGCTACATCCCCTACACAATTTGTTGCTATTGAGCTCTTAACATGGCTGCTTGGCTGTCAGTGTTTTGGTTTGAGTTTGGTTAAAGTATTGTGACGCCTGTTTAATATTGATTTCATCTGCAATGATTATTAAAAAGAGTTTATTCTGCTTGTGTCAGAGTGACTGTTTTTACTGATCAGGTGAGGCTTTCTAAAAGATTTTCGAGCATGGCAGTAAGGATGTGACTGCATTTAGTCACGCTTTAGGATGTTGGATGATCAGCTCCCCACCTTATCCCCAACTAGCAAACTCATTCCAAAAGTATTAGATAGAGCACCCTCATTCCAGAGAACACTGCTCCATGGCTAAATGGTGGGGAGTTTAAACCCCTTTAGCCTGTGCCTGCCATTAATTAAGCAGGGTGCAAACAGGTTCATTTTTACCTGCTTGAGAGGGTCATGTTCAGTGTATCTCAATATCTAGATATTTTAGTATTAGTAAACACTTCTTCTAATTAATATGTCATTTCATTGTGCTCAATATAAATAGGTCAGTAACTGGGGGTCCAAGAACCCAAGGTGCAGGAACCCTATTGGCTTTGATAGGGTTGTTCCTCCTCCACCTCTTTTTGTTGTTCTTATTTTTATTCTGCCCCAAGAACCATATAGCTCTGAGAACTTGAATTTTGAGCTAATTTGCATAAAACTCACAAATTTATTGCAAACTGTTGTGTTGTTTTCAGCTGTATTAGGTGCAATGGGCAGGGCACTAGCAAGTGTGGCACCTGTAATGGGAGTAGACAACTCCTTATATTTATCAACCTCAAGGTCCAATGGTAAGATCTATATCATTGAAGCATTTTTCACAAGAATATTTTGCTTTTGTGATACCAGTACTAACTTTGGGACTACCAATTCTCAAACTACTGTCCAATTCACTTTGAATATCAGAAGCTTCCACCATAAAATACCATACCATCATAAAAATAATAAGGGTTGAAAAATATTGTGAAATATTTAATATGTGGTTCATTTCTGTAAGTTCTTTGTCTAAAAGCCATTTAAAATGTGAAGTTAGCTGTGTTCCGTGCTCCTCAGGACCAACAACAAGCAGGATTTTGTGGTGGAGCAGTCCAGCGGTCTGAGAGTGGAGAATCTCAGTAAAGTGTCTGGCACGGAAATGTTCAAAGACTCCCAGTATATGGTAAGTATGCACATAGAGTGACATGCAAAAGTTTGGGCACCCCTATTTTATGCAATACCTATGTGTTATTTTAATTTTGTACAATTTTGTGGGGAAAATAAATAAATAAATGAAAAGATAGGGGTACCTTGGAAAAGTATAGGAAACCTAGGAGCTCTCAGATAACTTTGGCCATGGTCTCAGACCTTAATTAGTCTGTTAGGGTTATGGCTTGTTCACAGTCATTGTTATGAAAGGTCAGGTGATGCAAATTTCAAAGCATTATAAATAGCCAGACTCCTCTAAACGTGACCCAAAAAACAGCAATCATGGGTTCTTCTAAGCAGCTCCCTAGCACTCTGAAAATGAAAATGGTTGAGGCCCACAAAGCTAGAAGATATTAAAATGTTTTCAGGTTGCTATATTCTCAGTTGATAATGTAATTAAGAAATGACAGTTAACAGGAATAGTAGAGGTCTTTGGCCGCAATGAACAAAAATATGTTTGGAGAAAAAAGGCCACAGAATTTAATGAAAAGAACACATATCCAATGATTACTCTTGACTATTACTACAGGGAACATTTCATGGGTCGATTGAAGAATGGATTTGATGATATTTCACCCAATTCTGGAAGCAAACATAACACCATCTGTAAAAAAGAAGCTGCAGTTGAAAAGAGGCTTCTACAAATGGATAATGATCCTTAACATAGTTAAAACTCACAATAGACTTGCAATCTCAAGGTTTTACCATGCCGCTCACAGTCCACTGAACATAATTGAAAATCTATGGATAGAGCAGTGCATGCAAGATGGCCCAGAAATCTCACAGAAATGGAAGATTGTTTGCAAGGAAGAATGGATGAAAATCCCTCAAACAAGAACTGAAAGGATACCAAAAGATTTTACAAGTTGTGATACTTGCCAAAAGGGATGCTATTAGCTCTTAACCATGCAGGGTGGCCAAAGTTTTGCTTCAAGCTATTTTTCTTTTTTGTTATTTTGAAAATTTAAAGACGAACATGCCTATTTTTTTCTTAAAAAAGGGAATGTGTAATCTTTATGCCTTTGGGAGATCATTTAATTTTCATCTTGCTTAACTGTTTAACTCTGGTTTTGACCTGGGTTACCACTCTCCCTTTCTCTCTTTCTCAATCACATACTCATGCATTTGGTGATTTGTGTTGTAGGTTTACCCTGTGTTGGGTTTTCCAGACCCTGCAGTGGCTCAGGCTTCTGAACGCATGATAAGAGAACATATGTCCAAGTATGGACAGACATCCCGTATTCTTCAGCAGGTACTGCTATTCTCTATATATGGTGACCCCTATGAGCTAACCACACTACTTACAGTAGAAACCTGGTCAAGTAACTAGGCTATCACAGCTGTAGACTGACCATGAATGTTGGAGATATTAGGTCTTGTTAGAAACAGTCCTATCCTAACAGTCAAACAAGCTGCTTTACATCCATAGACCTTGTGTTTTTATGACATCAGAGGCCTCCTCTTTACACATCCATGAAAATCAAACTTGTTTGCTCTCTTTTTGATGGTAGATCCCATACTTTGAGGAATAATTCATTGGAGAATTCTTCACACATTTGGTGTTCTGATCATGATCTGAACTTTCTAGGACAGTCTGGAAACTAAAATTAAAATTAAAACTAAATTTTAAGTCAATGAAAAACATTCCAGGGGGAAGATGCACCTGACTCTGATTTTAGACATTTTAGGAATAAATGTGGAATCCTTACTTTTTTGTTCACATATGGTCAAAAATACAAAGATTTTCATGGGGTGTTCTGATTGTTTCAGGATTGTTCATTAACTATTTAAAATATTAGCATCCACCCAGAATTTCTCGTTTTAGTGCAGGTAACCTAAACTCTATAGTACTGACATTCTGCTTTGTAACTGAGTGTAAATCTTTCCCACTGTAGCGTCACACCATTGAGCTGATTCCCGTCACACGGGTCAACTATGCATGGAAAGGGAAGACTCATCTCTACTTCGTGTTTGGGAATGAGACGAGTGTGTACACAGACAACTACCCAGCCACCTGTTGCTGCTCAGTAATGTAGTTCAACACAGTGAAGGCCTGGCGCTTGGAGAAATGCAAAGCAGTACAATCGATTTAGTGTGTCTAGCACAGTGTTTCACAGCTCCAGTCCTGCACAGCCCTCTGCTCTGAAATATTGTTATCCCCAACCCTTAGACATCCAGTTCAGCATATGAAGGGTTTGATAATTAGTCTTAGTCTTAATGCTTGCCCTTGTAAAATGAGGTTTTAGCTTTAACTGACCCTCAGTTACTAATTAGCAAAGCTGTTCTGAAGAAAACAGCATAGCATTAATAAACTATGTAAGGCGGGGGGACTGCAGGGCCAAGATTGAAAAATACTGTTCTAGACACACATAAAGACACAGAATATTTAATGAGTGCAGTGCCTCTGTTCTGCCTGCAGTGGGTGCTGTTTAGCAAGGGTAACATTACATTGCCGAAACAAAGTTTACATGGACGTTGCTGAAAGGGAAATGATGAATGTGCAGTTAAAACATATGTGTACAGATTTAGTAATTGGAAATGATTCAGGAGTGTAGCCTGTTCTTTCTTTTCCTATTCTTTTGTATGTCTTTCAAACAGCCAAAGAACAGCTTAAGCAAAATATGCTGTAAAGTAAGTGCTGAAAAGGCCGTTTAACTGTTAAGTGCTGTTTGATTTCATTATGAAATTGTTAGCCTCCCTGATTCCATTATTTGCCAAATATGTAAGAAGAGAAATAAGAACATAATAAGATGATGATAATGAAAGAACTAGGATATTTGTTCTTAAGAGTGTCAGTCACGTTATCATTTGCATTTACTGGCTGCCTCATTGTGAAAGATCATTTATAAATCCTTTTTGGTGTGTTTACTGAAATGTCAGTTTTAAATAACCATGTATCTTTTAAATGATTCAAAACATTATTTTGATAATTTTAATAAAGAAATACATATTTCTATACCAATTCATGTAGGGTTTTTTTATTACAGTAAAAATGAATTTTTTATTTGGCTCAGAATCACATACTTCATACATATTTCAAGCCTTTTTATATTTTTGATTGATATGTGTCTATATAGATGACCTCCTTTCACTTAGTGTATCTAAGTGTGTGTGACTGTGTCATTTGAAAAGGTGTCCAACTCTTGTGTGTGACTGTACCACTTTTGTAAGTCGCTCTGCTAAATGCCATAAATGTAAATGTAAATCTAAGTGTTTTATACAGAGATGACTGGAATCAAAAATACAAAAATGTTTAAAATACACTTTTTGTGTAACGAAACTGCAACCACAGAATAAACTCACTGGAAATAGAAATTCCAGTATAAAACACAAAAATAAAATTGTAAATGTCAGAGTAAGTACATTTACTGTTGTTATTTTACTTGTTCAGATGTTTAATCTCCTAAAAGCATATTTTAAATGCAGAAATGCAGCTTTTAAGACAAATAATGACTAGGTCTGATATAAAACAGTGTAAAAATTGGATGATGGAGAATGGTGGAGAATAGAGAGAACATTTTGTCATCTGTCATTTTGGAACAAAGTCCAGAAAGACTCTTTCCATTTGTCTGTCAGAAACAATGACACTAGTTACATGCTGCATGGCCCAGTGTGTATTGCAGAGACCAATACTGTGTATTCAACATCACAGTCACTCCACAACCTCTTTCCTTCACCTGTGAGCATGTATTCAACAAACAGAGATCTCCTTTCTCTGCTCATAAAGTACCAACTCCAAAGTGAGATTCTGCTTTTACTTTTGCTTAAAGTCAGTGCCTGTTTGCTAACACACAATATATGGCGTAGTCCAAATTACAGTATTTGTGGTATCATGGGGGTGGTATGCAACCAGTTGCAGATTTAACTCAGTCAATATTGGCCAAGTAGTAAACTGACTGAGCCAAAAGAGGGTGCTGTTACATGAATCTAATGACAAATGTATGACAAAACCTGAACACTGGTCAAAAGATTTAAATTATCTCCAGATATCGTTCATTTTTTCTTTTATTTTTTCTTATGAACTTTTCATGTATCAGCACTTCAAGTCCAGTGAATAACCTGTAATGGTGCAAAGTTCAGTGACCTCTAATGTGTGCAAAGGTGAGCAGAAAAATGTCACAACAAGGAAAAAATAACTAAACAATGAAATATAATATAAACAGTGTTTTAGTTACTTTTGGCCATGCAAGCTGATTGGTTGAGTTGCATTGAATTGTTTTTTTTTTTATCTCATCATAACAGCACATTTTTGTTTTGTTTTTTTCCACAAATACTCTATCACACCACTGAAGGACACTGCTAAGTAAATAGCACCTTAAACTCTTTCAGTAATGTAATAAATGACCCAAGCAAAAGAGCAAATGGAAATTAAAAGCTTCAAGTCAAAGTGGGGGACCTGGAGGGGGATCTGGCACTTAATATGAAGAGAAGCGCTCCCTCTCCCACACTCTCTCTCCTCCTATCCCTCACCTCCCTTTCTCATTCTTTTTCTCACTTCATCCCTCTCTCCTTCTCTGCCTCTCCATCCCGCTCACTTTTTTCACACCCCTCTTTATGCAGACACTCCTCCCCTCTCCCTCTCTCCTTCTCAGCTTTCATTTTCACCCCCTCTCTAATCAGAAATTGACTCCACCCTCTCCTCCTCCCTCCATCTCTCTCCTGCTCTCTACCTCCCTCCTACCCCTCCTTCATTTTCACACCCCTCTCCATTCAGAGACAGACTCCTCCCTCTCCTCCTCCCTTCCTCTCTCCTCTCTGTTTGAGTCTGGGTGTTCAGTAGCTCAGTAAGCAGTGCATCTCTCCGCAGCTGGGGCAGCTTCATTCTCTCCTGCAGGATGTCGGGCCCTTGGATCAGCTCCATACTGCTGCTCTTCACCATCACCTTTCTGCAGAGCACACTGCTGGAGGCCAAGGTAAAACACACACACACACGCACACACACACACACACACACACAGCTTTACCCTGGTTAACACACAGACACACATTGCCACTGCTGTAGGTTGTTTACTGTCAGATGACATCACTATACTAGGACAGAGTTCATGTGTTCAGTGATAATCAAATATATTGCAAAGGATCCCATGTACAGGGTATGCACTACTTTTAATTTTCTTTACAAAAGTGTCCTTTACAAGAGAGCCCTAAGTAGTACCTTTACTTTTAAGATGTTGCTAAAAACAAACATGTCTGGAATATTATGGAATGATGTTGAGAAACAGTCATAGTATATGAATATCTACTGCATGCAAAATTAATGAGTTATAAGAGTGGGAAATGGAAGTGTATGTGATACTTTGCTTCAGGCATTTATATTATATATAGGTGGGTCCAGACCTCTATTCTATAGCTTTAGGATGGTCTAAGCTTGTGAATTTATAGGGTTAATAGGCAGCTTTGGGTGTTGACTGTTTTATTGACTGTTCATTTTATTTTATGGTACTACTCAAAGAACCCTTTGTAACACCTTTATTTATATGAATGTAGTTGGTATAATATATATACATCCTTATCAGCCAGTGTCTCCAGGTTAATACTGTTATTGTTGAAGCACAACCTTACATCTTTTGTTTGTGTGAAAATAACAAATGTTCTAAAATGTATTGTAAGGTAATGTAATGTGCTGTTACTTCAAGTTATTTTGCAACATTTCTGTTGGTGCATTTGTCATGAAATATTCATATATTCAATTTAATATCTAATGGGAGTTTTCCATTGGTGTAAAAACAATTCACATAAAACAGGATTTTAATATAGCAGTGGTGATAATGGCACATCAAAAGGGCACTGTTAGAGTTTGCAGTAATAGCATATGCTGGGCTCATGTGATTTAGAGGTACTGCAAGTGAATTGACCTGCATTCATTACCAGGCAACGGTAGAGATTGTATGACAATGCAGCTCTGTTCCCTCAAAAAAAAAAAAAGAAATATATTCTGGAAAGTTCTGAGAAGCAAGCTGCAGACCATCTCAGAAAAAAGAGCTAAGGAATATATCAAATAATAATATGAGCCTATATTTAGAAGCTATTATAGTTAAGCTCAAAGCTCAAGTGTATACTGAAAAACAGGACTTGTTAGACAATCTGTAGGGAATGTGATGCTAATACTGTGATGCTAAACAGATTTGGAATGCTGCACTGGACTTCAGGTTTATACTGAAAATACAGGTTTAGAAGACTAATTAAGACTGACCATTTTGTATTAATCTAGCATGTTCAAAACAGTTCTATTATGTATTTGTGTTGTGCTGAGGTTCAATAAGGTTAAATACATTACCATTCTAGCAATCAGTATGATGAACCAGACAGGTAATTTGTTGTCCCCATTAGGGCTACAGAGCTTTAGATATCAGATACCTCGTTATAATCAACTGGACTGAGTTATGTGGCCTTGTTTGTTTACATTAATAGCTCAAATTAGCAGATGCATTTACTGCTTTTCTGTGTACTAGAGTCTACTGGCTCTAAGCAAATGAATATCTGAATGGTTGCGTTCAGCACCATGGACAGTGCACTGAGGAAAAAAAAGCAATATGCACAAAGAAGGACAGATCAGATAGGGTTTTGAAAAGAGACTGAAGCACTGGACTGAAGGATCTCTGTGTTCTTCAGAGAATTGAACAGGAGTCATTAGGTTTGAAGAGAATCAAAAGAAAACATGGAGCAGAAGTTTATGAAAAGAAACAAATTTGAGGCAGATATTTTTGAGAGAACTGAACATGAGGCATTGTTTATGGAGAGAATCGAACATTGCTCTGATGTTTGTAGAGAGAAGCAAACATGGGGCAGTGTTTATGGAGAGAATTCAAAATGAGTCAGCTGTTTTTGAAGAGAATCAAACATTGGACAGATATTTTTGGATAGAAACAAACATGGGGCAGATTATGAAAAGGTAGGACAGTTGTTTATGAGAGAACTTAACATGGGCAGATCTTAATGGGGAGAAACAAATATTTATGGCATTTAACTGACACGCTTATCCAGAGAGACTTAGAAGGTTACTCATTTTACAGAGGTGGGCCAGAGTAGTGTTAGGAGTCTTGCTCAAGCACTCTTATTAATGTAGCACTGCATAGTTGCCCAGACTGGGAATCGAACATGGTGTGGTGGCTTGCTGGTGGTGTTTCCTGTTGTGCCACACCAACAGAGAATTGAGCATAGGGCAGATGTTTATGTAGAGAATCAAACATGGGCATATTTTTACAAAGAGAATTGAGCATGGAGCAGATGTTTATGAAGACAAACAAATATGGGGCAGATATTTATTTAGAGAATTAAACATGGGGCAGATATTTATGGAGAGAAAAATTAAATAGATTTTTATGGAGAGAATTGAACATGGGGCAGATTTTTAAGGATGGAAATGAACATGGGGCAGATGTTTATGAATAGAAAGAAACATGACGAAGCTTTTAATGGGGAGAATGAAACATAGGGCAGATGTTTAAGGAAATAAACATGGAACCGATTTCTATGGATGGAAATGGGGTACATGCTTTTGAATAGAAACAAACATGGAGTATATTTTTATGGGGAGAATCAAACATGGGACAGATTTTTATGGATGGAAACTAACACAGGGCAGATTTTAATGAATGGATTTGAACATGGGGTAGATTTTTATGGATAGAAACAAACATATGGCAGATTTTTTATGAATGGAAATGAACATGGGGTAGATGTTTATGAATGGAAATGAAAATGGACCAGATTTCTATGGATGGAAATGAACATGGGGCAGATGTTTGGGGTGGAAAAATGCAAAGAAACAAACAAAAGGCAGACTGGTTTGGAACAAGATGAACAGATTTCTGGGCTAAAACACTCCTGGTTTGTTTTGAGAATTAGAGAATATGAGTTATTTAAATAAAATGAAGCCAGCTGAGCCAAATACAAACACAGACACAAACTAAGCACTCTCCAGTGATTTTGGAGAGAAGTGAACATGGAAGCATCATTTTTATTTGTCTAGAATACTAAACTATGCTGCTGAATGCTGAGTGGATGGAGTCAATAAGAGTGGCTGCACAATCTAATTAGCTGAAACACAGAGAGAGGAGGAGGTTGCTGTCATGGCAACTGCTTTCAGTGAACATGAGCACATTCATTTTCCTCTTGGAAACAGCACACACACACACATACACACGCAGTGAGATTTCATTTCACAGATATCTACAGCGCTGAACTCAAACGTTCATTAGCTTATTAATTCTCCATTCTCCATATTTAAATGTTACATCTCCAACAGCAATAGGTCTCACCTTAATGTGAATTAAGAACAGCTGAATAGAATTATGGATGATGTTGTCAAGCAGTCAAAATACATTATTAAATATTTCATCCCTGACCACTTGCTGGCAGCTTTTTTTGTTTTTTGTTCGTGAGGCTTATTCTTGTCTTTTCTGGTGGTTCGTTTCCTTTCGTGCAAAGATTTTGACCCGTGGTATGTATTAATCAAATAATTGTAATTATCAGATGTTTATTTACTAAAACATGAACATGAGACAGATATTTATGTATATTAGATATTTAAAGAAACAAACATGGGGACAGGTTTTTATGGAGAGAAACATGTGGCAGGTGTTTATGGAGAGAAATTAACATGAGGCAGATTTTGATGGATAAAAACAAACATGGGGCAGATGTTTATGGAGAGAAACCAACACTGGACAGATGTTTATGGAGAAAAATTAACATGGGGTTGATGTCTATAGATGAAATGAAACATGGAGCAGGTGTTTATGGGTGGAAAAATGCAAGAGAAATATGTTTATATATAGAATTAAGATAATAGAAGCTAATATAAAAAAAATAAAGATAGCGTTAATAATAATAAAAGAAAAGTTCTAATGTTTCAATAAACAGTTGGTGCTTAGAACATTTTGGAAGTGTGAAACAGTGGGAGAGGAAAGAACGACAGGAAGTCAGCAGTTGGATCCATAACATGAACAGATGGACAGATTGAGCTCAAACTACCCACACACAAGCACACGAACTTGCATGCAGCCTCCCATAAACACACATATGTATGCCTCATGAGGCACCGACGTCATAACACGACAGAGTGAGTCACCAGTTTTCTGAGTCATCGCCTCTGCTCTTCACCTCTAAACGTCACAGGCTGGGTTGTGTATCTATTATTCATCACCTCATCACTTCATCAGCCCTTACAAAACCCTCCACCTTGCACAGAGCTTTCATTACACATGCTAGTCCCATTGAACACCAGCTAGAACTCACAGAACAGGGCTGTGGCTACTTAACCCATAGTCAGGAATAATGTTTACATTTCGGTTGAGGTTGAGCCAATTGCCTTTCTTAGTTGTAGAATGTATAATTAAAGCATAGTAAAATTACTTTATCAGGGAAAACTGAATTGGATTTCAGGTTATGGAGAAATTTACATTCTCCATGCATGATTCAGTGAGCTATTTTAGAAATGGATTAAACTACATTCAGTGGAGAAATAGCTTTGAAAATCCTCTTTACAACAGACATACTGTTAAGTGCAGATAGCAAATAGCTTCTCTAGCTTTTGTGTAGCCAACATCTTCTTTACAGCCTAAAATTACAATAAATAAGCCAGGACAACTTAACTGATTACAGTGTTTTCTGAGTTAACTCAAATTTGTTTAATCAAACGTTTGCCTAACTTACATTTTTATACTTCTGCATCTTAGTAACATTAGTTAAAACTGCAGCCAAATTAAACATTCTGTAAGATGTTGTTTACTATTTATTCCCATCTGTAGGTTAGCACCCGTTCAGTGGCGTTAAGTGCCCCGCTCAAGGGCAACTCTGCCGTAAATGCTGATGAAGTAGAAAGTAAACCAGGAAACCTTCCAGTTTTAAGCACATTTCCCTAACCTGTAGGCCACAACTGCCCACGTAATGAATTGAGTGCAAATATGGCAAAAAAAACACTAGGTGGAGTAAATGTGAATCAAATGATGTTCACAACGTAAATACAGCTGAGCTGTGTCCTAAAGTTTAGAAAAGCAGGTTTAGAAAAATATGCTTTGTTTGATTTATGGACTAGAAGGGCATTTTTTCCTCCTAAGGTGGTCTTGAGCAGAACACCTAACCCCCAGATGCTCCATAAGTAGTGAGGTGACTGCCAAAGGCTCCGGGTCTGTATCCTCAGTGACCCTTTTGGCTGTTCTGTGTGCGTTAATTCTCACACGTGTTAAACACTCCTCAGATTCCTGACCACAGAGGGCTGTGGTACTGATGGGAGTCAAACCTATGATCTCTTGCATTCTGACAAGAGAGACAGACAAACACTATGATAAGTCATCATATTAATTTGGGTGTTGATATTTTTGATAGATTAGGGTTAAATCATAGTTTATGGCCACTGTCCAGCAGTATTTAACCCAACTCTGAGAATGAGCACACACACAACAGCTAAAAGGGGCAATGAACATAAAGTGCCATTCTACCCTAAAAACAAGGCACTTTCTTTTCTCAAACCAGCTTCGCTTAACCTTAGGTCTAAACTTAGGCGTGTGTTCTATTTAGGTTGCACTTATGAATCATGGGGCTGTTGTGGCTTACAGGTTTAGAGTCGTGTGCAGGTTTAAACCCCTGACCCAACAGGGAAGGGAAGTGAGGGAACAACTTTTTTTCTGCCTCAACATGATTGACTGAGTTGCTCTTGATCAGACATCTAGCCCCAAGACAGACATGTAGGACATATAGCCCCAAACTGTTCTGGCCCACTGTGTCAGTGTGTGTTCTCACTGGAGGTGTAAGAAAATAAAGATATGGGTTAGTATTGCAATATTATGTTTTTTAATACTGTATTGATTCCCAAAAAAAAACAAAAAAAACAATATTGATTTTTAATGAATAGTTTTCATGCAGTGATCGGTGCAGGTGGCTGTCAGTGGTTCATTCTGAATAAGCTTTAAACTCGGAAGGTCTAGCCTGCTCTCACAGTGAAAACATCTTCATTTCACCCTGTAAAATGACTGTATATTGTATATTAATTTTGTAGAAATTTGTTTGAAATTACTTTCAACAAAAACAAATATAAAGATGGTTTGTTCTCCATTATGTGATCATGTACACTTTACAGCTGGTTTGTAAAAGCTGACTCATTAACTGACAGATGGTGATTGTTTTGAACGCAGCAGTAAACAGGGCGTGATGCCTGGTAGCTGGAGGTAAGAGAACTTTATGGCTGTCTCAGCATTGTTCATCACATGACCTTCCAAAGCTTAAACATTCCCCCTCCTCTGCTGTGGCTGAAAAATGAAACAAATGGGAGAGCTTAGCCACACTGGCTGTGAAGCCTAATGTATGACACAGGGCCTGTAGCTGTAATCATTTTTTGGCTTGAGATGCAATATTGGATTGAGTTCCCTGAACCCTGCAGCTCTGGGTTGGATATATCTATGCGGAGGTGCATGGTGGATGTACAAGTGGCTGTCACAGTCTGCTGACACTGCAGACTCGAGTGAGTGCAGCTTAAAGAGTCTCTGACTCTGTCACTTTTCTTCTGTCTCACTCTCTCACCTTGGTCTCAAGAGGAATTCATATGTATGTGACTAAAACAGCATTTCAGAATTTGTACAATTTGTACTAAATATAGTTTGACACAACTTAATAACACAACCCAGGCACACAGAAATTTTTGAGTGGAGAATATTACAAAACAACCAGTGTAATTATATTACCAGGGGCTCCCCCTTAACCTAAATCGAAATGTAATCCTTAACATATCCAAAACTTAAACCTAACTTACACTTAGCAAAAGATTATTTAAAGTCCTGTAAGTTGTGAGGTGGGGCCTCCATGGATCACATCAATGAGCCTTGGTTGCTCATTGACAGGTCACTGGTTGTACTTCCTTGAAGCAATTTTGTTGGTATAGTTACATACCAGGAACACCTCACAAGACCTGCCTGATGTTTTGGAGATGTTTGGACCCAGTCGTATAATCATGACAGTTTTGCTCTTGTTAAAGTATCTCAGATTCTTATGCTTGTCCATTTTTCCTGCTTCCAACAATGAAACTGTAACAATAACTGACTGCACACTTGCTACCTAATATATCCTCCCCTTGAAAGCTGCAACTGGAACAAACATAATCAAGGTTATTCCCTTCACCTGATAGTGGTTTTAATGTTATGGCAGATCAACTAAAATGCAGTGCAATACGATACAGTAATCATGCAGAGACATCCCTCACACTAAGACATTTTCTTTCTTTTATTCCCCACTGAAGCATATTTATACACAACACAGTGTGTCCCAGGTGGCTTGGTGCCCAGCAAATATTCCATTACCCAGCATGCTGCTACCTCCAGCTCAGACACAGCATTACAACAGACACTGACCTTGAAGTTAATAGCTTGGAAGGTAGAAATATTCATAACAAAATAATTTCACTTTTCTCATCAAACTTTGCCTTTTTTTATCACATTATTGTTAGTCATAATGTTTAAGGATTTAAATACATAAAAAAAACTGCACAGAACCCTGTACACCAGGGGTTACCAACCCTGCTCCTGGAGGGCTGCCTTCCTGCAGCCTTTAGATTCAAATCTAAACGACCCCACCTGAACCAACTAATTACTGTCTTCAGAAGTTCTTGATTGGCTTAATGGGGTCTGTCACTGAAATAATACAGGAAGATGACAAAATCATGCACCTAACAACTGAGGTTAGTTCCCAAAAGCTATCAAGTAGGTTCCTTAAACACTGAACTATCTGTGAAATGACACAGGAGGTTGATGACATGCACAGTTAGAAATTTGACCCCACCCATTCACTTTACCTATACTCCAAACCCTACCTTGCAAGCTCTTCCTTTGGGGTCTTCAGGTAGGCATCTTTCTTCATCAAGGTTTCACCGAATTAAGCCCACAGAAGGTTCAACAGTCAAGTCTAGCATCCCAGCCCCATTCCCCTCCAAGCCCCTATCTTTGAGATTTCACAGGATAATACTCACAGCCTCAGTTCCTTCAACATATATACAAAACAGCCTATAACGCAGCCCTACCCTTCTACTCCACAACCACTGAATAGCTCTTTCAGCTACTTCTGACAATTCCTTCATATCTGCCTTCAATACATGACCTCTGAACCCAAATTTATCCAACAATGCTGTAGATTTCCCTATTAAACATCCTATCTCTACTGGTCTAACATTTGCCTTACACCCATGCTCTCTCACCTCAGCCAGGAAATCTGCATATATCAGCCTTTTCCTTTCATAAGCTACCTCAACATCATCTTCAAATGGAACAGTCAGCTCAATAAAATAAACTATTGTTAGATATGGGTGGGAGTTGAAACCTGCAGGAAGGTAGCTCTCCAAGAGTTGTTGACCCCTGTATTATTTTGTTCTATAGCAAATAATAACAATATATATTCTTATTCAATTGGGTTTTAAATTTAGATGGAATTAAAAATTGTTTAACTACTTATTGTGTAAAGTGTAAGTATCTAAATATTGAAAAAAATCTTTATTAAGTACTTCTGAACATTGGCAACAATTTTTACAGTAAATCAAGGCAACATCTTAGTATAATAGCTAACTTCAAAAAAAATTGAAGTGGACAGAAGGACAGTGATCCTAACACACCTATAAAACAAACTCAAGAATCCCACAGAACTAGAAGCATTCTCCATAGGGTGACTATTCTTCCCCTTTTTAGGATGTGAAAAATGTGTCCAGCTGGGATTTTGCATTTCACACCATTTGCTACTACAGTGGCCACATATTCTATTTGTGGAATTTTTACAGCTTTAAACACATCTGTTTAAGTCCCGCCCCTACTATTGGTCTACATACATGTAGCTGCATCTACATCAAACATTAGTCAAACTGCTTCCCATCACAGCTGATTGACCACAGTCTAAAATGCCGAAACACATTTCACACTCACAACATCCATATTACACAACTAGAGGTGACTGTTTAAATGCTTTATCTGCTCAAAGCAGGTCACCACAATGACTTAATGAATCTTCCCTTTGAAACTTGATACTCTCAATGTGCCATTATGATCTGTGAAAGCCTACTCAACCAGTATGAATCAACAGAATGGTTGCTGCGTTCCTTTCATCTTATTCAACATCCTGTGTATGAAATGAATCATGCATTTAATCTTGCTTTTTATCAGTGTAAACAAAGAGGGGTACAGGTCTTACAATTACTTTTTTTATTTTCATTTTAAGACCAATTTATGTCACCAATATATATTATTTTTATAATGTATATCACATAATAATAATAATAATAATAATAATAATAATAATAATAATAATAATTTGAAAGAGCAGTGTTAAACAGCTGACTGCTCAGTCATTGATATGTACAGTTGTATGCAAACATCCAGCAGCCCTGCTTAAAACGTTGAAGGCATAATATTAAAGATTACATGTTCCCTTTGTATTTTGGGGTTTGGGTACCCTTCATGGTTAGTACCCAGTAGCGCCCGCTTTTGCAAGTATAACAGTTTGTAAATGCTTTCAATTCTTGTTTTTAATCCATTCTTCCTTGCAAATATCTTCCAGTTCTGAGGAATTTCTGGACTGTCATGCATGCACTGCTCTTTTGAGGCTTATCCACAGATCTGTCTCTGAATATTTTCTTGCTTTTCCACAACTTATCTTGACCTCTACTGTACTTGTCAGTCTTATAGGCTATTTTCATTGGTTTTGTGGTCCATTTTCATTTTCAGTGTTAGGTGTGTTTCATCTTTACCTTTATGCACTTTGAAGATTGTTTCTTTTTCAATTTGCTTAAGTGTTCACAGCTACAGTAAATTTTACCAGGGATGCCCAAACTTTTGCATGCCACTGTACAAGTACATGAAAGGGGCAGTTTAAAATAGCTACCCATTTTGAATTCATTGTTACATCATTGCTGTAACAAAAATATATTTTCTCCAAAATGGCAATTTTATAGGAGAAGCAAAGAAATGTTCTGTGCTTTCAGTGGAAGTCTAGGTAAAAAAAAATGTTAATGATGCAAGGACAGCACATTCAGTCTGTAGTTTAGCCTGTCTGTGATGTGGAGTGTTATTCCTGCACACAGTCTGTGTAGAAGATGTTTGTTCAATTGTTCTGTATTTTTCAGCCCAAAAAGTTTATCAGTGAGGCAAAATACAAGCTAGCCAATCATAGCAGGGCTCATATCAGTCATGAGAACACAGTAACAGGTTAAAGCAGAGAACCATTATGACAGGAGGGATAATGGTAAGGGATCTTAAAAAATACCTCTCTGTCTCTCTCTTTGTGTCTCTGCCAGCCTCTTTCTGCCATACATGGTGGCGGAGCTATGCGCCATCGTCGTGACCTGCGTGACTCTTTGCCATATGAGGCCCAGATGATGTCCTATCCAGCTGCTGACTTCAAGGGTCGGGGTAACGAGCTGTACTACCAACCAGAGGCAGTGAGAGCACAGGGGCTGGGCCAGGCCCTTCAGCGGCTGATGGAGAATGACCAGCGGCGGGACCAGGAGGCAGCATACCTGTCAGGTTTGCTGCGTCTCCTGAGTGAGGCAGATAACAATGGCCAAGGGAAGCAAGAGGAAGAGGAGGAAGATGAAGAAGACTTCCAGGGGCCGTACCCTCCAGACTATGATGAGACAGAGCAGACTGTCAGCATGGCAAAGCCACGGGCCCTACTGGACCCCCAGTTAGCTGATGCTCTTCTTAACCACTACAGGCAAGAGAGACTGCTGCAGACTGGACTTAATCCCACCTCCAACAACCTCCCTGAGAGAGAGCAGGAGAGAGACCAGGAGATGCTCCGGTGAGAACAGAAACCATCAAACATCATTTGATCAATATTGTATAGATTGTTCAAAACCTAACTGTCTTATAGATTTATAGGTTAATAGATATTTACACACTAGGCCCTACAGTGTCAGAAATCACACCGTAAGTCTTCATTTGGTAAGATGGTGGCCAGGTGGTAAAAAGACACAAAGGGCAACCAGAAGGTTGCGGAATCAAATACTAAGACTGACCGGTTCTCTTGGTTGTGCCCATAGACAAGGGCATAACTTAACCATCTACTTGGCTTTCCTCTCCCTATCCCTGGTGTCTGGGGAGAAGGCTGAGGTTAATTAAGTGCCTTGCTCAAGTCCGGTAACCTACCACAAGGCTGGCTCCCTAACCACCAGACCGGCTCCATAACCACCAGGCCATTGTAGTAATTATACTAATTTTACCCACTGTGTTATGCACACACAGCAATTAGACCTCCACATTTACCCATCCACACAGTGACACACACCTACACACTAGTGAATTCACACACCAGGGGGCAGTGAGCACATGTGCCCAGAGCAGTGCACAGCCCTATCCTCAGTGCCCGGGGGGCAGCTGGGGATCAGTTCAGTGCTCAAGGGCACTTCAGACATGAAGTGCATCTCTTAATTGACAATTATCTCTTAATAATTGTCCTACCAGTTTGGGGATTCAAACCAGCAACCTTCCAGCCACAAGGCTGGTTCCCTAATCAGGCCATGGCTGACCCACTGTTTGTTGCTGGACCAGACCATTTAACAAAACAGAATAATCAGTGCAATAGCAGTTTTATGTTCTGGAGTATGTATCCAGTGCAAAACTAAAGACACCAAACATGTTTTAGCTTATAAAATAAATAACAATGATTGCAGACCTACTGATTGTACTAGACAATGATAGTTCCAACTTGTTCTGCTGATACTTTATCCAGACTCCTGGTTGAGAAAATCCTGTCCAGCCTTGTACCAGGGAACCAGCCAAGCCCTTCCAACCGCCGAGCTAAACGGGATGTAAGTATGGCCAGCAGCGTACGGGGTGGAGTTACTCCTCTGAAACGAGGCAGGGGATTTCTGATCCCTGCTACAATGCCAACCCCCAACCCTGAGGCCTCTCTGCTTCGAGTGAAGAGGCTGGGTGATGAAAATGATGATGATGGTTTTGCTGGCCAAAGCAACAGAGTGCTCCATGCTGGCCTGCAGAGGATGAAGCGCATCGACACAGACGTGCCCCTTCCTCCGAAACACAGCCGCAAGCGCCGGGCAGTGACCTTTGACCCCAACCTCATTGCTCAGCACATCTTACAGTACCTACCAGCATAAAGACGGAAAGAAAGAAAGAAAGAGAGAGAGAGAAGCAGAGAAAATCATATGAATACAATATATTGCAGAAATTTGTGTTGACTCCCTGTCATCTGCTTATGTCCAGCAAACTAGTGTATCTGCTCCAACACTATAATAAATCATAAACCCATTTACTTATCTATGCTTCTTGCTGCTGCAAACAAGCAGAATGAGATTCATAAGTTAACTGTACTAATGCATCACAACTAAGAACCTGTCATGAATGGTAACATATTTGGATCAGTAAAGAGTACATTTTTACAAATGAAAAGCATAATAATGTATTGGCGAAACTTTTATGGACTAATTATTAAGAGAAGCACATGTATTATAAATGACCTCTTTAACTTTAGTCTTGTTGGATGGTATTTGGTAAGTTACTAGTCTAGTAGTTACTCTGTGTAGCAGTAACTCCAGGTTTTATCTGTTAGGTTGTTTCATCTGTTTGGTTTAATAATTTGCCACTGATGTGAATGACGTGGAAAATGGGATAATATGGGGAAATTGCACAAATCAGTCAAATCCATTACAAACAACAGCAGAAATTCTTTTGGTAAACAACCCAGGTGAGAGAGGTCAATATAGGAGAAGCCCTTAAGTAATTTGCCCTTTAATAAGAGCTACATCTATAAATAGTGATGTTTCTGTCCCAATAGGTAATGTGGGATTAGTCCCTTCTCTCCTGAGAAAACTACAGACTAAATAACCTGAATTATCAAGTCGTGTGTTGGACAAAGTTTGTTGACCACTGCTATTTGCAAAATGCAGTCTCTTAAAATCTTTCCAGTTGGCAACACAACTCTCCACTAATTACTTGGTCTGGGTGAACTTGATATTCAGTCTCTCTTCAATAGAAGAACATTAGCAGATGGAGAAGGAAAATACAGTAAATCAGAAAAATAAAACCCCACAAGTGAAAGGCACAGGCATAGTATTATTTTAAATATACAACATATAAACCTTTAGTTCTCTAGGATTATTCAACCATGTGTGATGCAAAAAAAATTACAGACCCCTCTGCAATAAACTGATCCAGTATGAATTGGGCTTTATAAAGGAAATCTCTTCATTCATTAAGCATCATGAGCGCATGACACAATTGTTCATAATCACTCATCATAGTTTTGAATCTTAGCTACAGCAACAATATTCACCACTGTCTTGTCTTTGAAGAGCACCTGAAGGACACCAAGCCTTTTATCAGTTCTAAATGATGCAGTACTTTGAAATCCTCAGCTTAATGTGAATTATATTAAAGATAATCATGAAAACAGGTCCCATCATGAATCCTTACAACACAAAGCTTCAGCCAAAGTGAAAAACCAAAGTAGGTTTAGGAATATGGATAATCTCCTCCACACTGTGTATGTGCACAAGTGTTTTGTGTGTGTTGCTTCGCTTCTGTGTCCACTGTGTTACACTGTCCACTATATAAGGCTCTCAGTCTTACACTCTCCTTTCGATTTTTCTCTCTGGAATACAAAGGCCCAATGCTTTCCAGCCACCACACACATTAATCTAGCAAGCATTACAGCTGCTGCCCACTGGAGCCAACATACAGTTCTCTCAGAGTCCCTGGAGTCCTCTGGTTATTCACAGATGTAGATGATTTAATGGATTATCTAGATGACTTTGTCCATGGATCAATAGTGTCCAATCAGAGAAGTGATGAGTTACCTTTGGCTTGAGTTATCTAAATGATTCTAGTAGCAATAGCCGACTAAACATAATGTCAATTTTGTTCTCAAAAACATCCAAATTCAGATTTTCTCTTCAAGGATTTTTGAACAGAAGAAAGAAATCCTGGCATGTTAATCAGTGCTTGCAAGCTTTGAGTAACATTTTTCAGATGAATCATTCTTAAAAACACACAGTATTTCCATAAAACCTTTTTATTGGTCACACTGTGAACATTTAGCACATACATACATTTGCATGATGAACATAAAACATCACAAATCACAAGATGTCTGCTCCTGTCAGCTTTAGTTTAAAGACATCTTGTTTTGTTGGTGCCCTAGTTTGGTTTGGGTGCTAACATGCTTCAACAGCATCACACTGAGACGAGCAAAACATTATAACAAACAGGATCAGCTTAATTCGATTAACATCAAATTAAATTATCTGAAGTAATTAGCAGCACCCAAGTTAACACCAACCATCTAAAGGTTTAGGGCCTTTAGCAGAAGGCCTTAGGTGCAGAGATTTGACTTGTCATATTCAAATAAACCCTTCCCCCTGCATTAGAACTGGTAGGTATGTGTGAATATCAATTAATTAGCAGTCCCATCAAAGGAGGATAGAACAAAGCCAATCCAAGCACAGACATCAAGGCTTTTCTGAAAAAAATATCACAATTAATTGAGTTTGGCCTTGTTCACACATGCCATTAACACATCTTATGGGATCTGATCATAAGTGGACAGCATTAAATATAGGGGTGAGTATAGATTAAGTATAGTGAATCAGAGAATTACTCTAACCACTTTGGAGGTGGTCCAGGAGGTAATAATGTAATCATATTAAGTATGATGTAGTTTAAGTACAAATTAAGTGTATTTAATGTTGTCTGCTCATCTCACTACAGATGCTTTAGCACCCACAACTAACTGCACACCAACCTAATCCTAGTCAAGAAGAAGAAAAAAAAGTGGGTTCTCTGCTCTCTCCTTCTCTAAGCTCCTGTGTGCATTAATGTTACTAAAAAAATAAACTCTTGACTAAACTCTGTGTGGAAAACTCGCTGTTGTCCTCCCCACCCCTGCTTCTGCCACTGGCTTTTGTGCCCGATGTGCCAATGAAACTATTAACGCCAGCTGTGTTTTTACACAGCACCTTTCAGTTCCCTCTCTGATTTCCTCTGCAGTGCAAGAAAATACTGCCTTTCACACAATATTACAGCTTTATGTTTCCATTGCAATCATCAAATCTTGTATTAAGGAAATGCACATCTTCATGCAGCAGGTTTTATTGTAAAATCAGTTTACATTAAATAAACTGTATGTGAACAACCAGTTCTTCTCCATTCTCAGTTCTCTCATTTTGTAGTACTGTAGCATTATGTCAGTCACTTTTCTTTGCTGAGGCTACTCTAAAAAAATAAACTACTATTCATATGTAATAAAGTATAATTACTGTTATAATGTTATTTTACTATGTTATAAATAGTTCATAGAACTATAATTTGGCCTTTTCTCATCATGTTAGCTAGGTTTCCATCCATGTAATTTTATGCATATTTACACATTTGAAACTGAGAGGACTTAACTGACTTGGCAAATGTGCTATTTGCATTCTTGACTAAGAAAATAAAAAAGTAATAATACATGAGATAGAGTTCTATAACATGAGATATTGGCTCTAGTGTACTGCAATCTTGGTACTGTTCTTTGTTGGGTTTTAAGATTAAAAAGGATAAAAAGGTACAATAGTTCTATCAGACAACTAGATTAATGGTTAGGTTTAGGTTGCAGTGTAAGTTCAGATAATATAATTACACTAGTTACTGTTACGTTCTAGTTCATTTGATCATTTGTTTCCAACATGTCTGGGTTGTGTTAGTGAGTCATGCATATACAAATCTCAAAAGATATTCAGTACACATTGTACAATATCCCAAATGTTGTTTTAGTTACATATGTATAAATACAGGCTGGTAAATTGGCACTCCCATAAAATAAAACAAATCACATTGCAGGGACAGAACAAACTGTAGTAGAAGATGAAATAATAGTGAATAATTATGATGGAAATGTATCACTTTATTGGGCAATCATGTGTGTCTCTTTCTGCCCAGCTTTATCTATGAAACCTGCAATAAGACTTCTATAAAATAGTAGAACCATTTTTGGTGCTAAATGTATACAATACAATGAAGACAGACAAAGAACCATTTATGCATTCAAATGGTAATTTGAGATGTCATGGTCCTATATAGAACCATGCCTTTTACTAAAGATCCCTTTTTGCACATAAGGTCTCCTGCATATTAATAAACATCTGTCAGTGGTGCTCTGTTTCTATGTTCTTATATATACTAAAATTCAACAAAACGGTAACAAGACATTGCTAAACATGAAACATTTCTCTATAAACACTAAATATTTCTCAGGTTTAGTAACAGTTCAGTTTTTCTCCTGAATCTTGAACCTAGATGGAAACCTGGCTACTGACTAAAGATGTCCATCAACAACCATTTCAAAATGATCATTGATAATTGAGAGAAATGATCAGATCCACTCTCATCAAAATCTGATTACAGATTACTAAGTAGACCTACTTTTAAGTATTGCTTGTTCTTTTCTACATTCATCTGTAAAATACCTTAAGCATTATATTTTACCAGACCTTTGCATGCATCATACTAACTGAACGGACTGCAATAGAAGTTTGAAACACATACAGTTAACAGTAGTTACAAAACAAGTGAAGGCAAAACACTGATGGTGGATTAAACTAGGGCTAGTCTCCAGTCATTCCAATCAAGTAATCAGTTTTTCATAAGGGTTATAGGATACAAATCATGCATAGCCATATAAAACACTAATACTTAGACAAACAAGATAGTTTAAAAACTTTTATAAGAAAATATTCTAAAACATTATCTAGCAAAATAAAAGTATATTTGTTGTGTCCAACAGGCTCTATCTTGTACTATGAACATGAACAGTAATGAAATTTAAAATACATACTGTTTTTCATCTAATTAATTAGTTAACTAATAAACAATTATTGCAAATTCATGGGAGTAATTGTGACAGCCCTAGTCTTTAATCAGTGTAGTAGACAAATAATTCAGATAAAACTAGTTATCTTTAATGAGAATCACTCAGTGACACTGGCTCCGTGGGCATATAAAGAAAAAACACAAAAGACACTGTAATGACCTTCTTTCCCTTAGCCAGTGCTGACAACGGCCACTGCAGAGAGGGAATAATGTATCTCCCTCTAGAGATGGAGGATTCTGAGGCTGGAGGATACTGTTGCCAGGTTTTGGTTGCCAGGTGACTGTTTCTATGCAGACAGATTATGTAAGCAGAGCAGTCAGGGAGATGATGTCATGCAGAGGGGGAGGAGGAATCGAGCTCTTCTCACACCATCTTTTTTCTTTCTCTCAGGGAAGAGAGGACATGATGAGAAGGAAAACATCTGAGAGAATGGCAGGGTATGGGGTGGAGAGGAAGAAGGAAAGAGAGAAAGTAAGAGAGAAGGGAAGAAAGAAGGGAAGAGAGAAGGACAGAGAGAGATGGGAGAGAGAAGGGGGGAAGGGGTATAAGAAGGGAGGGAGGGAGAGAGGGAGAGATCGAGAGAGAGAGAGATCAGCCATGGATGAAAGAATCATAATAGAGGATGATTAAAGCAGTGGGGGTGACAGGAATACCAAAATAGGAAATGGAAAATAATAAAAGGCAGTAGAAGGAAGACAGAAAGAAAGAGAGCGAGATCAAAGTCAATAAATGCTCAGTGTGTAAGAAAAAAGATTTCTCCCCTTAAACAGACCAAATGGTCATTCTTGGTTAGATGATACACCCATTTATTTTGATGTTGCAAACTGAAGGTGTCCATACCTGATGCTTGTGCTCAATCAGCATTCTATGCCTCAAGCAACAGCCCAGTCACTAAAAAGGAGGAGGAGAAACTGACATGACTAAAGTTAAAATACAGCCCACACATAGTGCCCTTCACTTCCTTAATTTCCAATTGAACTCCCCATTACTCCATTAAGTTCTTAATTTCAGGAAATGTTTAAGACAATATATGTCAGATAATCCACTAGATACAATGTACTAAGGCAAGATCTCACAGCCAAAGCTGCCCCATAACAAAATATGATATATAACTATATACACATTTCAAATACCGTCATGACATAGGTGTTGTGTGCCAGACTGTCATGGAGCAGGCTGTCTTCAATTATAAGTGCCACATTTGTCTTGATGGACAAAAACATTAAATCAATGTGTGAATGCATCGTAGTCAACCCCAAGATCAGCAGTTACATGTCCAGAAGGCCTGGTTTCATGTTGTTGGGTGCAATTTCATATGATGCCAGATAAGCTTTGGTCTTCATTACAGGCACATTACATTAATGAGGTCCTGCAACCAGTAAATTTTAGGAACCTCAACAACTCCATGACAAGACATCAGGTATATTGTGTTATACCCAATGCCATACTGAGAGACACTACTTCTTTATGTGAAGCTCAACAAATATTGTCCATATCAGTCTAAATCTTTAATCATTTATTGTTCATAATAACATTTATCTTTTGCAAGATAGCATTGCAATGTTTCTTTCTGGGTGCAATCATTTGTGTATATTTAAATTATCATTTATATTTACTGAGTATAAAAAATAAAATTAAAGTGTTTACCCTCACCATCCTTGGCGTCATCCGGGAGCAGTGCGTCTTGCCGATTGCCAAGGACAAAGGCAAGCATGGCTAAGATCCCAGCATCCAGCACCCCTAGCATGGCCAGTACATAAGCCCAGTGAACAGAGCAGTTTCCTGGAGAGAAACTGGTCACGCTGTCCCCACATAGTGCCCGCATCTCTGCACACTCCCAAGAGTCTGGGAACAACACACACGCCAGCGCCAAACAGAAACCTGCAGACAGAGACATGTAGATGATGTGTTTAGAAAGCAAAACAGCTTGAAGAGTACATGTATTATTATTAATAATAATAACAGCAACAACAATAATCATCATCATCATCATCATCATAATAATCATCATAATAATAATAATAGATTTGTTTTTTGAATAAGGACCTCTAGCTGGATGCCTGAGCCAGGTATTAAATGCAAGCTCAGCTGGGTTGGGAATCTTTCAAAATGTACTTTTCCCTTTACTACAAAAGTAAAGTCAACTCATCCATGTTTCCGGCTTTGAAATGTAGAGATGACTTACTATTATGGGTAGAAATGGAAAAAATACCAATAAATATTTGGCTTCTACATGAAACCTGTAGCTACCAGGATTAAGCTGTGCATTCTGGTAGGTTATTGGTAGGCTAAGTGCTTTTATGACTGCACCTATGCACATAGGGTATATACACTTGTAAAGATGTTTTGAAGATATGTCCTTCAACAACACCCAAATCACTAAAGTGTCTGTACTTTGTGTTGGACAAAATAACTGTGATAAAAGGCATTGAAATAGCATTGCTAATGATGGAACATTTACTAAGCCAAAGGAGTTGAGCTGATAAGCAACTGCCTTGCTAAAGTCAAATAGCATCAGGTCCCCTGTCACCAGCCCCTTCTGGGTCTTGTTCAGTTCCTCTCTCTGATTTGCCAATCAACTAGAGGAAAGTGCAAGGAACCCACAATTTACCCAAACTGAATGACTAAGGAAATGAGGGGAACAAGGCGTACCAAGTCATTGGAATTAGGGAACATTTTGGACCAGCCGATGACAGGTATTTCTACACTATAGGTCATTTAATGTGTGTCCCAATGTGCCATCCACATCATAGTTTTTCAGTGTTCTCCAGATTGTGAACATCATGAACATTAACATTAGCCAATGTGAGAAAGATCTTCAGTTGCTTACAAGGTTGCTTGGGATCCTTTGTGACTTCAAGGACTATTACATGCCTTGCTCTTGGCATGATCTTTGTTGGTCAATCACTCCTGATGACAGCAATAATGTAATGGTCTCAAATTTTGTCTTTTTGCACATATTCTGTCTAGACGTATATTGGTAAAGTGCAAAATCTTTAGATAATTAGCCAGGCGACTGTCCACACCAACGTGTTCCAGCTTGACCTTCAGCAGCCCCAACTGTGTAATGTTATAGCCTCTGGAGAAGTCAAAGAAGGTGATTCTAACAGTGATCCCAGGCTTCTCCAGGTGAGAAGTCCAAAAGGTGGTAAGGATCACCCTTACCAGTGATTCCACCACCTCTGCAGCACAAGCTGCGCTAATATGTAATATTGGTATGTAATGCTGATATTAATAATGGATCATCTGCATCAATAAATAAATAAGCAAATCTAATATATACTTTATATATTATATATACTTTCAGGACTTTTTTTGGAAAATCTTAAGTCACATTTATGCAGAAATATAGATAATATAATCCCCCTCACCTGCAGTTAGCTGCAACCAGGCGCAGATTTTATACACAGTGGCTGCATTGCAGAAGCGGAACAGACACAGGCAGCCCACACTGGCCCACACCATGGTCAGGGACATGCAGACCAGCACAGCTGGTGACTGGAAGGCTGGAAGAGGGGTCAGGGTCCGCAGGGACCCCCTACACTCTGGCACAGGCCAGTCTGACTCCACACAGACCTCAAACAGACCCAGGGTCCCAGTCTGAGGAGGTGTTCCTCCGCCCCCACCTCGATAGCGCAGCTCCCGGGTGCCCACCCAGGAAGGCTGTATGAGGATGACCACCTCAATGACGGCAAAGCAGAGTGTGCACACGGCCCACAGGACGCCCACAGCTCGTGCACTCCGGATAAACTCTGTCTGGTATAGACGGGCCACCTCTGTTGCGTGGGGCTGCATGACCACCCCACAGACCTGAGAAAACAACTCAGTTCACTTAAAGGCCTCTGTAACTGTACTGTCTGTTCTGTAACTTACGTTGTAGTCATTTCCAGAATGTTTATAATGTTTTCATGCCCCACATCTTCCATTTCAGTAAGGCTGTGAATGTGGAAGATAAACTGCTGTATGCAGAATGTGCAGACATACTTGTATATATGTATGGGTATGACATTTTTTCTTTCTTTCAGAAAAAGCTGCTCGTAGTATTGCTAGAAAGGTAAATCAGAACCCCTGCATGAGTACAAATGCCGTTCAGGAACATGGTACATTGGTACATTGACACCTGCACAAATATGGCCTTCAGTAAAGACACATCAGAACAAAACCTCTCGTGCATCCTCACCACAGAATTTAGCATCAGAAGTTCACACAAACAAATTCTTTTTGCCTACAAATGGAGAATGATCCTAAACACAGCCCAAAATCCACAACAGCCTCATAAGGTGTAAACTAAGGGTTTTACCATCTGAACATCAATGAAAACCTGTTGATCAACCTCAAAAGAGCAGTGCATGCAAGATGGCCCAGAAATCTCACAGAGCTAGATTTTTGTAAGGAAGAATAGATGAAAATCCCTCAAAGAAGAATTGAAAGACTCTTGGCCACAAAAAGGGTTTACAAGCTGTGAAACTTGCCAAAGTGTGTGATACTAAGTACTAAGGCCCTTAGTACCTTAGTGACTTTTTTATCTTACAAACAGCAACAGTAATTTTGACCAGCTGTGCCTGAACTTTTGCATGCCACTGTATCTGTATCAGAAATGGGTGCAACTTAAAATAGCTGAATCCATTCATTAGAGGGTGTGTCCACAAATAAATGGATTGACAGAAAGTGGAATGCAGCATATTTTACAGTATTAACATAATGAGATTAACCTGTTTCTGTTGCCCTCTGTGGGTTTCTGTTTACTAGTGTGGCTAATTCAAAACAATGCATGGCAATATTGTTAACATTAGCTACTTTAGAAAACAGAAAAACACTTCTGTGCCATTTCAACAAATTAAACATGTAAATAATGTAAAGTAAGTCAAGTTAAATTCAGAGTACCCTCGATACAGAACACCTCCGAAAGTGTGCTTAATGTAAAATTAGGTTTTTGTCATTACCTAATAATTAAGAGTCACAAAAAGTACATTTAATTCATTTGTAATCTGAGGAGCAACCCTCCATGTCTTGAAGATCAGATTTTCTTCAGTTTGGTTTGAAATCAGCGAATCCAATTCAACCAGTCAGATGACTAATCTGGCTGGCACGGGGATACTACCAGCAGTAGTGAATCATGATCACTAACAGGAAGTGATTAGGCCTGGGAAAGTATTGCAACTTTCAGCACCACTGAGTTAATGATCTAAGTGGGTATATTGTTGTTGTATTTAGGTAAACAATTTTAAGATCTGTCCAGGGACAACAGATGAAAAATAGCCTTCTGGCTAATTCTGGTATATTTATAGAAATGTTAATTAATGTACACTGTCCCTGTCAAATAAAATAATAAAATAAAATATATACACACACAAAAATTAACTAATTAACATGTGTAGTACATTTTTGTGCTTCCTGTTAAAGAAGCATGTTTTCAGTCATTCTGTCCAAGAAAGCCCAATGAAAATGTTGGTGAGTGGAAAGTTCTGAACCTTCTGACTTCTCTACATAGAGATGTGGTGTGTAATCACAATTCAGGAAGAGTGTTGTTAATTAAAGCACCATTATGTAAGTGTTAAAACTAAACCGTCATGAAAAACAGTTGGTGAGCCCTGGATAATTGTACTAAACAATGGAGTGGAGGGTAGACCAGCATTAATCTCATAGAGGCCAAAGTGATACATGAGGGGGCTCACAGTGCCTCCTAACATGGGGAGGATGTTTCAGACACAGAGCAGAATGAGAGAAGAATGATGATCATGCTCTCTGATGAAGGAAAGACAACACAAACAAGCGAGCCATGTGAATGAGCAGTTGAGGGCGATAATACGAAGATGATGATGATGATGATGATGATGATGATGAAATCACCTCTCTCTCTCGCTGGCTGCTCGTCTGTGACTCCCTCTCAGGAAGCAAAGGGCAAAAAAATCATCACATAAAAAAACACATCAAAATTGAATTGTGCAGAGCTGCAACACTGGCAACTGAAGGAGAGGGCAAAAAAAGAGAAAAAATGAAATGAAGGAAGAGATCCTTCTCTCCTCCTGTGGGTTAGTGGTGGCTGTGATGAACGACATTAACAGCAGGCCCACAGCAATGGAAGCAGAGCTTCACACACACACACTCACACACAGCAAGGGAGGGAGGGAGGGATGACGAAAAGGAATAAAATAGGAAGAGAAAGAGAGAGGAAGGAGGGAGGGAGCATCTGCTGGGAGGGGCTTCATCTTCTCACAGATAGACAGAGAGAGAGAGAGAGAGACAGAGAGAGAGAGCAGTAGTGCAAGCAGCAGCACAGATCTGATGTAAAATCATTTCTATCCCTTTAAAGCTGCATAAAAGGGAAGAGAACTGCAGAAAGAGAACACACTGAGTCTGGTTTAAAGGTATGCTGAGGTTGGTCTTCATAATTCCCTCCATGTTGTGTAGTGAACCAGTTCCACTGGCGGCAAAACAGCTCCAGCACAGGATGCTACCACCACCATGCTTAAACGATGGTTGTGTTTTTGGGATGAACGCTTCACCTTTGCTTCTCCAATCAAATATCTCCGCTGCCATCAATACAGTGATTCCATGATCTTGGAATCTGCAGTTTGTACTTCTAAGAGCATCCTTCTCAGATCTATACTGAGCTCCTTGGACTTTTCAGAGTGTTGGTCAATCCAATGATAATAGGCAAAAACAAACCCTTTTTATGTGGCACACAGGATCCAGAGAAACTAATTATCAAGAGCAGGGATTTAAGAGGCTTTCTGCACAGCTAAGTGGGTGTATGTTATTTTTGACTTTGAATGTATAAAACTGAACATCCTCATTACCACAGACCAGACGCACAGGCCTAAATCATTACACCTCAAATAGGCATGCTTATGTGAGCTGACCCTATATAAAAAAATGATCACTGAAATTAAAGGTACACAACACCTAAAAGCAGTAGTAGAAGTCATTTCAAAGCCATGATTTAGTCTATCTTTATTGAAAAAAGAGTGATTCAGTCTCTGTGACCACATAAGTACACAAGAGATTATTTAATAACTGAGGTTTGGAGTAGAACTATGGACAAAGGTATCGTGACACCTACCCTTTTATTGTGCATCAACAAAAATCCAAGGCATTAAAAAAAGTGTATCCTGCTTATGATTGTCACCTAAACTTTGCCCAAACTTATTCCAAAAGCATTGGATGGGGCACCCATCATTCCTGCGGGCCTTTATTCCCCTGACATTAGGCTTGGTACCACAAAGTGTTTATCTGCTCCAGAGAGTCCTCTTTTATTGATATTAGTTCTTTCTCTACAGGGACTAGACAAGCTGTGTGTGTGTGTGTGTGTGTGTGTGTGTGTGTGTGTGTGTGTGTGTGTGTGTGTGTGTGTGTGTATATGTGTGTATTTGTACATTTATGTCAGCAATGGGTGCAGCTTAAAGAAGCTGAATACATTAATTAGGGTCTCCACAAACATGTGAACGGCAAGAATAGACTATTAATTAGTTTTGGTTGAACTCTTTCTAACACACAGTAGATATGTGGAGTGTATACAGTGTAGATATGCACTATGGAAGGACAACATTCTGCAGCCTGTTCTGAAGCTTCAGTAATCAGATATTGCTGAAGTTCCATACTTAAGTAAATGTATAGCTATTCCAGTTAAAGAATAGTTCAGAAAAAGCTGAGGCAGGATTTTCTCTTACTCAAGTGAAAGTCTAAAAGTACACACTGCTAAATGTAGTTCAAATAAAATAGCAAAGGTGCTTCTTTAAAGGGGGTTCTAATTTCTCAATTTGAGTTGCACATCTGAGTGTAAATAATGGTTTAGGCTAGAACAGCATAATCATACAAATTATGTTTTAATGTGCTTTTTTTTTTTTTTTTTTTTTTTTTAAACAAAAACTAAAACAATGAGTTCACCAGTTTCATATTTAGTTCACAGATGGTAACTGTGGTAATTTATTATTCTCACCTCGTATAGCTTGTTCCCGTCTTTCACTCAGGCCTTAATTTGAACAAATTTACTAACACACTAATAATTACAGCTATTCACAGGTTTAAAGAAACTGGTGAAGGTGGCCCAGTTTATCCAGAAATCTGGTAAAATGTTCAACTAAATTATTAAAAACTAAAAAAAAAAGAAAAAAAAAAAAGGGGTGGGAGTTCAAAAAATCCCAATGAAACACCAGAAAAAAGGCCCCGCAACGTCGCCCGGTACGGCGCAACCGGGGCCCCACCCTGGAGCCAGGCCTGGGGTCGGGGCTCGGGAGCGAGCGCCTGGTGGCCGGGTCTTTGCCCATGGGGCCCGGCCGGGCCCAGCCCGAAGAGGCAACGTGGGCCATTCCTCCTGTGGGCCCACCACCCACAGAGGAAACCATTGGGGTCGGGTGCTTTGTGGATTGGGTGGCGGTCGAGGGCGGGGTCCTCGGCGGCCCGATCCCTGGACACAGCGGCTAGCTGTTGGGACGTGGAACGTCACCTCGCTGGGGGGGAAGGAGAATGAGCTTGTGCGGGAGGTCGAGAGGTACCGGCTAGAGATAGTCGGGCTCACTTCCACGCACAGCTTGGGCTCTGGAACCCAACTCCTCGAGAAGGGTTGGACCCTCCACTACTCTGGAGTTGCCCAGGGGGAGAGACGCCGGGCTGGTGTGGGCTTGCTTATAGCTCCCCATCTCAGCCGTCTCGTGTTGGAGTTTACCCCAGTGAACGAGAGGGTCGCCTCTCTGCGCCTTCGGGTAGGAGTGAGGACTCTGACTGTAGTTTGTGCCTACGGGCCGAACGGCAGTGCAGAGTACCAGACCTTCTTGGGGTCCTTGGGGGGGGTACTGGAAAGTGCCCCAACTGGGGACGCCGTTGTTCTGCTGGGGGACTTCAACGCCCATGTGGGCGACGACAGTGATACCTGGAGAGGGGTGATTGGGAGGAACGGCCTCCCCGATCAGAACCCGAGCGGAGTTCTGTTGTTGGACTTCTGCACCAGTTACAGATTGTCCATAACGAACACCATGTTCGAGCATAGGGGCGTCCATAAGTGCACATGGCACCAGGACGCCCTAGGCCGGAGATCAATGATAGACTTTGTTATTGTCTCATCTGAGCTCCGGCCCTATGTCTTGGACACTCGGGTGAAGAGAGGGGCAGAGTTGTCAACCGATCACTACCTGGTGGTGAGTTGGATCCACTGGCGGAGGGGCAGGCAGGAGAGACCTGGCAGGCCGAAACGTATCCTGCGGGTCTGCTGGGAACGTCTGGCTGAGCCCCCTGTCAGGGAAACTTTCAACTCCCACCTCCGGGAGAGCTTCTCACAGCTACCTGGGGAGGCGGGGGACATTGAGTCTGAGTGGACCAGGTTCTCAACCTCCATTGTTGACGCAGCCGTCCGGAGCTGCGGGCGCAAGGTCACTGGTGCCTGCCGTGGCGGCAATCCCCGAACCCGGTGGTGGACACCGGAAGTAAGGGATGCCGTCAAGCTGAAGAAGATGACCTATCGGGCCATGTTGGCCTCTGGGTCGTCCGACGCAGCCGACAGGTACCGAGAGGCTAAGCGTGCTGCTGCTAGGGCGGTCAAGGAGGCAAAAACCAGGAGCTGGGAGGAGTTCGGGGAGGCCCTGGAGAAGGACTATCGGTCGGCCCCGAAGCGATTCTGGCAAACCGTCCGGCGCCTCAGGAGGGGGAAGCAGTACCCTGCCGACACTGTTTACAGTGCGGGCGGGGAGCTGCTGACCTCGTCCGGGGATATCGTTGGGCGGTGGAAGGAATACTTCGAGGACCTCCTTAACCCCACCATCACGTCTTCTAACGTAGAAGGTGAGGCTGAGGACTCTGAGGAGGACTCGCCCATCACCCGGGCGGAAGTCACTGAGGTGGTCTGTAAGCTCCTCAGTGGTGGGGCTCCGGGGGTGGATGAGATCCGCCCAGAGTATCTCAAGTTTCTAGATGCTGTTGGGCTGTCCTGGCTGACGCGCCTCTGCAGCATCGCGTGGCGGACGGGGACAGTGCCCCTGGAGTGGCAAACCGGGGTGGTGGTTCCCCTGTTTAAAAAGGGGGACCGGAGAGTGTGTTCCAATTATAGGGGGATCACTCTTCTCAGCCTCCCCGGGAAAGTCTACGCCAGGGTACTGGAGAGACGAATTCGGCCGTTAGTCGAACCTCGGATTCAGGAGGAACAATGCGGTTTTCGTCCTGGCCGCGGAACACTGGACCAGCTCTATACCCTCCGGAGGGTGCTTGAGGGTTCATGGGAGTTTGCCCAACCAGTCCACATGTGTTTTGTGGATTTGGAGAAGGCATTCGACCGTGTCCCTCGGGGTACTCTGTGGGGGGTGCTCCGGGAATATGGGGTCCGGGGCCCTCTGTTAAGGGCTGTCAGGTCCTTGTACGACCGGAGCAGGAGCCTGGTGCGCATTGCCGGCTGTAAATTGGGCCTGTTCCCGGTGCATGTTGGACTCCGGCAGGGCTGCCCTTTGTCACCAGTTCTGTTCATAACCTTTATGGACAGAATTTCTAGGCGCAGCCAGGGGCCGGAGGGGGTCCAGTTTGGGAACCACAGGATATCATCTCTGCTTTTTGCAGATGATGTTGTCCTGATGGCTTCTTCAGGCCAGGACCTTCAGCAGGCATTGGAGCGGTTCGTAGCTGAGTGTGAAGCGGCTGGGATGCGAATCAGCACCTCCAAATCTGAGGCCATGGTTCTCGACCGGAAAAGGGTGGCTTGCCCTCTCCAGATCGGTGGAGTTGTCCTGCCTCAAGTGGAGGAGTTCAAGTATCTCGGGGTCTTGTTCACGAGTGGGGGTGAGAAGGAGCGTGAGATTGACAGACGGATCGGTGCTGCCGCCGCAGTCATGCGGTCAGTGTACCGGTCCGTTGTGGTGAAGAAGGAGCTGAGCCGAAAGGCGAAGCTCTCCATTTACTGGTCAGTCTACGTTCCCACCCTCACCTATGGCCATGAACTGTGGGTAATGACCGAAAGGACAAGATCGCGGATACAAGCGGCCGAAATGAGTTTCCTCCGCAGGGTGGCCGGGCGCTCCCTTAGAGATAGGGTGAGATCCTCGGCTACACGGGAGGAGCTCGGAGTAGAGCCACTGCTCCTCTACATCGAGAGGAACCAGTTGAGGTGGCTCGGGCATCTGTTTCGGATGCCCCCTGGGCGTCTCCCTGGGGGGGTGTTCCAGGCACGTCCTACCGGGAGGAGACCGCGGGGTAGACCCAGGACACGCTGGAGGGACTATGTCTCTCGGCTGGCCTGGGAACGCCTCGGGGTCCCTCCTGGGGAGCTGGCTGAGGTGTCGGGGGAGAGGGAAGTCTGGGCTTCCCTGCTTAGACTGCTGCCCCCGCGACCCGGCCCCGGATAAAGCGGAAGAAGATGGATGGATGGATTGATGGGGGGGGGGGGGGGGGGCTTGCAAGATTCCTCACATTAAGAAGTTAAAGAGTTTGGTAATCACTTTGGAAATGTACTTCATTACTTCCCACCTCTGGCCGCAAGACATCTACCTACAATAACTACATTTTTAATTATTTTTAAGTATGAACAGTTTTACAATACTTAACCATTTAAAAAAAAAGGACAAGAGCTTTCTTCATGTTCAAAGTGTATTGGAAAATTGTGTACCAAAGCTTACAAAATCATAAGTTACAATGATTTCTTCTGCTTCAAAAGAAGAGCCATAATAGATACAGAGGTTTTTGGAGAGGAACAAAAGCAATATATAAAATTAATAAATGAACAGAAAAATGCACAGAGTTAAACCAGCTGAACTACTGTCCAGTGAAGGATATATTGCACAATTTATTGCTTGTTACTCGGACAGTTTGTGTGGTCAGTCACTGTTGATTTCTTGATTCTACTACTTCTATGGTGTTTGTTGAATGTATAAATAAACTAACTTCAGTTTTAAAGATCATTAAACCACTCTTCATTTGGTGTGGAAAACTGCAAGCACTGAGAAAACTCACATTTTTGGCTGGTGTTTGCTCTGATGTTTTTAGCACCATGCTAGCTTATCATATTTTCCAATTATTAGAAAGGTTAGAAAACAATTGTGTGCAGTTTGGATGGAATAAATAAACCTAATAACATGGCAGGATTTATAAAAACCGATAAAGTCTACATTCTCTATAAAGCCTGTTTGGTAAATGACCTGTTTGGCAAAGAATATCAAGCAGTGCATGAATTAGAAGAAAAGTGTGATCTCCAGATCACAAGCACTCACAGGGCGAAATCATTTATAACAGTAAAAAAGTGTTTGGCTCTCCTGCAGAGAGGAAAAAGATGGTCATGACAGATCAGAGAAGAAAACAAGCGTAAAAACGGTTTCTCACATACATGCTTCTGTGTCACTTCCTTGTATGCTTGTGAATATGCACGTATGAGTATGCACACGTGCTTGCACACACACACACACATAAATTGTGACCCTTGTTGTTTCAGTGCCTTAGCATGAATCTCTTCCTGTCTTTTTTGCTGGCTTAGTTGATGGGTGGAATTTCCTCTCCAAACTTGGCAACATGAGCAGCATTCTTGACTTCGAACAGCACCTACACACACACACACACACACACACACACACACACACACACACACACACACAGTATAAAAGATTAAAAGTTGATTTTTAATGTACTCATGTTTACCCATATCTGTTCAATGTGTTGTAATGCGCTAAGCTAATGTCAAATGCTGAATTTTCAGTGTGTATATACAAACACCAAGAACAACCATAACATTATTTCTACATTCACTGTCCATTAGATCTCTTCCTCTTATACTTTGTTGGCTTCCTTATGCCCTGATCATCAATGGTCAGGACCCCAGAGCAGGTATTATGTGGGTGGAGGTTCACTCTCAGCACTGCAGTCACACTGACACAATGTCAGCATCTTGCAGGCAGTGTCCTGTGGGACTAGAGGATAACCAACACAAACTGTGCAGAAACAGAATTTTCTTTCTGACTATACATCTACAAGGTGGACCTACTAGGTAGGAGTGTCTAATAGAGCAGACAGTGAGTGTACACAGTATTTAAAAACTCCAGCAGCAGTTTCTGATCCACCAGAGCAGCGCAACACACATTGACATACCACGACCATTTCAGTGTCACTCCAGTGCTGAGAATGACCCACCACTCGAATAACCTACCCTGTAGTGGTCCTGACCACTGAAAAACAGGGACCAAAAAATACACCATGGACCAATGTCATCAACATCTTGTAGAATCAATGTCAAAAGTAACTGAAATTGTTTTGAGAGTATGAAATCATCAATAAACTGGTATTTTATACACCACCAACTACTTGTAAAAGCTTCAACCTTATGAATACCTAAAACTAACTCCACACATATTAAACACCTAACCATAAAGTCTGCATCTACATTTGTGAAACAATGTGTTCTGTTCTGTAGTAGGATACCACTGTTCTGTAATAGGATACCAACAATTACGTTTGCTGCACTGTACCGACTGTAAAGTTTGGTTGAGGAGGGATAATATTATGGGGTTGTTTTTCAGGGGTTGGCTTAGGATCCATGGTACCAGTGAAGGGAAATCCAAATGCTTCAGCATACCAAGATATTTTGACAACTGTAAATTCCATGTTTGTGCAAATACTTTGGGGAAGGTCTTTTTCCACTCTAGTATGACTGTGCCACAGTGCCAGGAAAGATCCATATAGATGACTGAGTGTGCCTGTTGTGGATAAACTTGTCTGATCACCTCTGTGATGAACTAAAACAGAACTTGTGAGTCAGCACCTATATCTCACAGACACACTAAAGATTTTTGTAGAAAGCCTTCTTAGATTAATGATATTGCAGCAGAAGTGGGATCAGCTCCATATTAGTATAAATTAATTTTATTTGAAATGCATCTCCTGAAGATGTAACGTATGGGTGTCCCAATACTTTATGATATAATGAACTGCACTGGCTTAGCAGCTAAAATAATTTGAGTCATGTATCCTGCAGCTGCACCCACCTTGTTGTGGACATAAGACTCACAGGGGTAGCACCAGACAGACAGGTCAGCAAAGCTGAGAACCATGGGGTGACCAGACACCTGGCCATGGGTCACCATGTGCTCATTTACAAAGCGCCCACACAGCACCTGTACAGGTGTCAGACGAAAAAAAGGAAAAATAAATAAAAAGATTTTTCAAACAAAGAAGTGCTGGAAAACTGAAAGAGCTGTACAAAAATCCATAGTAAAAGTTCCCAATCTCTCTGAGGGCTTTCAGCCAATCCACAAATGGATCTATTCTAGGTCTAAACAAACAAAAGCATGTAATCAGTGTGCTCCAGTAGTCTAGGGGCTGTTTCATAAAGCTAAATAAATTAAGTATATGGTGAAGCCTATACCTGGACTATTCCATTAAGGCTGCACAATATATCATTTCAGCATCATCATCACAATGTGGGCATGTATAATATTCACATCACAAGACATGAAATGTCATGTTAGGCAAATTTAATTGAATGATATCGTTTTCACTGCATGATACAAAATAAAAATTCATTTTCCATGACAGATTGATCTGATAATATTTTATTGTCCAATAACATTTTATCCTCTGATCTTTAATACACAGGCCATTATTAAAGTAATTTTTAATATTTATAATATCGCGCAGCCCTAAATTCTATCTATTGCTACAGGACAGCCCTGACTTTGAGCTTACGTTCTCTGGCTAATAGAGAAACACTGTGAGGATTATCCCTGTAATCATACTTTAATCTTTAAAAACTTTAAAATGTCATAGTATATCACAGTAAAGGTTGAGGGTATTAGACAATAGGATTAGGAATCATTCTCATAGAGTAATACCAATGCAATGAATACCTTATAGCAGCAGAGACAGATCCAGTTCTCTGTGTCAGTTCCACACTCCTCACATGGGCAGAAAGCATCAATGCCCCCTGCTGGCACTGGTCGCACTGAGTCCAGGTGTGGGCACCATGCTAGTGGGTCCACCACATACATTGTGTCCTAAAAAAAAAAAAGAAAGCACTTGATATCACAGGTTTTACAACAGAACAACACATTCATATTAATATCAATGTCAGAAGTCAAATATAGGTCTGCAAGTTTAACTGGCAAATGATAATTGAAAAATAAATGATCACCCAACTCATGTCTTCTGTTACTTTATGCTGATCTAGTTCCCTGCCACTGTAAGCACACTTGAGAACCATATTGGTATTTGTTATCACTACTCAAAATATGTTTTCATCCACAACTTGAAGAAACCATTATAACAGAAACGAATTAAAGATTAATCTCTCCATCAAAAAGATGTCGACTGATGAAACAATAAACTTACATCCATACCGATTCTTCCAAATGATAAGTAAACTTTTAGTCTCAAGACGTACTGTCCTCTGCTATTTGGGAGATATTCCCATCCATATATACCATTTCTGTTTTCTGAAGCAAAAGTGGGTGTCAATGAGAATGTGTTCCTCATTGGTCAATCATGTCAGCAGAAAACCAGCAAGCAAACCCAATTTGCGTATGAACAGCATGTTTAACAAGTCCCTTAACAAATGCTCTCTGACTGAAGCATGAAGTCCAAAAAACACCACCAAACCCCGTGTCCCTCAACAATTGTTCTAATCTCTGTAGAACAAAACAGATGGAGAGTGTGAGAGGGGGGAAAAAACACACTCCTCCCCCCTCAGTTGGACCCACAAACAATTGTTTTTCTGCAAGTTATGTGATTCACCCAGCATGCACAGTCAGCAGGATTCAGGTTGTTTATCTGAATTACCTCCTATTCCTTTAGTCACATTCAGTAAGGTAGGTACAAATTTTTCAGGTCAATTGCTCAATAAAACATTTCTCTACCCCATCACATTTATCTCTTTCACTACTTGTTAATTCAGCCTTTATTCAACCACTATGTCAAAGGTTACCATAAGCTGCCTTGCTTACTGCTACCATCAGGCTGATCCGGCTGCTCTTTTACTGGTCATAAACGTCAAACATACAAGTAACAACCATGTTTTAAAGCAGGAATTCAGGCTGCCACTTCACTTTCTCTTTTTCTGAAACGCACTATGTAATGACAGAAAACTACTATATGTTGAATATCGTTACTGAGATACTGTACCCCGCCCATATCCACTGCACCACAGACAAGTTCAAAGACAGATTTCTTTGTGTAGCCACAGGCTCCTTCCAGCACACCACTGTCCTGGTCACCCATGACAACAGCATTTTCTTCTGCTGCCTCTGGGCAAGACTGAAAGAAGTAAAAATAAAACTTGGTCAACCCTGTCACTGCAGAACAGCAATATATACCTGAAAGCTTATTTTCATTGTTGTGTTTACTATCTAAGCTAGCCTTGCACTAATGAAACTGCCATGTTTACAATATATGTAATAAATTGATTGATATAAATTAATGTTTCATTAATATATAAAAGGCTGAACTCCCCATAAATTACTACGGCAAAACACTACACATCTGATTATATCATAGACAATTCATAGAATATATTATATATTTAAAATATTAATCTCTGCTTTTTATATAATAACCTCCAGCCTATAGGCTGTGCCAGCCTATACTAGTCCAAGTTAATCTGAACATTAATTAACCCATTATTTGCTTAGTCAGTCATTTATATATTTTTTTGCTTATCAAGTCCCTTCATAGAGTTTTGAAACTGTACTGAATACTGGTGTTAGGAAAACAAAATGTTACTTTGATGCGGGTTATAGTTTAAGGAACCCACATGTGAGTATTCAATCCCAAATCTAATACAACTCATGAAAGGCTTGATAGTTAATCTACCTTTTTCTCCTCTTTAATGGGCGTGGACTCCTCTCTTCCTCTCTCTATGACTTTCACAGGTGATACTTCTATTGTTGCTATGGCATCTCTCTGTGGGCTAGGTTTCACTTTAGGTCTTGCCCCTCCAACTGGGATGGAAGTTGGACTGGAATTGGATGAGGCAGATGAGCTGAGGTCCAGCGAGTGCAGGCCCTGAGTGAGCTCGTCCAGGCCCGAGTCCTCCTGGACAGCAGGTGGTGATGCTGGTGAAGTTGTCACTGGGGAAATTTGCTGCTGCTGGCTGGGGCTTTTTGCAGGTGTGACTTGACGTGGAGATTTTTTGCCTTTCCCGGTTGACATTCGCTTGCTCTTTGGTTGAGGAGAGGGCAAGGACAAACGCAGTGACTCTGGAACTGAAAATGGAAAAACAATGAGTATTTAAGAAGAACAATGAGTTTCATACCATTTTCACGTCAAGTAAACTATATCTTGACATCAAAATTCTCAATTGATAAATAATCAAAATATTGTGAAAATATGATAAATTACCTGTGCCAGCAGTGAACAAGTGAACTATATTCTCAAACATTAAGTGTCAGAAACAAGCCAGACACAGCCTTACTCTGTATTCTGAGAGATCTCCAGTAGGGTGCAAGTGCTCTCAGGACATTGTTGATAGTGACTGCAGCACTAGGGTGTGGAGGGAGCACAGCAGGCAGCATTGGGGGTGGATCTCCAAGGAGCATGCTGGTGCACATAGCCATAGACTCAGAGATGGAAGTGAGGTTATAACCTCCCTATGCCGAACAGGAGAAGTTGGTAAGAAATAAGTCACCCTGCCTAAAGATGTGTGAAAGCTGTACACTATAAAAGCAAGTATTCTGAGCTCTCTAATGAAAACCTGAATGTCATCACCCCTGACTAGCAGTTCAGCTAAACTGTCCAGGTAATTAACACAGATTATAAGAAAACAGGTCTATATTTAATTACATGGACTGCAGCTTAGAGCTTTTAAAATTGATCTGAATAGCTTTAAAGTAAAACATACCTCCAGGATGACTAAAATTCTTCCTGCAGCTAGACTCAGCAACTGGTGGGTTAGGTGGGCGTAACCTTCTGGGGTCACTTGGTATCCGCCTAATGGATCACCCCGAGCTGCATCAAACCCAGCTGACACTATGACCAGCTCTGGGGCAAACTGGGTGAATGGAATAACAATCAGATATTTGTATGTGTGAAAATGGACATATGCATATGTATTCACCCTCTATGCCCCTAAATAGTTCTGGTGCAACCAATTACCTTCGTAAGTTACATGCTTAGTGAAGTCCACCTGTGTGCAATCTAAGTGTAACATGATCTGTAAGTATATACACACCTTTTCTGAAAGGACCCAGAGGCTGCAACAACATAAAGCAAGAGCCATCACTTACCAAACAACTCCATGAAGACCAAGGAGATTTTCAAACAAGTCAGGGACAAAGTTGTTGAGAAGTACAAATCAGGGTTGGGTTATAAAAAATATCCAAATCTCTGTCTGTCTGAGCACCGTCGATTCGATTATGATCAAATGGAAAGAACATGGTACCACAACAAACCTGCCAAGAGAGAGCCACCCACCAAAATTCCAGACCAAGCAAGGAGCATTAATCAGAGAGGCAGCACTGAGAACAAAGGTAACCCTGAAGGAGCTGCAGAGTGCTCATGAAGAGCATCTGTCCATATGACAAAAATAAGCAGTACACTATATATAATTGAGTTTTATGAGAGAGTGGCCAGAAAAAAGCCTTTAGTTACAGACAAAAATATTAAGGCTTGATTTGAGTTTACCAAAAGGCATGTAGGAAACTCTCCAAATGTATGAGGAAGGTGCTCTGGTCAGATGAAACCAAAATGTAACTTTTCGGCCACCAAAGAAAAAGCTATGTCTCTCGCAAAACCAACACATCAAGAACACATCCAAGAACACCATCCCATCTTGCTATGGGGATGTTTCTCAGCAGCAGGGACTGGGAAACTGGTCCAAATCGAGGGGAAGATTGATGGTGCTGAATAGAGGGAAACTATCAAACAAATATTTGGTCTGTCAGTAATCTGAGCCTGGGGTGAAGCTTGACTTTCCAACAGGTCAATGAACCAAAGTATACTGCTAAAGCAAGAACTTTGTGATTTAAGGGGAAATGTATTGGAATGGCCTAGTCAAAGCCCAAACCTTAATTCAACTGAGAATCTGTTCAGACTTGAAGATTGCTGTTCATCAGTGGAAACCATCAAAATTTCTTGCGCAGTTTTGCCATGAGGATGGGCAAAAATCCCAGTAGCAAGATATGAGAAGCTCTTAGTGACTTATCCAAAGTGACTTGCAGCTGTAAATGCCACAAAAGGTAGGTCTACAAAGTACTGGGGGTGAAGAATTTTCTGTTATTTTGTCCTATTTGTTGTTTGCTTCACAATAAAAAAAAAAATCTAAGTGGTAGGCAGTTGTAGGTTCTGTAAATTAAATGATGTAAACACTCAAATAATCCATTTTAATTCCAGGTTGTGAGGTAGCAAAACATGAAACATGCCAGAATACGAAGAATACTTTTGCAAGGCACTATATGTATGCATGTGTGTGTATGTAGGTATGTATGTGTGTTTGCGTGTGTGTTTGTATAAAGTGTGTTAAGTTCACCTCACGCGCTATAGGCATCACCACATTGTGGAAGGCAGCCAGGTATTCTGGATCCCCCATCTTGGCCCCATTCCAGGGGATGTTGACATTATAGCCTGCACCCCTCCCTTGTCCAATCTTGTCAAAATTAGCATCCTCTGAGGAAGGGAAGAACGTACCGTCCTCATAGCGATGCAGAGAGATGTACAGGACACTGCAGGAGAGAGCAGATTAAGAACATGTTTCTCCTTCCCAGGGTTATTCCTACTCCCATATTCTTGTCTGATAAGTAATTGATTAGTAAAGTGAGTGACAAATAAATAATAATCATTTGATGTATTCTGATAATTAACACAGCAGCATGAAGGCACAACATGCTTACCCACCAAACTAAAATCAGGCTGTCCTACACATTTCTAGTTAACCAATAGGGCAAAGATCTTGTAAATTCTGGCACACCTGTCATCCTCCTCAAAGATATGTTGGGTGCCATTGCCGTGGTGCACGTCCCAGTCAAGAATTAGGACCCTCAGGGCACTGTGGGTAATGCTCTGGGCATAACGGGCAGTCAGAGCAGCTGTGTTGAAGAAGCAGAAGCCGCATGCTGTATCTTTCTCAGCATGGTGACCAGGGGGACGCACAATAGCCACGCCGTTCCTCACCTATGTAAAACAAAGCAGAACATTGTAAGTCTTCTACTACCTGCTTGCTCCATGTGTCTCTGAAACACCTCCCTACCAACATCCCCTTCTTTGTTCTGTAAACTAAAACAGCATGCCTGTCAAAGGGTCATATTTAAGCTTTAATTTAAAACTAAACTTTTGTCTTCAATAGTCAACATCATACACTTAATTCTGTTTCCACAATAATCTCTGATGTTCTGATGTTATGTTGTCATGCTCCAATGAAAAATATTGCAGAGTTTAAACTCTTATTTATATTGAGAAGATCCTGATAGCTGACGTGGCTGAAAACATGTCTATTTTACAAACACACACACACACACACCCACACACACACACCCACACACACACACCCACACACACACACCCACACCCACACACACACACACACACACACACACACACACACACACTAACAAAAGTCTAACCTGGCCAGTGAGGATAGCCTGGGCCGAGTTGAAGCAGGCTCCAGCTGCCAGCAATGCACTCTCATAGCTCTCATTACTAATATATATGGAATTATATCCTTCTCCCAGCCTGTACAAATCTCTGGGCTTCATTTGCTCTGTGCTCTTTATAATGGCTATGTGCTCCAAGCTAAAAAATGGTGAGACCAAGAGAGAAAAAGAGAGAAATGTGGTTTTAGAACTTGGGAAAAAAAGAAGAGTTCTATTTCTTTTACGCTCTAAATTAAAGTGCGTTACCCATGACAGAATGCAAGCTCCTCCTCCGTAGCTAACCGGACTGGTATCCGCTGACAACGTTCCACAAGACCCAACTCTTCATGCAGAGAAAAAATCCGAAAGATTCTTTGTGGAAGCTCCGGATGATGACTGGAAGGGTGAGTACACACAAACACAAAAATACAATAAAATGAGAGAGTAAGACATTTATGCTCAGTAAGAGAAAAGTATCTTTGAAAAATGAACAGGGCTTTTCTAATGATGAATGAAATTAAATGAATATGTGTGTCTGTACGTGTTTTCTCACCTATCCCACATGTTGTGGTGCTTCATCATACTCTGGTCATACACAAGACCAGTGCTACGTAAGGAAGACTCCAGTTTTATTTCAGCACAAACAGCAGATGGCAGGGGCTCAGCCTCAGAAAGAGGACCTCCTTCTGCAGAATGCACATAGTTATCAGGGACAGTAGTCTCACCTATTCTACTGCTGAGAACACAATATTTGAAAACACAGAACTGTCAACTAATTTGGGGTAAGTTTCTCCCATCTTAGCAAGTAACAAACAAATTAAGGAAGGGCATGAGAAATACTGTTTTTTTTAAACAGTATCTAAAATGTGCTGTATTTATGAACATTGTTATCAATAAAGTTTTTGGAAAAACTACCTCTGGATGTTTTCGTGCTCTGGATGCTTTAGATTTGAGTGCAAAAATCTGAATTTCAATGGTAATATTTTGATCCTGTATCATAGTATATCAAAATTAATTGAAACTGAATTTTATAAATTTTATAAAAATTTTATATTTATTTTATAATCCCATATAAAATCTGAATCTGAACACCAGTGTTCCACATACATTGAGCGACAATATACTCCAAATATATTTAGAACAGTATATGATCAAGTGTGCAGATTTATTTACTAATCTCTTACCTAGAGTCTGCAGACTGGTCCAAAATGGATACAAAGCAGACACAGTCTTCGAGATGGCCTTCAGAGCACTGTAAAAGACCAAAATGGAGGAAAAGAAACAACACGATGGTGATGACATAGAAAGACACGGCAGGTTTCTCACCTTTCACTTGGGGTTCCTGAAGAGGTCAGGTGAGGGCAGGGGTCACCTAGCAGTGACCTCACACTAGCACAGGTGCTCTCTGCCATGGCCTGCAGGTTATAGCCACCCTGACACAAAACATACATAATCAGCAATTTGAATGAATCTGAATATAAGACAAAATCACAGAATGATTTATGATTTTGGTTTGTGTGAAGTACAAGAATTGGGGTTGTGTGAACTACATACTATTACTCTTAGATTTACTATCATTTACATATTTTCGTGATGTATAGGCTATAGTTTTAGCACTTTACCTCCAACGCAAGCACTATTCTGCCATTAGCCAGTCCCATCAGCATGTGAGTCAGTACAGAGAAACACTGGGGACTTGCACACATCTCACCCTACATACACATACACAGACAGCATGCTGTTACAGGTCAACACTATAGTAAATTATCAATCTACTAAATAGATTCTGTTATTGATTTATTCAGCATAGCAAAGAGAAATGTTAAGAATTTCAAACCTTGGGGTCACCAACCACAGAATCAAAGCCTGCAGCTACCAACACAAGTTGAGGTTGGAACTGAAAGCATAAACAAATATGCGAAGATGTAAATTTACAGCAAAGTTTGATAATTTCTCACCACATTAATGCAATCAGACAACACAACAAATGTGCAAGGCTGTCAAATTTCATAAAAAGGGTTTGAGTAGTGGAGTGGGTACCTCATAAGCAACAGGCAAGAGAAGTCTCTGGAACACTGCAACATAGTCTCCATCCTGCATGCCTGTCTAAACAGCCCCACACATGCAAACCACAATCTTTGTATTTATGGTATCAATGGTCTTACAATTATTTTTGACGTTTGTATTTGTATATTGTGCAATCTTTATTAAAATAACTGTGATAATGATCAATGCACAATTTGAACAATGTTTGAGACAACGTACCTTGTTCCAGGGCAGGTTGATATTGTAGCCTTCTCCCAGCCCAGAACCCACTGCACTGCTGTCTGAGTCTAGCAAGTGGGGCCAGAATGAACCATCCTCATAACGATGTACAGAGAAGTAAAGAACACTGCAAAGAGAGAGAAACAGACAAACAGAAGTAAGAGAAAGAACATAGATACTCTCAATTAAGTGTCTGACAGTTCTGACAAGCATTCTATAACAGCTGTCTTGGCTATGATTCTACTGTATACACAGGTATACATTACCATTGTGGCACTTCAACCTGAGATGCATTTGAATCAATTAAGCAAATTCTTGTTAACAGAAAAGAAAGAGCATACCTGGGATCATCTTGGAAGATGTACTGTATTCCCTGACCATGATGCACATCCCAATCCACAATCAAAATCCTGCAATCAAAATATTACACATTACTACTACAATATTAAAATCCATAAAATTTTATCACACCATCTGAAATGCTTCCTGCCAGTATGTAGTGTGTAACAGGCTGAAGAATAAAAAAAGCACTCTCACCGCTGGACATCATGCTGTTTCTGTGCATAGCGTGCTGCCACTGCCAGGTTATTGAACATACAGTACCCGTTCATTTGGTCTGCCTGGGCATGGTGTCCTGGGGGCCTGTCAAGGAAACACCATAACCAAAAAAACAAATGAACTGTACAGTGAACAAATGAACATAATGCAGTGATTCCCCAAACAAGTGCTGCAGGACTATATCTCTATATATTGTAGTGTTTTCTGCTGCTCTGTCTAATATGAATCTGCTCTACTTCTCTGTTATACTTTTCCACTCCTTACCAAGCCCTGCCTCTGTACGCTCGTTATTGACCCTCTTAACTTACACATTTCAAACGTGCTGAGAAGGCGGAAGGAGGTTGAATATACTCTTTAATTAATTACCAATTAATTCACAAGCTGAACCAGTACTAGCATATGGAAACACTGGCATATGTAGAATAAAACCCACTCAGTTACCTGGACACAGAGAAGCCGTTCCGAAGCTCTGAAGTCATCACCTTGTCAACCAGTTGGAGGACAGAGCCAACAGCTAGACAGGCACAGCTGAAAGTATCCTAAAATTAAGTAATGCACAAGAAAAACATGAATATGAAAAATTACACATAAAACACAATAACAAACCTTAGAGCACTGGTACTACCCAAGACCTAGGGCTGGACATTATAATAATTTTTCCATTTATGTGGACAATCACAGTGCAATACAACCTGTAAAGGAACAGCAATACACTGCAGACAATAAACATGTAGCTCTCACAGGATGTAGGTAGACAGAGTCATAGCCATTAGAGATGGACTTCAGCTCCACTTCTGTCATCTTCTGAGTGGACCTCATCCGATCAATGTACTCTTTCCTGTCAAAATAAAAATATGTGATGAATTCCAAACAGCTCCATCACCCTTCACATCAACATTCCTCAAGACATCTGAGCAACTTACGTGTGAACCAGAGAAAGCTCCTCCTCTGATGCAGCTCTTGTCTGAAATACAAACACACACAGTGATGAAGTGAATGCCTTATGAGAAAGAAAGCTAAGCCTGTCAAAATAATTACATTATCATCTTGCTGTACTATATGTATGGACATGACCTCTGCACTTTTTGCTGACATACTGCCCATTGTGTTTACTTGTGTGTTTATTTATACACGAATAATAAACTAGGAAATTACTAGTGAATTTTTAAATTATGTTTAAAATTGCATTCCAAAAATAAAAACATATTTAAATTTGTTACATGTAAAATTTAATTTTAGGCCTTTTTTGTTTTACTGGATCAGTATGGCTTATAGAAATCCAGTCTCAAATTTTTTAAAATATTCAATTTTGAGTTTGAATAACTACATCATATCAACATTAAATATGACATTCTAAATGTAACAAATATAAAATGCCAAATTACCTCAATCCAGTCTAATTATGAACAAAAAATAACTTGATGCAAACTTTTGATAGTCATTATGAATTACATACATCTCCCAAACAATTTTTTATTTAAAAATCTTCAAGATGTTGCAAAAGTGTTATTACATTGCCAATAGATTAGTAACATAAAAGGGTCTTAAAATGACAAAAATATCAATTTTATTCTATCACATTTATTTCTATTATGGGACAACATATTGGGACAGGCCTATTGAAAGCCAACACTGGCAACTAGTCTTGTTACCAACTAGGGCAGAGTCATCCCTTTTACTGTGCACTATAGTTGTAATAGTCATGTTTCAGGTTCTTACCTCCACATGTACACAGCGAGACAGTAGCTCCTCTTTCTCCATTAACTTCACTATTGTAGTCACTCTCTCCGGACACTCTGGGTGGCTGGAAGGAAAAACATTCATGATGTCACCTAACCCACCTTTACTGTTATCGAATAACTTTCATTAAACAACAACAAGTAAACCATTAAGAATAAGTGAATACAAAACTTACCTTTGGGAACATAAAAGAAAAATCTTACATATAAATGATCTTACATCTATATTCTCAGCAGAACTCTATTCGCCATTATGTTGTATTTTTTTACTTACTGTTATTCAAACAGAATAGGGTAGAAGTGTTACTGCAGTCACCTTGTGTCCCAGAGGCAGCGATAGCGAGAAAAGCTATCAGAGTAAACAAGGCCTGTTCCAGTTGCCTTGGGCTTGCAACGCAAATCCTACATGCACATAAGAAGAATATCCACACATGTTTAATAAAAAAAAAAATATATATATATATATTTTTTTTTTTTTTTTTTTTTTTTACTCAACTCACCAATATATTACATGTCACAATGAGTATAGTATGCTTTCTATCAAGCATCAAACTTGTTTATCAGAGGACACTGAACTACATACCAGGTTTTTAAGCTTATTAGTCATCTCCTCTTCTGCTCTACCTCGGTCCATTCTGCCCTTCCTCCTGGCCTCCTGGAGACTCTGCTTGTGGCTGGGTTTGCTGTTTTCTCTCTGAGAGACAGAGACGCAGGTTAATCACAAACCACACATAAAACTTTACCCACACTCCTATTATCTAACCTGGGTTCTCGTTTCAGAAACTGACACATGCCTTTATACATATACTTTTCTTTGCTTAATTGTTTATGTCCAATGTTTAAGCTGAAAAGCTCAGTCTGAGCACAGACTCAATGGGGGCATGGTCTACGATGATCATTAACCGGTATATGCCTGTTTTCATGGTTTTATATTGTCATTTATTTAACTGCTATTAATAATATAGCAGTTAACATTTTTGCTCTTTACTCTGATGTGCTTTCAAACAATCAGTGTGGGTCTATGAACAAGCTTTCACTTGATGATAGGCAGGGGGTCATGGTAGGTGAAACATGATATTACTGGTTGAAATGACTTGCCTGCCTGCTGGTTTATGATAATGTGATTAAAAAAACTGGTGATGTTTTATAGGCAGGCAATATGGAAGATAATTGAAATAGAAAATGTCTACAATTGAATTCATTGTGACTGATCTGACAAAAATGTCAACCCAGCAATCCAAAAACTTTGCACTGCAGTAGCTAAGTATACAATATTAGATACAATAGAAAAAAGTAAGAAGTAAGTAGAGCTACGTGAGGTAGCATATTTCTGTAGAGCAGTAATAGTTTATGTTTACATTTTTTAAAAGTTGAATATATCTTACTTTGGCAGAATTCTGCTGGGGTTTTTTTGGAGAATGTGAAGAGCCTTTATGAGCTCTTGGTGGAGTGGGATTTGAGGCAGATTCCATGACAGCAGTAATTCCCACAGCAAATCCCAAAAGCAGATCCTGCTTTAGAATTAGACAAAACTTTAATTATAAACAGGGTCCAACTGCAGGTGTAGGTCAAGAGCTTGGTTGGAGACAGCATTTTCTTTTCTCATTTCAGTGAGCATTGTTCCTTTTAAAAAAATAGAGAGAAATGTCATCTACATGTGATAGAAATTTTTAGAGGAACTACACATGTATTTTATTCAATGTTTCAAGTGAAATTTTACATTTCTTTGAGGAAATAATATTAACCATAAAGAACCAGAGTAATAATAGTTATAATATTTATCATGGGCTTACAGCCACACAAACATTTACAGATGCATTGGGACACCTGTTCATTCATTGTTTCTTTGGAAATCAAGGGTATTAAAAAACAGTTTATCCTGCTTTGGTCTTCTGTGCAGGGAAGGGTCTTTCTAATAGATTGTGAGGATTTTATTATATTCAGTGTGCGTTTCTGAGGTCAGGATGTTGGATGATCACCACACCATTCTATTGGCAGACATTCTCTACAAGGACTAGACAAGCTGTGTATGTGTGTGTCATCAATGGGTGGGGAGGGTGAATCTCAGTTTCTCATTGAGTTGTAGTGTATAGTACATCTGCATAATCACATTGTTGTGTAATGCATTTGAGGGGTGAAGTGATGCATCACAGCCAGTGTGCAGGTGTGTGTGTGTGTGTGTACTGTAGGCTCTCCTTGGGTTCTTTCTGTAGGGGAACACAGGCCAGTCTCCAGTAGGATCTCTGACAGGGAGGTCAGGGAGCATGGTTAGGGGGGCAGGGGCTCCAATAAGACCAGTATAGAGGCTGTAAACCTAGAAACCATTGAGTCTCGTGCCAAAACACACGTGACCATTCAAACCAGTTAAACCAATTAAGATACTAAAAGATAAAAGCCTGTGCTGTGTGTGTACCATGCCACTGAACACAAAGAAGTATCACAGGGATCACTTACTATGTTTCAAACCCGTCTTTGTCTCTAAACGTCCCTCTTGTCTCTCTGCTTCATCAGTTGCTTTTCAGACCTGCTCGACCGTTAATGTGACGATTGCTAACGCAGCCAGGTGTTCTCACCCATTTCCACACCAAACCGGTACAGAGGAGAGGGGAACTGTGAGTCGACAGCGAGCGCATAGGACTGGGACACAAACCCAGCTGAGTAAATTGGTTACGAATTAGGCGCCGAAGCTCCCCGCGCGGAAACAGGCACAGTCGTCCCGGCCCAGCACCAAAGGGCGCGAGCCAGTGACGTCAGCCTGCAAGTGTTCCATAGCACCATGCGGGGTCGCTGTTACTCAACAAAACAACAACGCAGCGGCCGAGCACTTAAACACACAGTGCTCACAGAAAGTCCCCAAAGTGCTTCACTTTTTACACTGTATATTGTGTTACAGCCTTATTTTGAAAGGGATATAATTCACACACCCCCTTTGTTGAAGCACCTTTGGCAGCAATTACAGCCTCAAGTCTTTTTGAGTACGAGTCTACATGCTTGACACCTGTTTTGGGGAAGTCTCTCCCATTCTTCTTTGCAGAACCTCTCGAGCTCCATCAGATTGGATGAGGAGCATCATGCACAGACATTTTTAGATATCTTCACAAATGTTTGGGGTTGCTAATATGTATGTATATGTTGCACATGTAACCCATTAAAACCCGAACCACCAAATAATTGTCTGAAAAGTATCCCTTTTTGTTTTCTTTTGTATATATGATATTTAAGACAAACTATAACATAACATTTTATTTCACATTTAGAAATATGTAGAATTCACTGCTGATGCAGAAAAGAAGGTTTTATAAGCAAGAAAGCAAGAAAAAATAATTTCTTAACATTTTTATAAATGATATATGTTTATATAAAATACTGTATGTTGTTCTGGTAAATCTAATTCAGTAACCAATTGTAATCATATTTACACAAAATACGGCTAGATTTTCATAGATTTAGAAATTGTTTCTAATCATTAGGTAAGTCCTGCAGGCCCATACACTAGTCTCCAAGTCCTCTGATTTATGGGGAGAATACACCAAACTCATCACACACACACACACACACACACACACAAACCTGCAGTACCACTGTCATAAATCTGTCATAAATGTTTATGTGAAAATAATCAAGTTCAAATTATAAACATTATATAAACATTAATAGTACATGTACAGAAGAATAGGATTTGATAGCATGTCAACATGGAGTCAGACACATAGAAAAGGCTTTTAGACAGAATTAAACAAGTCTATATTTTGTAATGCAGCTTTTTGTGACATTGCTTTGAGGAAATATACTAATCATAAAGAACCAGAGTTATAATAGTTATGATATTGATCATGGGCTTACAATACATCCACATAAATATTTACAAAATCAATTTTACATAAAAAGTGCAGGTATTTTTTTTACTTGTGAGCTGTTATGCTTTTAAACAGTTAGGCAGTAAAGTGGAAAAGGTTGAGAGCCTCTGGTTTAGCTGTCCACTAGGGGTGGTAGATCATGGGTAGTAGCTGTTGCTTCCCCACCTTGTGGAAGGCTTTACCTTCATCTCAAGGCTTTTCTGAGAATGTATGTTTTTGTTGTTGTTGTTAATTATTAGGTCCTCTTAAAAATCAAGCATGATAGTGTAGGACAACTCACAATTGTGCAGTAGAGTCTGATCTACAGGCCTGCAGCTGGACAGCACAAAATTATGTGTTAATTAAATCTGAAGGGTTCATTTTTCACTTTCACCTTTTGTGTGATTTGAAGTGTAATTTCATTTTAGCTTGTACAGAAAAAGTCTCTACCACCATGTTCTTCACCATTGCAGGCCAAAATGTGTTGTAAGGTCAGGAGGTCAAGGAGCAAAAACAAGTGTCAAACTACTGCCCTAAGAGAACAGTATTTGTGAGAGCATTATAAGTCTTACTGAGTTTGTCTGGCTGGGTGTATGAGTGTGTGTGATCTAAAAGCCTCTTGGATAAAGTGAGTGAATGATTGAGTATGTGTCTGTGTATGTGTGTGCGTCTATGTGACAGGCATAGGTGACAGGGCAAGCAAGCTGTAACGGTTGTGCCCATGCGTTGGCTGGCCCTAGCCTGTGGTTGCTAATCTCCATGTGTCATTCTGCTCCATTTCCCGCTTGTTTGGTCACCCAGATAAACCGGGTTCACCCTGAATGGAGGAAGCCAGCAACAGAAACCAGAGAGAGATGTGACTTTACATGGCACCTTGAAAAAAAAAAAACGAGCCATCAGGGGCCCATGCCATCACTGCAGCATCTCTCCTTCCCTTCTACATTTTTTTTCAGAGACTCCGGAAAACCAAAAAGCTGCCTGCGTTGCACAATGGGGTTCCAGCAGAGGCCCAAGGAGCTGAGCTGTGTGGTCAACTCTGAAAGAGTGAAACAGATGGAGGGGTGCAGTGAAGGAGAAATGAGGAAAAAGAGATTACTGGGCTTGGTGTTAGACAGACTTGGACAGGAGGCTGCAGAGGCTGCAAGTTCAACCTGCATGCCAGTGCACCATTTTGGCCATGGAGCCACAGGTATCATGCACACCTGCCCAGAGCTGCCCAGAAGAGCCAACAGAGTGATTTCTCATTGTGGACAAGCTACAAATGGTCTGTAATATGTAATATGTCGTATATTTCCTGCCTCTTTTCAGTACCGTGGCCTAGTTCTTTAAAATATACAGAAAAATAAGGACTTTTAGGGAATTTAGGACAACATTTCCACAAGTGGGACTCATAGCTTTTGGCCTCATTCAGCATAAAACCAAGACTGGGCTCAGTTTACTTAAGATAATGTGAGCATCTTGTTTCCAATAATGCTATTTTCATGTTTAAGGAGACCATACCCTATATTTTCTGTTCCTCTTATATATTCTATCCACAATAATACACATCTTGATTAATTTCACATCATCTTTTTCCAATCTATCTTTATCCTTTTTAATGAATCCCCTGAACTCTAGGTTCTCTGTTATTAATCTGAATTATTTGGAAACCATTGGTTTTATCATATTTTGTGGTGTCCCACTGGATTCTTTTTATGGCCTATGAAAAATGACATTAGTGACATTATTATGAGAATAAAAAAAAACTAAAGTATGCACTTCCCTACAGGGACTAAGGGATTAAGAAAGCAGATATATTTATTTTGGATATACATATTTTTAAATGCACAGCAATGATATATGGACTTTTAGGGCTATATTGAAACTGAGCAATGTTCAGGGTAGTGGTCGCTCAGTGGTTCAAGTGCTAGACTAGTGATGAAAGGGTTGTAGGTTTGATATTAGAATTTCCTAAACTGCTGGCTTTGAATCGTTAATCTTTAACCCTCTCTACTCAAGGGGTGGACAAAAGTATTGGGACATTTGCTCATTCTTTGGTTCTTCTGAAATCAAGGACATTATAAAGGTTGGGTTGAACCTGCTTTTGTTGCAATATTTCTCTACTGTCATGCTGAGGCTTCTTACTAGATCTTTGAGAATTACTTTGAGGTTTATATTGCATTCAGTGACAAGAGCTTTAGTGTGATGTTGGATGACCACTCCACCTCATCCCCTTCTCCCCAACTCATCCCAAAAGTATCGAATGGAGTGCCATCATTCCACTGCTATCAGTTCAATGGTAGGGGTTCACATTTATCTGCTCAAGAGAGTCATATTCTATTAGTAATACTTCTGTACATGGACTAGACAAGCTGTATGTGTGCATTTGCATATTTATATAATCAGTGGGTGCAACATGAAGTAACTGAATGCATTCATTAGAAGAAGTCCAAAAACATACAGTGTGTGTATATTCTCTTGAAAAGAATAGTGTATTTGGGAAAAGTGGAGGAAATCCCAGCAATATTTATGTTAGTGTTTTTATGATTGGGTTGGAAGTAGCTAATGAAGGAAATATCTGCATTGGTCAAAGACAAAGAAATTGTCTTTAATTCATCACACCATGAAGAAAATAATGATATGCAAACCAAACAACCATCACTGATGGTGTTGATGTATATATAAAGAGAAAAATGAAGCTGCACATTTATGTGTGTCAGTAATAACTTCATCTAATTAAATTATATCATAAAACATAGTGTAATGTTAAAAAATGTATTTCTTTATTGACATTTAGTTTGGTGAGACTGAAAAGCTTTGTGTGTCTCTGTTGTGAAGTGTAACTGAAATATAAATCATAATTTGATGCTCACTGAAGCACCATCAGCATGTAAAAACAAAACAATCTGTTGGATGGTGTTTGTGCAGTGAACTGACAGCCTGGTATGGGATGAGATCTGATGTGCTTCGTTTGAAACTTTTACTGTTTCCATAAAGCCACAGATTTGAATCCCATGAGACGTATCACTCCAGCCAGGCCTCTGCCACACTCCTCCGCTTTATGGAAAGTGAAGGATTTGCATACACACTCCTACTGATCTGCAGTCTGAGTAATTAGAGCTGTTTCGCTTACAATAGAGTCACAGAGCGTTGGACATGTTGTCATGCTCTAAAATTCCATTTTATTGAAACTTCTGTCCTGTGCCAAGTTACATGCTTGGTTAAACTGATTTCATCATAAGTGCTTTCTTGTTTTGTGATACAGGTGTGTGAGAGTAAGAAAGAAAGAGAGAGAGAGAGAGAGAGAGAGAGAGAGAGAGAGAGAGAGAGAGAGAGAGAGAGAGAGAGAGAACAAACTATGGAAATCTAGTGTTGATTTGTGTATCTACAAAAAAATCAAATAGCATCCCTACAGTAAATACACACATTATTTACATGTTCTGTGTTATTCAATAAAAGACAGCTAGAATGATCCCAAACAATGAATAATCCATAACTTATAAAAAACAGTGTTTACCTCAAATATAGATATTTATAAAATGTAAAACTCAATATTCCTTCATATTGATGCATTGAACTTTCAAAAGATAAAAACCCCAGATTTTTTCACAGTTTGAAAAGTTTCAAAGATTGATTCATCCTCCACAGTGCACTAAGCAGCAGCTCTGTAATCTGCCACTGAACACAAATGCCTAGCAAGTTCATTTTTTCACCTTAGGCCATAAGTTCATGGTGTCAACCCATGCTGGACAGGATGGCTGCAGCCGAGTGGTAGGAGTAGGGCAGGTGTGGGGATGTGTGAAGTGCCTGGGAAGGGCCCATGGAGTGAGTGGCATGGCTGTAGGGCCCCAGGGCCCCAGCTCCCAAGCTGAAAGAGTCCAGGGTGGGCTGCTCAGTGCCAGGGCCTTTAATAATGGACTCAGAGAATGGGTCAAGCTCCACTCCAGCAACTCTCCTGGCCTTTCTGCTCTTACCAGACACCTTACGGTTCCGTGTCTGGATGCCTTCTTTCTTCATAGTGAGTGGACGGTTCACCTGGTGGGATGAAACAACAGGGGTTAAACTGGGACTAATTAACTGTTTTGAGTGAATAAGAGGATTATAGTTTAACACTGTCACAGTGAACAAAAAAGATATCCTAAAATTACAATACAACTAACTATAACTAACATCCCATGGTTTTTGATAACAGCCCATCAAAATTAGTCACAATATGCTCTACTTATGCACTCCTAAAAGTGATGGTGCTTCAGTGGGTCAAACAGTGTACTTAGCCACAGTTTGTCTCAGTTTGTCTTTTTTGTACACCTGTACAGCTTTTGTACATCTTTCATTGTCAATTACAGAGCTTTATGTAAATCAGTATTTTCACCAGTTCTTAGAAAGTTCCCCCACCGGCCCCGCCACAAGACAGTTCACATTTTACACTTACACTTTTATCCAAATATTAATTCGTTCAGATATTCAGTGTACTGGTGTTGCATTAGGGTTTGGTACTGAAGTCAGTGCTTTTAAGGGTACCAAATGAATTACATCTGTACTATTGATTCTTGTTAAATCAGTCAGTCCAAAATTTTGGTACAAGCATAACACACAGTCAAGGCAATGGCAAGCCAAAGGCTGTCTGAAGTGTGGCCTCATTTTTTCAAAACTAGATGCAACAACCCTCTCTCCAATACTTGTAATGTGAAAGGCAAAGTTGGCAACACGTCTAACCTGAGCAAACACCTGGTCAATAACATATTTCTTAAAGCTGAAAAGTGTTTAGCAGCATACCTGTAGCCACTGCCTATGAAGCACTAATATGAACCAAGGAATAACTGCCAAAGTCAAACCATAATAGTGTGGAATATAGTTGTACTGCTGCTAAAATCTTTTGCACTGTTTATACAAGACATTTGTAATTTGTATTTTTGTGCAAGTAAACAGAAATTGCTTTCACCTTGTAACAAGTTTGTTGTGTCTGTGTCTGAACTAGCAAAAAACACTAACAGCACAAATGGCGATTGGTCTACCTTTATAGGACAATGGCAATGTATTAGGCATGGCCACACATCAGAAGTGACATCATTTTGGTGTGTAAAGTGTTCTAACTAAATAACAAAATGTTTACATTTACATTTTATTAGATCAAAAATTTAAATGTTCTTATTACAGAAAGAGTAATGGACTGAAAAGGACAGTTGGGTACTGTCACTGAATTGGGGAAATTGAGCAAATGCACCATAATATACAAATAAGAATCCTACCAGCACATTCTCTTAACTCTGTAATATGACTCAAATATAATTCACTCTGCATAGGAGCATCAGTCAAATGCAGTCAAATATCAAATGTAAATATACTGGCGAATTCACACAAAATTGTGCTGCAAACCTTGCAATTAACTCTGCCTAGCATTGATAAACACTCAAGAGTTCCCCTAGAATGCTTGTGTGAGAAGGAATATGTCATAAACCAGATTTCCTCTGTAAGATGTATGCAGTGGATGAGCTCTTACATTGTGTAGTTTGAAGTACAGGCCACAAGCGTTACACACAGGTTCACCATTAGTATTGCGTCTCCACAGCGTGGTGGTGCTGGTCTGGCAGTTAGCACATTGAGTACCTGCTCGTTTACTGACAACCTGCTCAGAGAGATGGTGGAAGAGGTGGGGAGAGTCAGAAAGAGGAGTGAGAGAGAAAGAATGAAAGAAAAAGTGAGAAAGGTGTCTGATGAATTTCACATGAAATGTGACTCAAACATTGCTTCAGCAAGGCCTGCAACTTTTTATGATTTATGGCTACTGTGTACAAATAGTTTGAATAGTTTCAGTTTAAAATAAGGTAAAAAAAAATCTAAATTAAGTAAATTAAGTAAGCTGTAAAAGAAGAAACAGTAAATGTAGACATCCAGCGTGATGAACAGGTGTGTTAGTGTGTTTCTGTTACTTCATCTGATTCTATCTCTACATCTGCCTCTGATCCTGACTTGTGTATTGACTCCTACTAGTATTTGGACTTTGATTCAGATCCTAATTCTGACACTGCTATGTCTCTGATTCTGACTCTGATTCTGGCTATACTTCAGCCTCTGACACTGATTCAGGTTCTGCCTCTTATTCTCATTTGGATCCTAAATCTGACTCTTCAATTTCTCTCTGACTCCCATAACGTTTCTGACTCAGATGAGCCATACCAGTCTTTTCTTTGGTCGGATGAGGGGTCTGTTCTGTCCATTCATTTTGTGGTACAGTCCACAGGCATTACAAAGGTAGTGGCCTGTCCCATCCCGTCTCCACAGGGGGGTCGCAGTGGCTCCACAGTTCACACACTCTCGTGCTTCTGTTACCAAAAAAATAATAAATAAATAAAACAGGCCATAACTTAATAATTATCCAGTACAAATGCTGTCACTTGTTCTCATTTATCACAGTAAATTGACAAGTGCCCTTCACAGCAATAACAATCTGGGATATATTATGATCTCATTTTATTTATAAATAATTTCTTTCCTGGGATAGCCCATTGGGAGTTTTTAAACCTTGTGCAAAGGCGATTGGGCCTGTTACTGAAATGATATTGGAATCATTTATTATTACTTTAAACATATAATATTTGTTGTTTAAACATACCATAATTGTTGTTATAATATCAATGTACTCACATGTTACAATTTCTTATAAATTATTTGTATTGTACATTACAATAATTTGCATATCACTATAGTACAAACAGTATACATAATAATGTACAGTTGGTATTGTCTTGGGTAAGTTCAGTTAATTTCAGTTTAAATGAAAGACAATAAAAACAGTCTGTCATTTGCCTAATTTGTGTGTCTGTGAGAGTTGTGTGTTTTTATGTAATTCTATTCTCATTCCATAATAAAGCATACTAATGTATTGGCATAACCTAATTCAATATAGTTCAATTGCTTTTCCACCAGTTCAAGTTCAACTGAGTTCAATTTAGTTTAACTGACTTCGATTCAGTTAAATTCAATATTGCTTTAGTCACTTAATTTATATTCAGTGAAGGTCACCTCGATTTAATTAAATTTGTTTCAGTTCAGTTCAGATGCATGTGAGAATGTGTGTGTCTCACCTGTAGGAGAGAGCCTCATCTTGCTGCGTAACTTAGGAGAGAAAGATGAGGGTGAATAAAAGGCAGTGCTGCTGAAATCCTGCCCTGGGTTTCCATAGGAACTGTAGTGACTCAAGGAGTGTGCATGTGACTGGGGTGGTGTGTGAGTATGTGTGTACATCCCGGCAGTGGCAGGATTGAGGGCATAAGCCCCACCAAGACCCATGGCAGGCCCTGCAGGACTGGCCCTTTCACCCTTCACTCCATCCATCAGCCTTGGGTTCTCCTTACAGTCAGGGCTGGAAGAATGCATCTCAGGACGAGGGACTTTGACAGAGGACAATGTTACAGATGTGGGGTACTGGGGGGAGGTGGAGGAGCTGTGGGGGTGCACAGGGGTCTTGGTGAAGGCACTGCTATGCCAGGAACCTGGAGGTGATGGGTATGGAGCAGAGAGATTGTGACCAGCAGAACCATCCAGCCATGGCAGACCACTCAGGAAAGACGAGGAGTATACCTGTCGAACTGATATAGAGAGAGAGAGAGAGAGAGAGAGAGAGAGAGAGAGAGAGAGAGAGAGATTAATTATCAATTAAATTTAAATAATTTATAATGAATGATGTAACTGAACTGAACTCAATGTAGTTGAACTGAACTATATTGAATAGATTTCAATTGAATTGGACTGAACTAAACTGAATTAAGCTTAGGCAGAAATTTTCTCTTTTGCCTCACAGAATGTACATATAATAGATATAGGAGTATTAACATAAACCAGCATAAACATTTAAACATTAAATTAAAAAAAATCTTTTTTTTTTGCTGATTTCAATTCTTTTCATGCAATTAAACATTACAAAAACACCACAATAATATATTTCAGTAATGTACATAAATAATAAAAGGTTAAGAAATGAAAGGCATAATACTTATATAGTGGTAATTCATTAATAAACTACATAAAAATAAATTAATGTCAATTATTACTTGGCAAATCATTTTAAGTATTTGCATCTTAGAATTCTATTAGAGTAAGAATGTGATTAAATCTAGTTTTAAGTCTGAGCTTTCCCTGCTCCAGATTTATTAATAAGACACAGGCAATGAGTATAAAAAATAATTCATGATTAAATTAATTCAAAAGCTAAACTTTCAAATTTATATTCATTGCATTTTTGTTTCATTTTTATTTGATTTGTTTGTAGTTCATGAAAAGCAGAAATCCAGAATCTCAAAATATTAGAATGTTTGAAGAAATAACAAATCAGACAAAATTTTAAAACAAATAAGTTTGAAATATGTCACTTTAAATGCAATGAATACAATTACTATGAAAGTTTACCTATAGAATTGATCATTTATATATAAATTAATTTTCTACTTTTCAGAGATACATTAGTATAACAGTAGTGAATAACAGGACTTCAGACGCTGACTTGAAATGTGATTACTTTAAAACAACAATTCTGTGTTAACGTACAGTCAGTGCATAATCATTACACAACTAAATCAATGAATGACAATTAATATGTTATGAACTTAGTTTCTTTTACCACCACAATCTCCTTCCAGACAACTGAAACCAGATAACCGGTACATTTGGGAAATCTAACAGTTTTTTGATAATAGTGGTGATGATGATGATGATGATGATGATGATGATTATTAGATAATTATTGGATTTTTATTCAGCAATGAAAATCTACTATGAAACTCATATGTAAATTATGAAATGTAAATTAAGAGAGAAAGGGGGGAGGGGGCAGCTGATGGATGGGCCCACAGATAGATAGAGTCTTAAGTGTTAAAAAAAAAAAGCAGTAATCCTAGTGTTCTGTGTGTACAGAGTGCTGACCTGGACTGTGTCTGTACGCTGCTGTACTGCGGCTATGAACAGGAGTGGAGAAAAGAGAGGGCAGGCTGTATTCAGCATCCATGCTAGAAAAGGCTGAGTCCTCCTCAGCATGGGACAAATAGCCAGCATCAGATGGGTAACTGACCGCCAGCTCAGTGGACATCAGTGGCTGGGTGACCCAGCGAGACTGTTCTACAGTGGTCTCCATGGACAAAATCCCCACAAACCTTAGGTCTGCAAGAGTCAAGAGAAAGTTTGGAATGGGTGGAATGACATATTATCAGGTGTTGAGCAACTGACATATCCTAGAATAATTATATCAAAGATAAAATTGTCAGACATGCCAAAAGATAAACTAATCATATATGAAAGAAAACAGACATATCGACATATAAAATGATCAGATATTAACAGATTAAATGATTACACATTTCAAAACAAATTATCTATATTTCAAATGATGATTAGAAATAAAAAAAAATAATAAAAATTGATAATCAGATATATCCAAGGAAATAATTAGTATATAATTATCACATTATCAGACATCAAAATGTAAAATAATGTGACGTTGTTTTGCCAAACTATATTTACTTTAAAAGTGTATACTTTTAATAATGATTTTTTTTATCAATTTTATTAGTATGTAACCATCCATTGAAAGGTTATTTAAGGAGAAAAAGTGGTTCTTCTGTGCTGTTGCTCCTATTGTTGTGTTTTGTCATTGACAATACCAAACCTACAGGTAAAAAGCTACTGAACTTTCAATATAAGTTATTGTTAATATGTTTTATTACAAGACAGTGGAGCATTTTATTGCGCGTTTTATTATTATATTTTTAAAACAGATTTTTATCTGTTTTGAAGCAGAACATTTCAAAGTGCATTTAGAGGTTTCAACACAGAAAGTACCTGTAGTAGCAATAAGCAAAATGATTCTGATAACGTCTTATAATGACACCTAGGCCACACCTGTTATCTGCTGAGCTGTAGACTGTAGTAGGGGCTGCTTACCTGCCTGGAACTGATGATTGAGCTCTGCAAGGAACAACAAACAGTCACAGGGATGTCCAGGAGCTCCAGGCAAGTGAAGGTTCAAAGCTTCTGTGAAGTGCTGGAAGCTCGATGAGTGTAAGTAACTGTGCTCTGGTGGTTTTGGTGCCTGAGGTTACTGAGGGCAGGTGGGGGAGTGGGGGTGGACAGTTCAGGGGCAGGAGCAGGAGGGTAGATTTTAGGAAATGCCATGAAGACACACCTCCAACAGCAGCAAGGCCTTGAAAATCTTCTATCTTCACTTGTCTATACTCAGAGTAGCCAGAACCCACATTTGTGCCAAATTATTTATACTTAAGTGCTCAGGAAGAAGTGAAAATATAATAGTTCATATCAGGTCCAAAAGTTCTCTAACAGAACAGTAGCTAAGCAGAACAGCAGCTTACACAGTGGTTTAAATAAAGCTTAGGAACTAGGCAATTAGAAACTAACATTCTGAAAATTCTCAGGAAGTACAAATCCATGGAAAATGTACCAGAGTAAATGCAAATTGTAACAAGGTATGGTAATTAGCAAGCTAATATGTACAACCTGAATTATTGCATTAAAGAATGGAAGCCTCTATGAACATTTACTCTTCCTGTGATTTGTATTTGTTCTCTTGACTCTGATATGAAAAACTGGGCCAAACACTTGTCTATCAACTGAAATTGAAAGCCTCAATGAACAACATCAGAGCCATTATGTCATGTTTCAATGCAAATGTAGTAATAATTCCCTTGTTGTTTCTGAAGGGATCATGAAAGACAAAAATTGCTTTACTTTTATTACTATTGTAAATATTTCTAAGTATTATACAATATATAAGTATTATAATATAATAAGTACTAAATGTTATTAATATTGTACTACAGATCTTCAGGGGCTGTTATGGCATCTCCAAAATCCAGCTGAATGTCACAACCACAATCTGCATTGGACACAGATGGAATCCAACTTCTGCCTTTAGACAGGGCTAAGGGCCTTGCATTGGCTTGGAGAACCTGGGTATTGAACCCTCAACAGTCCTGTCATCAATAACTCATTCTATCTATCTGTGCAATGTTCCTTACACCACTGGATGTCAATTAACTGCAGTTTTAATTACTTTAATAGTAATCCATAACTCTTAAGTCTTAAGTCTTTTCTTCATGCCAGAGCATGTTAGGGGGCTTTGTATATTCTCAGCCATATTTTTAGATTAACCCAGGGTTATTGAACATTAGATCAGGATTTGACAAGTCAGAGAATAATCTGGTCAGTCTAAGCAGTCCTACAAGTTCATTATTGCATTAAAAGCCATTGTTGGTCTGAATAGGCAAATAAATACTTTGATAACCTAAGAATGACCCCACCAGTCACTCAATTCACTGAAGGTATTGATTAACAAGCTTTAATATGTAACAAAATGGTATGTTTTTGTTTGTTTGTTTGTTTGTTTTTTCTGTTTTTTTTTTTTTTTACTTTGATTTGGAAATGCCAATTACCCAACCCCATTAGGACTCTCCCCCAACACTCCCAGGTAAGAGGGTGAAAACAAGCACATGCTCCCTTCAATACAGCCAGCCACTATTGTAGGACCCCTAAGCCTTGGGTTTTAAGGGGTAAATTTCTTTTATTAATTATTTGAATAGCTTATTTGATTTGAAGTTATTCAAATATGAAGCTATTGAATACTATGCCCATGTCAGACATTACAAATGTAGATCTTGTAGGCTACAACAATTAACATGGTACCTTATCAAATATCATTTGAAAATATCTAAAAAGTATGGGTTATGGGTTCATTATTAATATCACTGTTATATCAGGCTTTCAGGTTCACTATGTAGCTGCTGCCTGAAGCTGATGAAAGAGTTTTTCTCTTCAACATAAGGAAATATGTAAGCAGAAAAAAAAACCAAATGGGACGATCCAGACAAAAAACAAACCAGAGATAATAACAAAAGGAAGTTCAAGCTGCTCAAAGCCAATAAAACATGCAAAACACAGCTTTCTATGCAACACAAGTGGAGCAGTTGAGATGAGTGGTGAGATGCAAATAGTGAGCAAGGCAGCAATCATGGGGCAAGATAGAGACCGGCCACAACCACACAGCTCACACAGAACCTGGCTGTGTGGAGGTCATTTGTTAATCAAAGCATACCGTTCCACTTTCCTTTGTTCATTCAGTTTTCAGGGAAATGAGAGAAAGGAGGAATAGCTGAAGCATAGCTGTCCCAGGACGAGCTTCTCTTTCAGACACACTGAAACTACTAGAACATCTCAGGAAGGGATAAATGCAGCAACTTCCATATCAGGTGCTCACTGGCTTCCCTGAAAGGAGTCACAAACTGTTAACTGTAGTTAACATCTAATAACTCTGTACACCTGATTCGTTGAAAACAATTTTGCTGGAAAAACCCTTTAAGATAAGATATGGTTGCTCAAGAGTTGTTCAGTACTGACGCTGGCTGTGACCGAAATGGATCCCTATTTACGTTTTAAGGGCCTAATGAGTATGTCAACCATATTCCAATGTGTCTGAATCATAAAGTGGAATTTGAATGGGATTTTGCTGATTTTAAGATAGCTAGCCAATAAGCCAGTGATAGTTATGAGCCACTTGACGCTTTGAAGTTCAGATGTTTCCCATGTAACATTAGTTTATTAATCTTTAGAAACCTGGGCTAATTTTGTGGGAGTTTTCAAAGACTGATGTACTTTTGTTCACCAAAACTTTAAAAGGGTATTTATAGGAGATCGTCACACGTGCCACATATTGTTTTTTTCAGGCAAACCTAGGTTACTCAAATTTGTCTTCATTTGAGATGGCTTACAAGGACAAAATAAAACATTATATGTCAGAAGTCCTGTTGGAAATTGATCATTGTTTCTGAGCTGAATACTTTTAATGATATTTTTATTATTTATGTATGTATCAGTATTATCCCTTCTCAGGACTTTTATTCTGAAATTTGAATTTCGTGTATAAGCCAACATCTGGGTCAGAGTTGTCATTAACCCCACCTTCTCTTGAGCATGTACACATAGACAGAACATAAAACATGTACTGAAAGGCTCCTTTGGCATTTAAACTGGGATTTAATTCAGTTGGAAACAAGTGAATGTGACCATCTTTCCAAGCTGGATTACTCAATAATTTATCACCTGATGATGAGACCAGATATGATGTGTATCATGGCTGTAGGTTATTGTGATCTTGAGAAATGAGGCCCTCATAGAACCATGTAAATGCATAAAATTGATAAAAAGGGAAAACCTCTTGTAGACGTTTTTCAAAGAACCTTTGAAGAAAAATGGATTAATATAACACAGGTTTCCATTATAAACAAGTAAAATAGCCCTTTTTGTATAGAAGGTACACAATAATATTTCTCTTAACAATAAAGTGTACATCATTTCAGCAAAAGTAAAGACTGTGGTAATGTAACATTTTTACCTGTTACATCATATAAACAGGTGAATCCAGTAAATTCAATACAGCACTCTTTAAGTATGATAAATACACACAAAGAACACATCTCCCCTGGGTTTTTCCTGCTGTCCACGGGTAAAATCTAAATAACGATAAAACAAAGACAGACAAAGATTGTTACTACACTATACATAGTAACTGGAGCAACTAAATTGGTCGCATTTTGCATGTGTGCAGATAACAGGGGGCTGTTTCCTGCAAGGCTTTTGAACAATAACGTTTGGAATCTTTTGCCAGTGCTGGTCCGAACATGAGAGGCCAGCTAGATTGGCAGAGGATTGTCCAATCATTCCATAGAGGGAGCCAGAGATGTGTCCCATCTGTCCAAATGGCTGAGACAGAAGGAATTTGAATGCGACATGAAGGAGAAAAATGCAAATAATTTGGTGTAGAAAATGAAATAAGAAGTGCTATAGTCTTCAGAGTATGAGCACCAAACAACAAGAATTGTTTTTTTATATTACAATGGACACTGATTACCAGGACACTACAGCACTACAGGTTTGAAAGGATACATCAGCATGTTAAGATTGTTTGAGTTCAGAAAACTCTTATGATCACACTCAGAAAAAAGACCTTAAACTCTGTTGTACAAAGTATACTTAAAGTGTACTTAAAGTGTACTTAAAGTGTGCCTTTATGTATTTAACTGATTATATGAAAATTATACAAAGGGACACTTAATATACTAGTACATCTATAAAAATTTAATATCATTAAAAGGCTAATTTGTGGTCACAACTTCAAAAATGTAAACCGTCATATTTTATATGCATTACATGTTAAATGACATTTGGTTGGCTTATAGCTCATGAAAACCAGAAATAACAAAATGTTTGAACATTTTAATTAATTCAAATAGATTAATAATCACAATATCAACTTAATCCAACAAAATATAGCTGTGAGTGGCAATCTTCGAGGTAAAATCACCTATTTGACCAATCAGACCCAATACACTGACCCAAGTCAGTATGTGACCCATTTCTGGAACAGAAGCCATATTATGTGTAGTTTGTGTACATGTAGCTTTTACGTGTGTACATATAAGTACCTGCTGAAATGTGATTGGCTGATACCACCCATGTTTTTTTGAATATAACATCAGACTAATACTAATTGTACAAATTAATTGGTTTCACATATTTTGCCATTCATGATGCAGGAGTTGTGGGCAAAACTTTAAAATTGCACCAAACTAAGGATGCCTCCTCAGAATCATGTATCTTATAAGCTTATTACGTTTGATGTGAATTGAAGATACCTTTCCAGATATACAGCCAGTTGTGTGAATTGAGCTCCACCCAGAGGAGCTTAATTGCCATGTGACAGCCATACTGTTTACAAATATTACATTATTTTGATAATTCCATATCTCTAGACTCCTGTGAATGTTTTCATGCCTATATTGTTGGGTATCATGAAATATCTCAGACTAGTATGAGTTAATTAGTTTCACAGTGGTTGTGAATACAATACAAAAAATGGGGGGAAAATAACAAAGAAGAAAAACATCAACAAGTTGAACTATATATCTCTTTAAATGTACTGAATATAAAATGTATGACAGTTTAATGTTTTAATTCAATAATCAAAAATTTGATTTTTTTGCACAGGTATGCACAGGTATACTGGTCATGTTACTTTTTCCACACTTCTTATAGATACAATATATAAGTATTTTAGTCTGAGCTTCCTGATTGAACATTTTAAAAGTACACGTAACTTATTCTTGTAACATTATCACTGCGCTTATTAACCACATATTCAGTATATGTAAATATGTAGTTCCAGAAAGTAATTAGCAGATGAACATGCTTAAACTATATTAGAAGGGTGATGAAAAAGAACATAAGTTTGTGAAACATTACATCTGGACTCTTCTCCCTCTACTTACTACCACTGGGTAAAGTCATCAGAAAGCAAGATATTGACTTTCACTGCTACGCTGATGACACCCAGCTTTACATTTCAGCCAAACCAAATGAGAATCATTGCCTCAGTAGGATAACGAACTGTGTTAAAGAAATTAAAACCTGGATGACTCAACATTTCCTCTTACTAAACTCTGAACAACAGATCTAATACTAGGACCTAATAAAACCACCATTATCCCTGTTAATCTAGATGTTTTCAATTATGCACAGCTCCACTGTAAGAAACCTTAGGGTTATATTTGACGTTTTATTCGACACCCCCATTAGCAATGTAGTAAAAACTGGATTCTTCCACTTAAGCAATATTACAAAATTGCATAAATCACTCTCACACAAGCATGCTGAGATACTGGTGCACACATTCATCACATCCAGATTGGATTATTGTAATGCTCTTCTAGCTGGTAGTTTGGGGAAATCATTACAGAAGCTCCAATCAGTACAGAATGCTGCTGCAAGGGTTCTCACCAGAACTCGTAAATTTGATCACATTAGTCCTGTTCTCGCATCCCTCCATTGGTTTCCCATTAAATTCTGAATCGATTATAAACTATTATTCCTAACATACAAATCACTAAATGGTTTAGCCCCATATTACCTAAATGAACTTTTAAAACCCTACAACCTGTCATGTAGGCTGCGTTCTCAAGACGTAGGCCTATTGACAGTCTGTAGGATTTAAAAGAACACTGTTGGGGGACAAGCCTTCTCTTATAAAGCCCCCCAGCTCTGGAACAGCCTTTCTCCTACTGTTCGGGAATCAGACACACTCTCTGTCTTCAAATCACGAATGAAAACCTTTCTCTTTACGCAGGCTTTTTATTAAAACCTCTAAGGGGTCACTAATTTTTCTCCCTTTCTCCCCCATGTCCCGAGCTGTCCAGATACCTGGCGGATACTGGTCCACCCCCTCTAATCATCTAATCACTTCCTAGAACCAACTGCTAGACTACGCCAACCTGCATGGACTTCAATACCAAACACTAGCTTGCATCCAACTCAAATTTCCACTGCCATTATCCATTCATACTTGTGTCACAGATAATGCAAGGAAATTTTAATTCCTCTCTATTTCTTTTCTTTTCTATTATACAGTCTATACTCATGTACGTGCCTTTTGGTCTCTGGTGTTGACCAGAGGACGATGGGTTCATCTCTTGAACCCTGGTTCCTCTCAAGGTTTCTTGCTCTTAGCCAGTTTTTCCTTGCCACTGTTTGCCCACTGGCTGCTCATTTGAGGCTTGGACCTGGATTTATGTAAAGCTGCTTTGTGACAACACCTTGTTGTAAAAAGCTTTATATAAATAAACTTTGATTGATTGATTGACTGAATGATTTCAATATGAATAACTCTGAAATTCTTTCTATAAATTTTAATAAAATTTAAAATGAAATAAGCATCATACACCATTTCGACTGCCACATAATGTATTAGTTACATTAATAACTTTATGATTTCTTTAACAATTTTCATTACCAATTATTCAAGACAGCTGATAAATTTAGAAATGTACTGCCAGCACAATGCACCCAAGGTCAGCATACTTGTTGCTTAGCATCCAGAACATTGGGCTGTGGCGCACTGAAGTGTTAAGAGCTCAAACACCATTGGGCATACCTTTGGGATGAGCTGGAGTGGCATTGGAAATCTAGAACTAATCATCCACCATCAATACCTGATCACAGTGATCATACAGTTTGTTGCAAAAGTATTCACCTCCCTTGGCATTTTTCGCACTTTGCTACACCACATCCTGGAATTAAAATGGATCATTTGAAGGTTTGTTGTTGTTTATTTCATTGTGAAGAAAAAAAAAGAAGAGAGAATAACTTGCAGAATAGTATGTATAACCATTCACTCCCCTATAATCAGTACTTTGTAGAGACCCCTTTTGTGGCAATTACAGCTGCAAGTTGCTTTGGATAAGTGTCTGAGCTTGACACAGCTTGCCACTAGGATTTTTGCCCATTCCTCAACGCAAAACTGCTCCAGCTCCTTCAAGTTAGATCATCATTAATTTGGATATTGTTTTTTTTATAACCCAACCCCAACTTGTACTTTTCAACAACTTTGTCTCTGGCTTGTTTGGAGAGCTCCTTGGTCTTCACAGTGTTGTTTGGTTAGTGGCGCTTAATGGTGTTGCAGCCTCTGGGACCTTTCAGAAAAGGTGTGTTTCTACTGACAGATCATGTGACACATTGCACACAGGTGGACTTAATTTCACCAAGCATGTGACTTCTGAAGATAAATTGGTAGGACCAGAACTATACAGGGGTTTCATAGTAAAAGGCTGTGGATACATATTTTTGGAAAAATATAAATACAATATTTTTTATATTGTTTTTCAAGTAGTTTGTGCAGATGCCTCACATACAATTTAGATTTAAAATCTAAAAAAAATTTAATACAATTTGTAATATAACAAAACATGCCTCCTCTGCTACATATGAAGTCTCTCTCTTGCTGTGTGTGTATAAATAATGTAAAAGTACACACAAATGCAGAGAGAGAGAGAGAGAGAGAGAGAGAGAGAGAGAGAGTGAGAGAAAGTGAAAGTGAGTGAAAGAGAGCGAGACTTCAAATGTATCAGAGGAGGCATGTGATATGTGCAGAGAATTGGGAAAAAAGAGCACGCCACACACTATGTTGTTATACTGACTGATTAGAGGCTCGTATTACAACCAGTCATGCAGACACACACATATTTTGGCAGAATTTCCCAGAAACTAAACTTTCCTTGTCTGTATTTGAGGCATGTCTTTAGTACAACTGTCAAGTGAAATGTTGTTGTTACTGTAAGTTAATCTTTCCTGTGAACCCAGCCCTGACATCTCACCTGTAAATACATCACTGAAAAGAACACTTCCAGTGAAACAAACTAACTGATCCTGCATTTTGCCAGTGACAGGTGTATATCAAAGATCATTCAAATGAGCAGCCCAAGACACAACTTCAGCCAATTCAAATCTAAAATAAATAACCGTACCCGATATTATTCTCAGAAACATGTTCCATAGTTAATTGTAATTATTTGAATGAAGGTGACATATGTGTACTTGACCTGAGGAAACTGACATAAACATCACTCATAGTTTCCATCCCGACTGGCATTAGATTCATATTTACATAATTGAGTTAAAATAATCCAAACTGTAAAATAATATATAAAATACACTAATACACTATAAGAGTGTGGACTGGCTAAAACGTATTCAAAGTCATATATAGTATACATATACCATGTGGTTAAATTCAATACAAATGATTAAAAAACATTCTGCTGTTCATAGAATAACATTTAACTGAAGTCACATGGTAATCATAGTCAACTCAAAATCTAACACCCCATTCAGCCAATCAAGAACTTCTTAAGGCAATGAGTAGTTGGATTATGTGCAGTGGATTAGAGCTGGATTCAAAACCTGTGAGAAGGTAGTTCTCCAGGAGCTAGGTTGAAAACTACTGTTTTAATGGTTGCTAACAATTGTCTTAAAAAGAACAAGTGAAGTCATTTGACAAGTCAAATGAAGTGAATACGGAGAGAACGTTCTAGAGATTTTAGGCAATCAAACACAGTCATGGCACACCAACCAGACCTTTGTGGGGTTTAACTCTCAGACTCAGACTGTTGGTCTCTTGGACCAAGCAGCATGACCAGGGATTCTAAACTGTGATACTCGGATCAAAACACATTACACAGCCGAACCACTCAAAGCCCCCATTTCTTTTACACTAAATGCTGTACATAATGATGCAATAAATTACTTAGTGAGAAACTATGATTTGACAAAAGAAACGCAGATTAATGCACATTTGACCCCAAGTTCAGGGTTCAATTGCTTACTCCATCCATCCATATTCTATACCGCTTATTCCTGAATGGGGTCACAGGGGAGCCGGTGCCCAGCTGGCAACTCTGAGCGCAAGGGCAGGAAACAACCCTAGACAGGGCACTAGTCCATTGTAGGGCTCACACACACACTAAGGGCCACTTTAGAGTCACCAATTCACCTACCGCACATGTCTTTGGACTGTAGGGGAAACCAGAGTACCTGGAGGAAACCCACGCGAACACAGGGAGCTGAAGATGGGGAGCTGTGTAACTGATATGGCCAAAATACAGTTACACGATATAACAGGTTTTTTGTTTTGTTTTGTTTGTTTTTTTTTCCTGAGATTTAATAGAGCATTTAAATCTGATTCCAAAACTGCTAGTGTAATGGCTTTTATTGACAATTTAACATATGCTGTTGAAAAAGAAACTTGGATATAATATGCACTGAAAAGCATATTGAGATGTAATATCACAATAGAATATGATATTATACTGTCCACTCTGGCCTTATTGTCTTATGAAATTTTTATTGAGGCTTGCCAATATGCAAGGAAGTCAATTTAAAGTGCAGTTAAAAAATTACCCAGCCTACAAACACCCCCATGCGTGCCTTTGGATCTGGCTAGGATCCACCAAGCTCTCAGTCAAAGGTCGATCCACCGAGAACTCATATGGGGGCTGCAGTCGCTGGCGGGAATGCTTCCCTCCACGCTGAGGGATGGGCAGTTCTGAATGATGAGCAGGGAGAGGGTCTGTGAAGAAATATGGATGGAGTAAAGCCTTAAGGAAAAAGATAAAATGAAATTAGAGTTACAGTGAGAATTATTTTATTCACTGATACATCAATAATGTGGGTCCTATGGCAAGATAATGTTGGCTCTCTCTGTGATTACAGCACAAGTTGTGTAAAAGTCTTTACACAAGTATACCATGTGGTTGAGATTTGCATTGACAGACCTGGCTGGCACTGATCCTTCGCTTGGATGGATACACAAGAAATTTCTTCAGTAGGTCAACAGCCTGGGGGGATGTGTCAGGCACAATCTCTTCCAGAGGAATTGGAGGGTTCTCCTTAAAAGTGATCTTATTGTAATCTGGTAATTCAGTGATTTCCTGTAGAAAAAATCTGGTGAGACACTTGTAGTCCACAAGACTATTGCATTTTCTGAAGGCTGACAAAGACCACACTCTTTGGTGGCTCCTGACTGGATTGAACAACTACTGTAAGCACTAATCATCATCATGCAAAAACCTTGAATCTCCATTTTATACTTTTGCACTTTGACATAATGCAATCTGTCTGTTGTTCTTTACATTGTATCAAAGAATGATGATGAATGAAATCAAAGCTTTTAACGTGAACCTCCTTTGAAACATAAGATTTTGTTTTGTTTAAAGTCGACTTTTTGGAAAAAAGTTTTCAGGAAAGAAAAATCATTATCAACTACGTGGCCTCTAGAAAAATAAGTAAACTTGCAAGAGCTGTCCAGCTTTTCACACAAACGGTAATTAATTAATTTTTAAGTAATTATTTAATCATTTGTGTACCCACAGAAACAGTTTGGACCCACATCAGTCCTTTGAGGACAAGATCACAAACAAATAAACTAGTTTCTTCCCTGACCTAGTCATTTAAAACGATTAGCTATAGAGTAGATTCGGGGTCAAAACTGTGCAGTATTGTGGCCTCAACATAGTAAGACTGAGAACCACTGGTTTTAGTTGCTTATACCACTCACCGGCCACACTTTCTGGTTGGGAGTTCCTAGCACACGGAGCACACAGCACAGCTGCTCAATGTCATTCTCTCCAGGAAACAGAGGGGAGTTATTCAACAGCTCCCCAAAAATGCACCCCACTGCCCTGTAAAAACCAACCACAAAACTGTAGATAAGAAGTAAACAACAAACTCCACCACATTGCAAACTCATTAACATCAGCTGCATTCAACTGTCTAGACTGTTAAAGTGTTAAAACTACTGCCATCTAGTGTTAACTAATAAGTTATAAGTGGCTGTCATAACCTTCATCCAGATAGAGGCTCTGAACCCTGCAATATAGTGAACCTATAACAAATTCATATTTATTGTCTCTTAAAATTAAAATAACTTTAAATGTCTTAATTTGGAAGTAAGTACTTGTGCACATACCAGAGATCAACCCCTTCATCATATTTCCGAGCACCATACAGAAGTTCTGGAGCTCTGTACCATCTGTAACCGCAGGGAAAACTTACATAAAAGTACATCTGAAGCTTTTCTTGCAAGTTTGAGATTTTCCTTTTATTCTAGTTACAGGAGTAATGAACATTAAGTAAGCAAAAATAATTAAGAGCCTTCTTGACTTTCAAGTCAAGACCACTGCCATATTTGAGAAATTAAAGAACCACTGTGATATATTTTAAGGTTTACAGATGCAGAAATAGGGACATGACTAAGCAAGTTAAATATATAAGAATCAAGTTCTAAGATGGCTAAATAATAGACTTAAAAATCTGGAACTTTCTGGATAAGCTGACTGTTTTCTTACCTGGTGGCCACCTGGTGACTGTAAAGCCTCTCTCCTTCATTGGAAAAAAGTCTGGCCAGGCCGAAATCAGCAATCTTCAAATGACCCGTTGAGCTGATTAGAAGATTAGCAGGCTTCAGATCCTTTGAAAGAATTAGGAAATCAGGATGAGGTCATATTAGTTTATTAGTTTTCCCTCGTATATTATTACACATATGAAATGCGCAAACAATTCTCCACAAATTGTCTTCTCCTTATATATCTCCTTATATAATCTAGTGTTCCCAAGATTCAAGAAAACCAACACTTCTAACGAATAATTAAAGACAATTTAACTTGACAGTCATTCTCACATTTACTGCAGTGAGCACCTACCCTGTGCATGATTGAGTTCTCGTGGCAGAATGCCACTCCTTTTAGCAACATCATCATGTACCCTTTGACCTGAGATTCAGTCAGAGGCCTCTGTGAGTTCCGAATGACCTCTGAAAGATCTGACAACATATATTCAAAGACCAGTACAAAGCCTGTGCCATGAGGGAATACATCCTTCAGCTTTACAACCTGAGGGAGGAAACATAACAGAACATGCACATTGACATCATTGCTACATTGGTATTGCTAGACAATTACTTGATAGTGCTTTAGATATTTAGACTGATATTTAATTATATATTTCTTATACTCCGACGAGCAGAACATTTAGGTTATGATGGGCTTCTGTCCATTTTATTATGTTACTATATTTTTTATCCTACAGAAATAAATTACATTCTTTAAAGTTTTTCCCCTCTTAAATCCATCAGATTGTTAGATACCTAAATTAAAAGTTTCAGTAATTCCTGTATTGGTGCATCTCTACACACTTGGCAGGTACCGTTTGCAAAACTTTAAAGTACGAAAGCCATATTTTAAACTTGAAGGACTGAACCATCAAATAATTCCCATCAAATTACATATTTTTTTAAAATCCTGAAGTTTAAATAGAACACAAAATGAAACACAGTGTTTTTTAAATAAATGAAACAGTGTTTTTTAAATAATTGGACATAAGGTCAAATAAACACTTTTAATATACAGTCTTGTGAAAAATTTTGGACAGCCCATGAAAATCTGTCATTTTTAACATTTAAAGATATGGATATTTAATCTTAATTTTAACATCATTAAGGCAAGAAGGTGATACAACCACCACACACAATACAATTTAATTTGTAAACCAATTTTTAGAAATGAAATTTTTGTGAAGACTAAGTTGACACCTGCAAAATCATTACTACTTACAATGCCAAAAATTAGAATCAGGTGCAGCAGAGCAGCAGAGCAGCTGCAAATGATTAGACCATTGTTAGAGGAGGCTGTCCTATTCAAACCTCAGATATTAGTTTGGCTTGTTCTTGATTGTTGAAATGAAGGATAGGACAGAATAGAACTTTATTGATCCCTTGGGAGGGTTCCCTCAGGGAAACCATGGTAAGATCCAAGATTTTTGAAGCCAGAAAGAAAAAGTTGTATATACATATTTAAACAGATCACAGAAATAATTAGAGATCAGCCATTCGGCTTTCCGAAAAACATCATGAACCTATTGGCACCATGCCTAATACGAGGTGGAGTTGAGTGGTGTTCTCTGAATGAAGGTGCTCTATCTTGGGGAGGAGCTGACCTCACTAATTCTCTTGTTGCTCTATGCAATCAAATCCTCACAGCAATCCCCCATAATGTAGTGGAAAGTATTCGCTGGACAGTAGACTCAAAAAAGCAGGATGAATATTTTTAATACAGAAACCAATACTTTTGCATATATAGTGTATTTTATTGTGCATGTAGTGCAGAGATAATAGGGTGTAGAGAACATGCATCTAATTTTATTTTCATAGTCATGTAATTAATCTTTATTACACTGATTTGCAGAGGTTTCAAAAACTTAGTTATGCATCAAGTATGATACGCCTGGCTTTAAAGGGCAAGTCATGAAGTAAACTTACATACTGATTGTCTTCAATCTCCTGAAGTGCTTTAATTTCTCTTAGAGCTTGATTAGGAATCCCATCTTCCAGTTTTCGAAGGGCCACTTTCTTCAACGCCACAGTCTCCCCAGTCTAGAAAGAGGAAAGAAAAAAAGGTGCCGTGGGAACCTAAACTGAGTCCAGGTTATGTCAGGAACTGGTTCCTGTGTGTGTCCAAAGAGGGAGAAGTGAGACAGAGTTTGCACAATTACTTTCTCCACAAGTACTGAAATGGCTTATGAAAAGAACACTGGAGACTTTGAGATCAAATGATAAATACAATAGATGTAAATTTCAGCTTTTATTTTTGAATATTAACATTTATATATGTTAAACAACATAGCAGCTTTCGAGAAAGATCAAGGTTAAGGTGAGCAAATGCATTGGAACAGATAGTTAAGATTATAATAAGTCATACTGAATATTTGGTTGTATTTTGCTTGCTTGCATTAACTGCATCACGACAGCTACCCAATGATGTCACCATATTGTGGCACTCTTTTTTGCGCTGCATTCTGCACTTACCTGTATTTGTCAAAAATAAATCAGAATTATACACCAAAACATTACACCTATTTTTCGGAAGCAATCATGCATGACTAAAACAGTTATGTCTATAAGCATATGGTAGTAGTGAGTAGTCCCCGCACATTTCTGCAAATATTTTATTATAATGTTCGATGGGACAACACTATAGAAATGACACTTGTATATAACTTTTGTTTGTCCACCTTCTTACTGAGGACTGACAAACAGGCATTTAATGGGACTGAGATCAGGAAAGTTTCCTGGCCATGGACACACAATTTCAATGTTTCATTCATCGAGCCATTTGATTTGAGTTGCCCTTGGTGGACGTTTTGAATCCAATCTTTATTTGTGGCAGTGTACTTAAGCAAAGTTTTGAGCAAAACCACTCTTCTGGATGAGAAGCAACCCCACACCCATGAATGGTCATAGGATGCTTCACTGTTGGCATGACATGGCACTATTTCTTCTCTGGACAAGCCATCCTGCCAAAGCCTTTGTCTCACTGTATGTTCAAATGCACTCACACCTGCCCTCTGCTATTCCCGAGTAAGCTCTGCACTGATGGTGTCCCAATCTCACAGCTCCATCCTTTTAGTAGGTGGTCCTGATGCTTGCTTGACTTTCTTGGGCAACCTGATGCCTTCTTCACTGCAACTGAACCACTTTCCTTGAAGTTCTTGATGATTGCATAAATGGATAGGGTGCTCTTATAAGCAGCAATGTCCTTTCATGTGAAACCCCTTTATTGCAATGCAACAATCACTGCATGAGTTTCCTTGGTGGTAACCAGAAAAAAAATGTACAAGCACCAATACCCTTTTAAAGCAACCAGTATGCTCTTATAAAAAGCATGACAGTGGGATATCAGCTGTTCGTCCTCATTAACCTTTTCTCCTAAGGTAACAAGATCACATCACAGAAATGATGTTAGCAAGTCATTTTGTAAAGCTGAAATGCAGTAGATATAATGCAGATAAGGTTATTTTCATGGCAGGAAATGACTCTGCAATTAACTGCAGTTCATCTGATCACTCTTCACAATCAATAGTTAATACAAATTGCCTCCATAAAAACTGAGGCAACAAAGAAAAAACTTTGTGAAATCCAAAATGCATCATTCTCAAAACTTTTTGGCCATAACTGTAGTTAGTCTACAGCTTATATAGCAGTATAGATTTACTGTCTTCTGAAAATAACACACATTCATTAATGTCCAAATACCTGACAAGACAGGTGAGTATACCTCACAGTGAATATGTCCAAATTATGCCCAGTGTCAATATTTGTTTGACCACCATTCTTATCTAGAACTGCCTTAACCCTCTTGGGCATAGGATTCTCCGTGAGAATTACATTTTTTTTTTACATTCCTCCGTGGTGACATGGATGTTGGGACACCTTGCTCTCCTCCACCTTCTACTTGAGAATGCCCCACAGGGGCTGAATTGGGTTCAGGTCTGGAGACATATTTGGCCGGTCCATCGCCTTTACCTTCAGGTTCCTCAGCAAGGTAGTTCCTCATCTTGGAGGTGTGTTTGGGGTCATTATCCTAATGGAAAACTGCCATGTGGCCCAGTTCGCTCTTCTTAAGAAATGTCACAGTACTCCTTGGAATTCTGTTATACTTGGAATTTAAGCTTCCCTCAATGAACCACAGCTCCCCAGTGCCGGCAACTCTCCTGCAGCCGCAAACCAAAATGCTCCCACCACCATGCTTGACTGTGGGCAAGACCCAGTTAACTTGGTACTCCTCACCAGGGTGCCCCACACATGCTGGACACAAGTTTAAATTGGTCTTGTCAGACCACAAGATATGGTTCCAGTAACCCATGCTGCTGGACTGCTTGTATTTACCAAAACTGTAGGCTTTCTTCAGCATCAGCTTCAGCGTCCTTCTGGGAAACTGAGGTATTGTCTTGGCCAAGGGCTGAAGCTCAGTTTCAGGGAGTTGGTGATCTTCTTGCAGCCTTGGCCATCTTTGTGAAGCATAACATTTCAGTCTCTCATCCTCAGAGAGGAATTTGTCAGGAGGAGGCGCCACATTGAATCTCCAGGGGTCGGTATGAGAGGACTACACCCAAAGCACCAAACCGAACAGCTCTGCTCCTCAGTCACATTCGAAACCTGCGTCACGTGACCCCAGGGTGAGCCAGGATTACAATGGACACAATTTGGACATGTTCTGAATGATGCTTAGACAGAACGGCCTGCCCACCAGACTAACAGGAGTCCAGTCATTAATAAATAAAATGATTAATGGCTACTAAAGCGACTGAAGGGCGTTAAAAAAGGTTCTGTCTCTAAATACAGCGACAGCAAGAGGTTACCATTCAAACGTCTCTACCTCGATGTGCTTGGCTTTAAAAACTATTCCGTGCGCTCCTTCTCCTATTCTTCCCAGAATGCTGTACTGGTCCATGTTTACCTCCCCGACTGAGCCGAATCCACCGAGCTAACCAGCTAAACAACGCCTTTAATCGCGAACTCACGAACTAAAACGCACCCCACAGGTCAGAGGACCTCACCTACAGAAAACTTACACCTTTAAACAGAGTAACCCGAAGTCCAGTACCAGCTCGCGCAAAACAGCGGGACAAAAACCGTTAGCTTAGCGCTAACCAACCTCCGTCTCCATGGTTACTTATGCACGCCTACGGAAGCCCGGCGGCGCCTTCTCCGTTCACCCTGTATCGTGCTGTAAACGCTACACTACATAAACGAGTATCCAGAGTCTTCTCTAAAAGTATTTATTGTCCTTGGATATTACCCCCGTGTCATAAACAGCATTAAAATCCCATTTCAAGTCTTGCCGGCCTTTTATATTACTTATACACGACCGCAAGAAACAAACAATCAGAAACACATACATGCAACGCACGAATGAACACACCCACAGATTTCCATTACTTTTATATGTCAAGACACAAAAGCAATCAATAGATGACAACATGTAAAAACATTTGTTACAGATATTTATATAAAAAAGGCAGAGTTGTTTTTTTGTCGTTTTACTTCTTGCTACGTGAAAGAACTAATTTACAACCGAGTTCAAACGCTGGCTGAGCCAATAATCCATCATTCACGATTTCCAACTGTCAGAAAAGCAAACCTGTTCCTCACTTCCATTCAGACATATCTGCTCACTTCTAAGGAAAAAAAAGGGAAATCATTCTAGAAACCGGGCTCATATGCATAACATCTCAAAGGAAGGGTCCTGACCAAGGATCGGATTTTCATTTCCGAATCTTAGTGAACATATTTAAAGTCAATCCTGGATCAGTACTCTCACTTGGTGTACATTTGCACCCTGCATCCCAAAATCATCAGCCAAGTTGAGAAGGACCCTTAGAAAAATGGAAATGCCGCAAACATTCCCTCCACTATGACAAGAATCCCAGTTTTGCTTTTTTACCTCTACCAACTCACAAACAAGCATAGAAAAAAAAATCCACTGAAATAAATTTTTACATTAACTATGAACTAGTGAAAGGTTAACAGGATAAGAAAAATGAACCAAACAGGAACATAAGCGTTACTCCTTTAAAATGTCCAACAGTATACAAGTCGGGAGGAAACAAACAAAAACGCAAAAACTATTTTATTCGTTATTCTCAAGCTTGGGCTGGGGTTGGGTTGTCTGTCTCCAGAACAAGTACAAAAAGTTCACTTTAAACTCCAATTTCTTAATCACCGTTTGAAATACTTAACATGGGATGTAAAAAATACTGTGGCACCGAGACAAGCTGCCACACAATCCCACAAGCACACTCATCAACTATAGGAATGAGCAGGAAACAAGTTTTAAAACTGCGCAGATGCACACAAACACAATAAGGGGAGAAAGGTCATTTAAAAAAAAAAAAAAAAAAAAAAAAAAAAGGGGGGGGAAGAAAAAGGAAAAATACAAAAATAAACCACATACAGAGCTTCTGCATCACTGCTTACTATTTTTGGGATTTTGTTTTCCTCTTTCTTTATACAAGATGTACTTCAATGCAATGCAAAAGTCATATGCCTCTCCATCTACAAGGATCGGAGTCCTTACGTCTTCGGTAGAAAATGGTACAGTTCTTAAATCTGATCCTCTCAGCAATGTATGAAGACACAGTGATGTAATAACAGGCTACTGGACTCAGACTGAATGTACAATTACAGATTTGTCTTTAAAATGAAAAAGTCTTTTCCTCAGAAGTGTCACCAAGTGCTGTGTTTTCTTTTGCCACAAGTCGATGAAATTTCCAGGTGAAACTTCACTGGTCTGCTCTCCCTCCATTCAGTCTCCTTCCATCTTCTGTCTGTGCCCAATTGAAATACACAAACTTGCCAAATAACAAAAATGGGGTGGTTGGGCAACTGATAGAAGAGCAAAGTTGTTTTTTTTCCTTTCTTCTTTATCTATTGCTTGTATTGAAATCAGCTAAAATAAAATAATATGAAAGGAAAATAACTACAGAAACAATCAACACAGTTAACTTGACTAAATGCTGCCATTGGAAATCTGTCACAAAATTGCCAGGAAAAGCAAAAGTATGTGCTTTTAACTGTTTGTCTGAAGAAACATTTATAATACAAAAAAAAGAAGAAAAAAAAGAAAGGAGAGATAAGGCGTCCATGGCACCAGATAGTTCAGTGATGACTGGGGTAGGGCACAAATATAATAGATTATCTTGATTTTTTTTTCTTTCCTTTTTTTGCTGCCATCTCATGTAGTAGTGAGTGGTATGGGTGATGAAGGCTAAGGAAGGGCATTCAGCAGGAAGAGGAGAGAGGAGTTCAGTCAATGGTCTTGATCTCAGAAGGGTGAGGGCATGGCAAGCTCTTTCACTGGTCAGCTCTGGCCTTTTTTATACCAATTCCTTTCCTGCAACAGAGAAGCAAAGAGTCAGGACATCCATATTTAGGTAACTGGTCAACATTCAGTGCCAGCAGTGACTGTTCATACAAGTGTCCTATAGATATTGCATCTGGTATTCTCTCATCCTACCCACGTTGACATCTCAGAAGCTGCTCTGAGGACATCTCTTTCTATGAATAGCAGCTGCACAACTGGAAAAAAAACTAACAGTTCTCATATATAGCAATTAAAAAAAAAAAAAAAAAATAATAATAATAATTCACCATAAAAAGGGCCCTATAACTCTCACAATATAACAATAGGTATGTCAAATAGGGATATCAAATATCAATAGGTTTCGACAGAAGTCACAAAGTCACGTTTTGCCTTTGGCTTCTATATTTTTGATTTGACACGCGAAATGAATGCTCATTTTCTTTTATCTTTAAGAACTAGGAGTCCTTTCCACAGGGAAAACCCACCAAAAAATCAAAATAGAACTGAGCTTGACTGCGCCAATCTGATTTTACGCAGGGATCAACTGCTTGCAATGACAATTAAAGCAATTTGAATGTCTTTTAATGCAGTCTGCATTTACCCTGAAAACAGTCAAGGAATGTTGCAGCCTCTAGCTAGATTTGCATCTCCCTTCCAGTTTGTGCAGATGCCACTTGAACATAAACACATTCCCTTGATGTTGTTTCAATACACTTCTCTTAGTGCACCAAAGGAAAAAGTTCAATTCTACTATTAAAACCATTTTGTTAGTGGTTTGTGTTAAGGACAATCATGTAAACGTACTCTTTACCACAAAGATTATGAAGATACTTACACATCAGGAGAGGAGACTGGTCTCTTTACTGCAGGTTTGGCAGCAGATCCATCCTTGCTGGTTTCTGTAAAACATAACATTTTAAGCAAATAAAACAACATAATAGAACACCGCCAAGTTCTAAACCTCAACTTTAGGAGGACCATAGCTACAAGGTTTAGCATTTCTGCTACATTACCTAATTTAAGGAAATCAGTTCCACTTTAAGAACCTAATGTTTCAAAAGTATAAAAAAAATAAATGAAATGAATTCCAACCAAAGAACAAAAGTTTGGTCCATTATCTGTGTACTCACCTTGCAACCACCTGACTTGCGTGGCAGGCCCATAGCCTTTCTCATTGCGTGCGGCAATACGGAAGATGATTGCAGGTTTGGTGGTGTAGTCAATGTGAGCATTTGACAGACTGGATGTCTGAACTAGGCAAGAGGGGTTGGGCCCACAGTAAACCCGCATGAATGCCAGCTGTGCAGGCGCAGATGCCTTTGCCTCTGTTGTCTGTGAGCTCTGAATGGCCAGATAGACTGAATATTCGATTATCTTCCCCGAAGTTACTGATGGAGGCTCCCATGTGAGGTGAGCACCATCGGGGCTCTGAAAGAAAGACCAAATGTAAAAACAAAATGAAAAAATGAAAGACAAAAAGAACACTGTTGCTGTAACAAATGAGGGGATGCCATCTTATTCAATTACTTCAGCATTTTTGTATAAATAAATAAACTCTAAAGAGCAAAATCCTCACCTTGCTGATTTTAATGGCACATGGGGCACCAGGGAACCCAGGTAGACATGTTTTGAAGGCCGACACTTCAGAGAAGGTTCCACGGCCACATGCATTAATGCCAGCCACACGGAACTTGTACGCTGTGCCAGGAGACAGCTCCACTTTCTTCATCTGGTTGTAATCTGGTATGGTCCCAGAGTCATCCTACAATAGAGCACAAGATGGTCATTTGCAAAACCCACTGAAGACCACTACCAAACAAACAAACAAAAACTATTCACTATCTGACAATCAATTTAATATTGGGGGAAAAAAAGAGACCAGAGAGATTTTACTCACATCTGTAACCTCTGAATCATCTGCTGGCATGTAATAATGTGTAACAACCATGTTGGTGACCTTCACTATTCCAACATCAAACCACTGATTTTCTTTCTTCACTGGTGGTTTCACAACTGCAGGGGGTGCTCCTTGCTTCTATTATTACAAAAAAAAAAAAAAAAAAAAAAAAAAAAGAATCAAGAGAGAAGCAAGCTTAAGCACCAGTGTACTAGCCTCAAGAATTTAAAAGGATGTACATAATGATAGCAAAATCTGCATTATTAAGCTCACCCCAGCAGCAGACTCTATGCCATTGGCCACTTCAGCAAGAGCAGTGGCTGCCTGCATCTTTGCAGGACTTGCCACTACCATTGGCTGTGATGGAGCAAATGTACTTGATGGTGCCAAAGCTGCAGAAAAACAAAATGTGGTCATTTAGGCCAATAAGAAACATGCAAAGTTAATTAAATTAATATTACTATAACTAGTAAATAACACTTGATAGAATCAGAATACCTTCAAAATTTATGATTAAAGGCATCACTCCCATGTTTGATCAATCTAACCCTGACCAACCCTTTCACATCTAATGTGAGTTATGAGAACTACCTAAGCCTCAAAAGACTATGATGGAAAAAATAACAATAATGTTCCTAAACAAATGACAAAAATTTTTAACAGAATGAAGAAAAAGTGTAACATAATTAGCCTTACTCTCTGCAGAGGTGCTGGGAAGAAGTCTAGCCACAGTTCCAGTGACTGCAGCAGCGGCAGCCATCTCGTGGCCATTGCTCTCGGACGTGGGATCATTGAGGCTGTCGGCAGGGGCGAGGCCCTCAGTGGGCAAAGCAGCGGAGCCGGAGTCAGCGGCCAGCTGCTGAGCAGCAGCTGCAGCAGCCTGGGCTTCTTGCAGCTGCTGCTGCTGCTGGACGAGAGCGGCTAACTCTTGCTGCGTCAGGACAATGGGAATGGTGGCTGACTGCTGAACATCTTGTCCCCCGTCCCCTTCATCTAAAAAGATGCAAAAAACCATGAGGTTTAAAGAGGGTAAGAAAACTCAATTAAAGCTTAAGATTTTTTGCTACTGAAATGTTCCTTTAATAACTTGTTTCATCTAAAGGTTATCCATCTAACATCTCACTCACTGAGCACTGCCTGTTGGGCTGCTTGAAGCACAGCCTGTATAGCAAGGGCCTGAGCTTCCTCTGTGGCTGCAGCCTGAGCAGCAGCTTCTGCTGCAGCTGTGACAGCCAGCTCCTCAGGTGTCAATCCAGTCACCATTAGTGTGGTGGGCTGACCCTCAGCAGACATCAACTCCTGGGGCAATGCCAAGGCCTCGGAGTCTTGCCCCGTCAGACCCACGGCTTCTTCACTCTCTCCTCCCTGCTCCATCTGCACAAGTACAAACGACTCTTAGACAAGCCCAATAAGGCACTGGCTCACATTGACCTCAATACAGAAATAATGTTCAGTTTTGGACAGAATTAAGTAATGACTTCATGTTAATCAAAAAGAAAAACCACAAATCCCACAGGCACCTGTTACTTGCACTGAATTAGCAGTCTATAACAGTCAGTTATTAACATTAAATATCAATATGTAAAACTATAAACCAGCAGTAACTTTAATACAACCATTAAGTCAAAGCATCTTATCCAACCACATACCTCAGCCTGTTCACCCTGGCCAGGTTGTGCTTCCATTGCAACATGCACCTGTAGCATGGCACCTGCTTCACCACCAGCACCCTCTTCAATAGCAACAACTCTGACGGTACCTTCGCCCAGCTCGCCTTCTGTTTGCATGGGCTCCTCACCTGTTGCCACTGCCTCAGAGTCACCTTGTTCCATAGCCTCAGGTTCACCTTCACCTGAGGCCTCAACTATAGCAGCAGAGCCAGCCATTGATGAGATTTCCTGCAGTGTGTGAGAACGGAAGAAAAAAAAAAAAAGAAGGTATAATCAATGGCAGACAATGACCAAGACTGAAAAAACGAATGTAATTAGTTACATTTGTTTACACAGTACTTCAAATATGACCCCCCCCCCTCCCTCAAGAATATGCCACAAACAACAATTCTAATAAAGACTACTTGTAAACAAATGAATACTTACTGGGACAGATGGCCCAGGAGTGGGTGTAGCTTGGGTCACTGTGGTTACAGCTCTGCTCTGGATTGTGGGATTGGCAGGTTCTGTAGATGAAGTTGCCTCAACACTGGTACCACTAGTGTCGTCTTGACCTTCCGTGCTTTGAGCTGCAAGACAAGCCTCACTAAGTTAAATGTACCACACAAAGTTTTGCTTTCTGGTTAAAGAACATTAATTAATTCATTGATTAATTAATTAATTAGCTAGCTAGATTTCTGATTAATCTTGATTAAGAAATATCCCTGTTTGGTAGAAATGGCAATCACACATGCCTGCTCCTTCAGCTGACTCCAGGTTGCTGGTGGCAGTCGTGGTTGTGTTTGTGGTTCCCGTCTCATGGGTTTCACAGGGTGGATTAGAACACACTCTTTGCACTGTGCCGTTTTGAACTGCTCCCATGGTAGAGGAAGCCTGTGTGGGTGTATTGGTAGTGCCGGTTTCGTGGGTCTCGCATGGTGGGTTGGAACATACTCTTTGTACAGTGCTGGTCTGCCCACTGCCCATGCTCGAGGATGCCTGTGTGGGTGTGTTGGTGGTGCCGGTTTCATGGGTCTCACAAGGCGGGTTGGAACACACTTTCTGTACGGTGTTAGTTTGCTCGCTGCCCATGCTCGAGGATGCCTGCGTGGGCGTGTTGGTGGTGCCGGTTTCATGGGTCTCACAGGGCGGTTTGGAACACACTTTCTGTACGGTGTTAGTTTGCTCGCTGCCCATGCTCGAGGATGCCTGCGTGGGCGTGTTGGTGGTGCCGGTTTCGTGGGTCTCACAGGGCGGGTTGGAACACGCTTTCTGTACGGTGTTAGTTTGCTCGCTGCCCATGCTCGAGGATGCCTGCGTGGCTGTGTTGGTGGTGCCTGTTTCATGTGTCTCACATGGAGGGTTGGAACATACTGAAGACAGAAGTGTACTGCCAGGTGAGGTCACTGTGGGTTGTTGCGATGCCGTGCTGCTGTCAACGACACCCATCGTACTGGAGCCCATGCTGCAGCTGGCAGTAGTAGCAGTGTTCGTGGTGCCCGTGTCGTGTGTCTCCGATGGCGGATTGCTGCACACCTGTTGCACACGACCCATGTTGGCAGAGGCTGTGGTTGTGGTGTTGGTAGTTCCCGTCACATGTGTTTCACAAGGTGGATTAGAGCATATCTTTGCAGAAGCCACAGTGGGTGTGTTGGTGGTGCCGGTCTCGTGGGTCTCGCAGGGTGGGTTGGAACAAACCAGGGTCACCTCACCAGGAGCATCACTGGATTCAGCCCCTGTGGAGGAGGGCTGCTCAGAGGTGGGGGATGCCAAGATGGAGACAGGGAGGTCCTGCACAGGTTGCGCCTCTACACCACTGGGGGTGCTAATCAGTGTTACCTGAGTTGGCTGTGCAGCTGCCTACAAAGCAAAAATTACAATCATTCCAAAAAATTACAATACACTATGTACACATTTGTATTTTCAAAAAACACCATTCTTAAACAGTTATGCTGTACATACCATCATATGGTTACTTTGGTTACTTTTTTTTAATTAATGACTGTTGCTTGCATAAAGGTCAAGTCATTATTGAAAATAACTAGACTAGTAAGTGATGCACACATGGACTAAAAACAGAATTAAACTCTACCTGCAGGGCCACAGAGGATGCGGTAGTGAGGCTTGTCTGGGCTGCAGACACAGTGATGGCTGAGGGGTTGACCACATGACTGGAGAGTGTGGCAATAGTACCCAAGGTAGTTATGGGAGTAGCCAAGCTGGCATTGGCAGAGGCAACATTGCCCCCTGCCAGGCTGGTGGAGACTGTGCCAGTCACAGTGCCAAGAGTAGTTACTCCTACATGAAGACAGGAAAACAATAAAACACAAACACTATTTTTATATATTTTATATATATATATATATATATATATATATATATATATATAATGACCTCTTTATGACCTTAACCTTTTAACATCTGATACCAGAAAAGGTTGCTTTTTGTTTTTTTTTTTTAGAACAAAACATAATTGCAAAAACTATTTCAAGTGCAATAATATGCTAAATAATAAGATTTACTGTTTGATGGTGCAACAGCAAAAAGTCCACTAAAAACAATCCACCTGTATGACTTGCTTATTGTTCACTGCCTCTAAAGTTGAGAACTGAAAAGGCATACTGTTGATTCAGTAACCCTAGTGGATTTTAGCCGTATCTCTGTTGATTGGTAGATGGCCACACCTTCCTCAATCTGACATAGGGACTCAAAAAGGTTCAGTGGAACGTTAAAGAAAATGGTAGTTTCACCTTCCAAAGGGAAAAAACATGACATGATTCATACCTGTTGTGCCTTTGACTACTAGTGTAGTAACTGTGGGTTTGACACCAGACACAGTTCCAGGAGAAACAAGACGCACACCACCCATAGGTACTGTGCGTAGAATAGTCCCAGGCTGCCCTGGAGCACCTTTCAAGACCACCTGGGGAATACCAAAATGTATATAATATGGCAAAAAAGTTAGATCATGTACACCATCTTAATATTTTTGCTACATGTTGCTTGAACGCAAAAGGATCCTCACCTGCGTCACCCCTTGTTGTCCAGCTCCTGTAGTCAGTTTAGGCACAGCAGTGATGATTTTGCCTGGTGTGCCTGTGCCAGGTGTCACCATCTTGGTGGTAATGATTGTAATAGGAGACTTTATACCAGGGCTACTGGTAGCACCTGACAATACAATAGAAAATAGATCTCACACCTGGAATCCTTTCGAAGGACCTGTGCTTCATCTAATCAGTGTAAAGTTAAGTTAATCAATAATTCTGAGAAACCAACAGTGCCAACAACAAAAACAGTTTAACACAATAGGTATCTCCTACTAATAGAATGATGTTTGATTACTTAATACACACCTGCAGCTCCTTGCTGGATGGCAGACATGGGGATGGTTTTGATAATGGTAGTGCCAGGCTTGTTGGCAGTGCTTTGAGAGACTCCACTGATGCCCAAGATGGTGGGTTTTGTTCCAGCACCACCTGCTTGTGTGGTTGTGATGATGGTTGTGGGCTTGCCATCTGCAGATGTGACCAATTTCAGGATAGTGCCTGCAGGTAGAGGACCCTTTGTCTGGAAGGCAAAGATAAAGAACAAGCCTCAGAACTCAATCACTGTCAAATAAAAGAACCCTAAGTTCTTGTGATTACTAATTTCTAAATTAGTTCTAAATTACTAATAAGAATATTGTTGTTTGAGCTGCACTTAACAACTAAATCACCTCTGTTCAGTACTGAACTCCTATTCCTGATTATAGCAATTCTATAATCAACTGTGATTACCTGTATAATCTGAGTAACAGGGCTGCTACCAGCTTGGCCAGTCACTGCAGATGTCTGTACTGGTTTGGTCTGTACCACAGACATAACCTTCCCCAGGCTAGAGATCTAGACATGAAAAGAAACAAAAGAAACTGACGAAGTACTGAAATATGCAACACATTATAATTTGCAATGTTATGAAAGTTATTATTTATGGGAAAGAAATGTTATCGTACAAGTACAAGGGCATTTGCTAAATGCCATAAATGCAAGTGTAAGTATATCCTCCTTACCAGAGTTCCACCACTGCCCACAGTGAGTGGGCTCTTAACGAGGGTGATCGTTTTGGTGACCCCTCCAACTACTGTGGTGACCACTTGGGCCTGCTGCGCTACAGTCACAGTTCCTGATTTGTGCACGGTGATGATGGGGCGAGTTGGAGTATTGGGCGTAGAGATGGTTGATGTCCCAACCTGGGCAGCAGCAGTCTTCAGCATGCGGGTGGCTGGGTTACTCACCTGGTGATAAACGTTTTAATTCATTATTACAAGACAAAAGACAGCATGGATAGATTAATTTCCCCGCAACCTTTCAATTTGCTATATGCTCTCTGTTTTACCCTTTTACTAGAAAATAATTATCCATTGTATTCACTATTCACATTTATCATGCTGAAAACACAATGAGGTTTTGTACCAAGATGTTCCATATAATAAGAGATCACTTGCCATAACTGGTGATGCCACTTTTACGGTAGCTGGTAAAGTTGTAGAGCCTGGAGTCATAGCCACAGTCTTCATTATGGTGGCACCTGCTGGAACATTCAGCACAGTGGCTGTGGAGGAGGGCGGTATCTTCTGTGTGGCTGCTGCAGCTGCAGCCAGTGCAGCCATGCCACTCATCTGTGGGCTGCTACCAATTGGCTGGAAAAGAAAAAAAAAATCATGCATTTAATTTAAGGAAAAAGAACAGTATACGGCTGTGGTCAACAACCCTTATCTACTTTCATGCAGGTTTCACCTACACCACGACAAATCAATAATTCTATAGGGTGGTAATATTAGTAGTAATAATTATTATGATGATAATAATAATAATAATAATAATAATAATAATAATAATAATAAGTAGTAACAATAATAGATACCAGTTATCGTCACAGATCAAAATGGTAAAATGAGTGCACTCAACATTCTAGTATATATTTTTATATATGAGCACAGATCACATACTGTTCCTTGAGTGCTCTGAGCAGGGACAACCATACGGACTCCAGCAGGTAGCGATGTGACCGTGACTGGGGACTTGCCCACTTGATTGGCCTGACGCACAGTGACAATGGAGGTCCCAGCAGTGGACTGAGGTGCAGCCACTTTCAGAATGGCTGCAATAGAATAAAAATCAACATTCACTAAAGAACAAATAAAAAGGCATAATTCAAATGAGTATGAGCCAACAAAAACAAATGCTCAAATATCCAACCTAAACTTGCCAAACATTTTAAATAAAACACAGCTCATTATGTATTAAAAATGAATTGTGTATTTAAAAAATGTGTATTCTGCACAACTTTCATATACAGCAGGCGTGGGATGTTCCAACTCCTGATGAGCCAGATTCCTGCATAGTTTTGTGCTTTTCCTGCTCAAGCACACCTGATTCAATACACCTATTAACTGACAGGTTTAGAAGGTCTATTAGAGCAGGAATATCAGCAAACTGAACTCAACCTCCTTTTCCCAACCCTGCTATAAAGAATACAATCTTACCTGGACCCCTGGGTGAAACTGCACCGAGCGGGCTGCCAGGCATGGAAGTAGTGGGTGAGGGACTCTGTGGTACAAGTGTGACCCCAGTCAGGGGCATGCTCTGAGATGCCGGGGCAGCAGCAGCTGGAGCCGGGCTCTTGGGCGAGTTGGCCGGTAGAGAAGAAGTGGGCGTGACATTTGGAGAGGTGGCTGCCGTTGCTGCCGGTATGTCATATTTCTGAAGCTGCAGCAGGTAGGTGTCAGCAGTGGGAACCGCACCCCAGCTTACCTCAAGGGAGCTTGTATTGGCACGGACCAACTGCACTCGTGATGGTGCATGCGGACGGTCTGTAACAGTTACAACCATAGAGTATTATTACAACTGTGCTGTTCAGATGTCAAACTAAGATTAACTGTGTGTATAAAACTGCACAAAACTGAAAAATATACAAGGTGAAAAATACAGTTTTATTTTAACTACGTTTAAAAAAATGAGCAAGATTAACTCACCTGTCTCCAGGTACCACAGATCTTTGCAGCAAACCTGGTTGTTCCAGGCCTTGCGGTAGCCATCCCGACCGCTCCAAACATAAAGTCGGGAGTTAATCGCAACAGAGCAGTGACCTGCTCTGGCCCTTGGGATGTTGTCTTCCAAAGTGTCCATTAAAATTGACTCCCATGTCATTGTGTCTAAGACGGACAATAAAGACAAAATAAATGTGTAATAAAATAATTATAATGCACTGTAATAACCAATTTATCAGCTATTACAACCAGCCATTTGTTTTGTATAGCTCAGACTCACCAAGGTTTAGGCAAGCCAGTGTATTTGTGCACTTCCATTCCTTCTCATGTGTAGCCACTTTCACATCATCCATCACTAAGGGCACCCAACCACCAAACACATACATCCTAGAGACAGATGGGAATGGGGCAAGTTATTATAAAGCCAGTAACACTACTCATATTCATTTTTACAAGTGTTATTAACCCCAAAATACACAATCATGTTCAGCAGTCAAAACTATCCAGCCAACAGACGACCATAACTACAATCCTTGTGATAAACAATATACTAGGAATATTATACCACAAAAATTGAACATTCTTAGAATATCACCAAGATATTCTGTACTTGTTTCACATTAGCAGCAACTTGTTAGGAGGTGAGCAGCGTGGAGTCATGTCATTTTAAATTAACAATGCTGCAGCATGTTCATGTTAAAGTCTTTGATTTCAAATACTTTACAATAATTTAAAACACTTTCTTTACAGGCAGTATGTGCTTGTATCTGTACTGAAACAGATTAAAGAGGTAATGCTCACATGATGCTTCATAATTCTGCAGACTGTAATCATTCCTGTAAATTAATGCTACCTTCAAAGTTTATAAAATCTTATAAATGCATTATTAACAATGGAATACACCAACTTGTTTGTTATGGTTGTGGCCGAGTGAAGACTTCGAGGAAGTGGAGCTGTGCCGCTGATGGCAGGCTTATTCCAGGTCAGTGTGTCTGCAAGACAGAGGATTTGCTTAGGACATAATCATTCAAACCTGCTGGTGCTGTGACATCTAGCATACAGCTTCTTCACTGACTATTCACAGGTTTTGCAAAAAAATAAAAAAAATAAAAAAAAATATATAAAATAATAAATAAATAAATAAATAAATAAATAAATAAGTAGATTCATCACACTGCTGCTCACCTATATCTAACGTCCAGAGGTCTCCGAGTCGACAGCCACTCATGCCTCCATAGATGACGAGGCGAGACTTCTTTGAGGTTTTCTCTGTGTAGACCACAGCCGTGTGGCTCTCACGAGGAGGTGGCAGGACACCATACGTAATGGGGATGTCCCAGCCTGCCACATTGGAGCCAGGACGCAACTCGAGTGTGTACAAGTCATTCAGGTATCTGTGTAGACAATAATTCTGTTTTTACCCTATTGGTATTCTCAAGAATGATGCAAACTGGGATTTTGATGGAATACCAGAAGTTACATGAAATGTTTGCTTTGCTACTCCAAATGCATTACACTTCTCAAATCCTGTTAAGAACATAAGGGCATAAAGGTATACCTTTTATGATGCAAAACTACTACAAATCATGTTTAAGAGGCTCTGCAATTGCCTACCTTGGAATATTGTTCTTGGGATCCTCACTGTCATTGGCAAGGCCTCCAAATAGGTAGCATTTGTTTCCCACCAGGGAGAAACTGTGGCCCAGTCGGGGACAAGGGGGTGGGCCATTTTTTGGAGCTTTAGGCTTCAGCCGTTTCCACTCCCATCTACTGGCCTGTAAAAAGCATCTAATTGGTCAACTAGAGCAAAAGCAGTGCATTTCCGTTTCAGAAAGGACGGTTAACAGCCATTCAATTAGAAATGCTCTTTAAAAATATGATATGATTTAGGACATAAAATGATATGGGAGTCTACAGTGCTACCAATCTTATGTTACAGAACAATGACACAGCAATGTGTAAATCTTTTTTGTGTATATACTGGCTATTACTAGAACTTGAACTACAGAACTGGAGGTTTCATTTGAATGTGAGGTTTCACAATTAAAAAGCTCTGTTTCGTTGTTTCATCTGTTAAATATTAGACTGAAAGTGCAGCATAACTGCTAAAGTACAAAATAATTTAAAATCACCATGCTGTTTGAAATGTGACTATAGGTACTACTTTGTACAGTTCAACATTCTTTCCTTATTTCCCACCCATACTTACACCAGTGGTATTCCAAACAGACTAACCTGTAGTTCATATAGATCATTGCTGTATTTTCCATATTCCACCATACCACCAAAAACCAGCAGCCGAGTACCATCACACACAAATCCATAAGCGGCACAGCCAGGTGGAACGTCACCCCGGACAGCAGGAATGAACCACTGATTGGTTGCTGTAGGGAAACAACTCGGTCATTCAAAATCCATTCTACTTATCTAGAGAGATGTTCACAACAAAGCTTTGAACAAGACTCCAAATTACCCCAAACCACTAATCCCTATTCCTTAGTTTGCATTCAGTGACTGCTATAAACATCAGTTTTTCTGATGTATAGCAATAGCTATAAATTGGGTTTTAAATGCAAATCAAAAGGTGTATTATACAAAAAGATTATCACTGTAAATTAAACACAAAACTTGTTCATGTTTACCATCATGGTTAATGAAGAGGCCATGTGCAAGCTTGACGTGCAATTAAGAAGCAACTCCGTGCTGCACTATTTGAGCATTTCTAAATTAAAAGGCATCCAAAAGCCTATGCTTGGAGACATAAACCATTCCCTCAAACTAAAAGCAGTCTCTTTTATAAATAAGTCATTATTAAGTGTAATAAACTATCTACAATATTGAGGGAGAGTTTAACAATCTATTCTACAAATTAAAAAACACTCAGTTTTAAAAGATTGCTCCTTGAAGATAGGAATCTGTTCCCAATTTAGCAATCCATTCTTTCATTTTAATATCAATGCAGAGTCGTCTAAAATAAGGGAGGGGGGTCTAAATCGAGGGGACCAAACTTTAGGAGTAGGTCACTGCTGCAGCAGGAACGTTCAGAAAACGTTATTACTACATGAAAGTGAGGTTTAAACGCCACATTTCTCCTACTCGGGTGAATGAGGGGCTCCATACAGTCCTGAACAATAGGGGGATGAAAACGTGAGAAGGCGAGTGTAAATATTTACACAGCACTGCGGGATGTGATCAGAGGAGGAGTTTGTTGACGTGGTGACGTCGTGCATGTTGTATTAACCCGCCATTTCTCTTTGCAGTTTTCCCTCCTTTCTCTACCCGGCGGAGCATTAGCCCAGCTAACGGGCCGTCACTGCGGTCCAGCCGGGCTGCGGACCCGCGGACCGGCTCACTCGCCGCCTCACTCAGCACTTAATAAAGCCGGTTTCAAACAGATGCGAGTCTAAAGCTCCATAGCCAACAAAGGGCCACACTCAAGCGGAAGCGACGGTAGTTGTGAGAGGCAGCCCCGCCGCACAAGTGTTCAATCAACCTCACACAACAAAACAAGCTCAGGCGCATGCAGGCTAACAGGCTACACGCTAACGAGCTAATGGCGCCGCTGCAGACCGAACACGTCCCCGCGGATCTGAAAGCCACTCACCTGTGTTGTAAACGTGGAGCTCGTCCACGATCCCCTCGTTGCCTCCTCCGAACACCACCATCAGCTCCTTGATGGCGACGGCCCGATGTCCGTGCCGAGGGCGAGGAACCGGGCCGGACCAGCCCAGCACCCTCTTCCAGCGGGGCTGCAGCACCGAGCCGCACGTCGCGGTACCAGGAGAAGCCATTATCCTCTTTAAGAAGAACAAACAGATCAGATCCCATTCAGACTCACATTCCCCGCCGCTTCCCTCAAAGCTACACAATGCAGTTAGACACCGGCTGAGTCCGTCCGCACGCGCTGCGGCCGACCAAATCAGCCGGCGCTTACCCCACACTCACCCACACCACACTTAAAAGGTTAACGGCTCGACGCGACCGCGAGAAATCCCTGCCTCCGCGCGCGCCTTCAGTCGGGCAGAACCGCGCTCCGCTGTAGGGCTGGCTAACGCCGCGTTAGCACGTCGCTACAATAGAGCGGAGGCAGAAGGAGAGAGAAGGGGTACCTAACGGGGCAGATCAGACGGGCCAGGTGCAGCAGAAGCTCTAGTCCATTCCTCCGCGGCGCTCGTATCGGAGGGAGCGCGGACGGCTCCGGGCGGCGGCTCGAGCAGCGCGGCTAGCCGGCTACGGGGAGCGGTCCGCCATTTTAGCGGCAGAAGCGGAGCGCCGGTTAAAGCAGCACTTTCTCCGGAGACGAGGCGAAACCAGCCCGCTCACACCGCGCCTTCCGCCCGCCCGCTCCGCGCCCACAGCCGGAGCAAGTAACGCCACGCCGCGCGACCACACAAACAGCTTCAGTAAAGACAGAAGCGACGCGAGTGTCCGACCGCCGCCATCTCGTAGCCTTTGCTAAACGGAGTAGCCTAGCGGGCTAGGCGGCTAACGCTAGCGCGGGCGGCTAACGTCAGTGAAAATGGGCGGCGCGCGCGCGAGCACAGCAGTCCACTTCCGGCCCGTGGTAATCCAGTCCGGGCTTTTGTTTCACCCGCCGGAACCCCGCGCCACCACCGCGCGCACTCGCCGGACTGGACTCCTACTCCACGCACCTCGAGCGCTAACTCCACTTCCATTTTCTGCCGCCGACATTTTGTAGCTTCTGCTAACAGAGCGAAGCAGCTAGTGGGAGGGGCAACAGCGGAGCTCAGCGGGCTAAAGGCTGAGCTGAGTATGGAAGCCCACTGCAGCCACTTACAATAAAACAACTCCAGAATCTCAGAATGAAGAGAAAAATCACCCCACAACAAGGAGAAAGTGTCCAAAAATGAAGAGATTCAAAATTGTGTTCATCAAATATAAACAACAAAAACAGGATCTCAAATTAACCAGGAGTCTCTAAATAATGAGAATGTTTGACAAATAAAGAAATCAGGATCAGAATAATGAAAAATAATTCCACACTTAAAGAGAAAAGAGTAATGACCCCAAATGAATGAGAAATAATCTGAAATGAATGAGAAATCTGTAACAAAATAAAACAAAATATTAAATATGAGAAATAACCTCAAAATAACGAGAATGTTTAACAAAACAGAGGATCTCAAAATAATGAGCGTCTAAAAATAATGAGGAATAACCTGAAATTAATGAGCCTGTTCAACAACAAAACAGATAAAAAAAAATATCGAAAAAGAATCTCAAAATAACACAATGGTCAGCATAATGGCTTAGTACGTGGAAGTAAAGCCTTAGCCTCTGTAAATAACATGTTAATGGACCTAAACCCGAGAAGAAGGAGTTTGTTTATTGGGTTGGTGGGACTGGGCTTCCATAGCCGGGTTAGGGAGCTGGGGTAAAGTCAGAATTAAAAATGGGCGGTGTGCTCAACAACACAAAGTCACTTTCCACGTTTTATGTCGAAACGTAAAACAGTGAGTAGGAAAGCACAGCGTTCGAGTAAAGCCCCTCTTCGCTCCGATATACTCCTTTCAGCTGGTGCCCGGGCTCGAGCTGCACTTTGTAAACTAAGACTCTGTGGCTCTCATGCTGCTCTGTCTGGGAGCCGCCATCTGCAGCAGCAGCTCCAGCCTGCGCGAGCCGGTGCGCTGCCCCGGCAGGTCGACGGCACGAGCTCGGCACGTTTCCTGCGTTTTAAAGAGCCTCTTTAATGACCCCAACGAAGCCGGAGAAGTCGGCAGCGCGGGGTTTGGTAGTTACCCCGGGGTAGCTACAGGCTAGGCTAGTTAGCGCGCTAGCCGGGCTGCGCGGGGTTTGTTAGCTCCGGCAGCCAGCGGGCTGAAAACAACCGACCACAAACAAGCACTGCGACAGACAAGCGCCACAGGGTTCATTCACATGGCTTTTATTGACTCTCCCCGTGGACGGTGGCAGTTCTCGGGGCTTCCCTTCGCCGCAGAATGGTCGTTTTGCCCCCTGACTTCTCGCTAGCTTCCCTCAGTAAAAATGGCGGCTGCACCGTTAGCCGTCACCACAAACGCTGCAAAGTAATTCAAGCTCCGCGTCTCCAAACGCCACATACTTACTCGGTCCGAGTTGTTACTTTAACAGGGAAAAATCGAGGGAGAGACTCAGTAAACGAATTCAACCCCGAGTATGTCTTTTTTCCTGCAGATATTGCTAACTCTACATCCTTTCATGCCGCCCAGGAAGCCGCCATCTTCTTAACAACCCCTCGGTAATTAACTGCCCCTGGTTCTGTTGCCCTCAGCCCCTAGTGCAGATGGCGAGACGCTGCTGCTGCTGCTGCTGCTGCTGCTGCTCTCCGCTCATCACAGCCTGAACACTCAAACTGCACCCGAGCGCATCCACACACGATTCTCACTCTTAGGCTTTTATAAGGCAGCTAAAAAGAGGGGCAGTAAGAGACGATAAGAGTTCTTTATCATCTACAAGTCACACAATCTTCATTTAACAATCTGACTCTGTCATCCCTCCAGAGATATAACAGTTCAATATAATCTACATTCATATTCCTCAGTGTAACTATGAAATAATCTTCATTTAACAATCTGACTCTGTCATCCCTCCAGAGATATTGTAACAGTTAAATATAATCTACATTCATATTCCTCAGTGTAACTATGAAATAATCTTTATTTAACAATCTGACTCTGTCATCCCTCCAGAAAACAAACCAGAGATATTCTAACAGTTCAATATAATCTACATTCATATTCCTCAGTGTAACTATGAAATAATCCTCATTTTCTTCAGCTGTACTCTGTCATCCCTCCAAAATAACAAACCACCTCCACCCAAATGATCTGTTCACATTATATTTTAGAATTAAATCACAGTAACCTGACTACAGGAGCAATATTGAAAAATGATCATTTCTTATATCTCATACAAAATAGCGTACAATATATCAATTTGACCAGAAATTGCCCAGCCCTACTTAATAGTGTTATCCTAAAGTACACTAGAGAAATTATCCTAAATTAAAAAGATCACAATCACAATACATATGTATTGTGTAACATATGTATTGTGTAACATATGTGTAACACTTTCTGTAGGGTGGTTGCCTCAGGTCAAACATAATTTGTTCATATTTTCAAAAAAATTAAATGTAACATTGAAAAAATAATTCATTCCATGGTTTCTCAATCTATGAGCCAGGGACCACCAGCGGGCCAAGACCTACTAGTGGTCTGCAGATCCATCCTCAGGGGAGGCAGTAGTCCATAGTGGGCTGTTAATGGCGATGTCAATCGTGTTCAAACTATAAACATCTTTTTAAACCCTAATTCTCACATTTTCATTGTCGGAGATATAAAATGGCAAAAACAATTTTACATAAGAATTTAAGTTTTGTTTCCTTGTGGGCCGTTATCCTTTCTAGTTATAAACAGGTGGGCAATGAGGTGGAAAAGTTTGAGAACTGATGTATTCAATGTAAGATAGTATAAGACTTCTATTATGTCACACAATAATCTACACTATTCCACCACTTAATTTTTCCTGCAGCAGCCTGGCTTTGATATAAAAATTACCTTCAATATGTCTCATCACCATGACACTTTTTTTCACAATTCCCTAAAGTAAAAATAAATGTATAAATGTAACATATAAAACAAGGCATATTAATGTTCCGTTATTTTTTGTAGAGGAGCAATATTTTAATTAAACCATTAAAAAGTAAATATTCTTGAGAATGTGTCCAAAATTATTTTCATTTTCACAAAATCAACAATGCATGTAATTTCCAACCCCTACTCATGGGAATGTATGTTAGTACTATTGAAACTTTGGTTCTTTTTCACATGATGTCTAATCATGAATAATAAATATACTGTTGCACAAACCTCATATCCTTTGTGTGTATTATGACTGTTGTGAGTGTTACTGCATTTTGCTCCCACATTGATCCCACATGAATAGCAGCCCTTTGGCATAAAAATCCAGGTTTTCCACACAGGAAAATTAATGAGCTTCAATGCACAAGTCAAACATTGCAACAGGTATTAACCATTTATTACACAAAAGTACCTATATAGTACATAAATATGGCAAATAGTAATAAATGTGGCACTTAAAGTATTTACAAATTCAGTTTATACAAAATACAATGGTGTATAAATTATATCAAATAATTAAAGAAAAAACTCCAAGTTATATAACCTGTTTAAGTACTTGCTCATCATATATGTGGCTTAGATAATAACTGAAAGCCACGTTCCTTATCAGAAGCATTCTGAATGAAAGATGAACCACTAAAGTTTAAAGCAATTAAAAAAATCTAACAGATTTCTACATACTGACTTACAGTCTACGTAAGTATACTAAGTCAGTGAAATGCATATCATTGCTGTCATGATACCTTGAATCTCCATTTTTACTGTTTTCTCTTTTGACAATTTTATTATATGAATCAACAGACCAATAGAAAAGATCAAAAATGACTTAAAATCTTTACATTGATTTTGCATATGCACATTTTGTGTGATATTAACAATATATTAAACCTTATTTACTGTGCCAGTCACAGTTTAAAGACCAGTAAAATTAGACTTAGTATCTCACTTCCATCCCCTCTTAAAACCTATCTGCAGACTGCAGTCATAAGGAGCACAAATACACACTCCAGATGGAGTGTTCTTCTAGCTGGATGGCATTGTGCAGTGTATAAGGTACTCTAGAGTAAAAGGTAAAGACTTCCCATAGTTGTTTCCTGGCCCCTTGCTTGAACATCTCAGCAAACACACAGCAAAACAATATAAGATTCTTATGCCATAACAGATGTGGTTGCCAAAAAGCAAGTGATAGGCAACTTACTTGTGTCTGTGAAATAAATTATATTTTGTGGTTGAACAGTAAACAGTAGTACCCAAAAAACAAACAAACCAACTCCCCAAAAAACACAATTTTTTGTAGGTCACCATTTGGTGTTGAGAACTATGATACTAGGAAATCTAGAACAATTTCCTACTAAAAAACCTTTGTCTCAGATTTCCTCAAGTGTTGACCTCAATTCTTTTTGCTCAAGCCAGTCCAACTCCATTCAAGAGCTCTAGCCCAAATTGTTAGCAAACTCATCACTCTCTTCTGGCTCCCTTCTTTGAGTATTCACCTCTCCACCTGCAAAGGAAAAACAGAATTCAATAAAATAATGCTACATAAAAATGTCACCTACTTTAATGTATAATGAAGTATAAAGTAGGCCAGATTAGCCAGGTGTTCTAATCTATGCATACAGGCAGGTCCATAAGTATTTGGACAGTGACATCTTTGTAGTTTTGTCTTTGTACAGAAAATTGAACTGAAATGAAGCAAGCATGATGTGAACAAAGTCACACTTAAAAATATTGTATTAGCCAATTAAGAATTATAGCCAATTTTTACATAATCCCTCCAGAAGTAACTGGACATTTCATGATAATTCATGATATTTCATGGTCAGGTGTGGGTTGTTCCAAAATTAAGGAGATAAAAAGACCTGAAGTTGATTACGTGCTCAATGACCATCACCCCAATATCTGACAGTTAGATTAATTGGCCAAATGTTTGTGGATACCCCTTCTAATGAACGCATTCAGCTACTTTAAGTTGCAGCCATTGCTGACACATATATGCAAATGCACAGCTTGTCCCTGTGTGTCCATGTAGAGAAGTACTGCCAAAAGAATAAAACTATCTGGAGCAGACATGGGTGAGAGGGCTATAAAGCCACTCAGCATTGAGCTGTGGAGCAGTGAAACCACATTGTCTGGAATGATGGTGCTCCATTCAGTATTTTTGGAATGAGTTGGGGATGAGGTTGGGTTGTGATCCTCCAACATTTACAGTAATATTTTTTTGCTGAATGCAATATAATACTCATAGCAATGCTCCAAAACCTAGTAGCAGAAGTAGCTTTCCGTAGACAGTAATGACAGTTACTCCAACAAAAGCAGGATAAACTTTTTGAATACCCTTGTTTTCAGGAGAAACCGTGAATGAGCAGATATCCCAATACATTTGTCAATATACTGTATCTATATAATAGGGGAAAAAACCTTATGGACACACAAAAAACAAACACAAGTGTTGGAAGTCTGAAGCTGTTAGCTGAATGTTTTGGTGTTCGAATTAGACCAGGTTTCTTCAAACCTCAGACAGTGTGTATTTAAGAAACCTGAAATAATCAATGGGAACATCTTAAAAACAGTGCCAACATGCAGTAAATTCTAAACAGTGCAATTTCTCTGTAAGGCTTTGATGCCTCATTCTTTTTGTGATCAGGCTGGTCCTCATGAATTTGAAAAGTATGAGCTATATTTGTCTTGCTAGTGAGATCAAAATCAGCTCTTCATTTACATGGGGAAAAGATTCAATCTGTGGAGTGCAGCTTTAGATTTTCAGACTATGCAAACTGAATTCAAACAGGAGTTTGTGTCCTACCTTCTCTGCACAGACACTCCTTAATCAGTTAAATATTTCAGAAGTGTAAACTACACTTTAATCTGTGTGCTTTTTGAAAACTTACATGACGGAGTCACAGATGAGAAGAGGTCTGAGGTTGGGATCCTGCCTTCCTCGTAAAGTACCATTTTCTCAACAAATCGCTTTCTGACTGGATTAATAATAACTCTCTCATCTGCAAAGACAAAGGTAGAAAATCACACATTATGAAAGTTAAAGGTGCTGATAAGAGTTAGTTGAGAGATGCCACAGAAAAAAAACATTTATTTTGATAGAAAGAAATATAACAAGAAGTTTAATTTTTTTCATTTATTCCTCTTTGGTTTCTTAACCTTTGCAAGACCCTTCACTTGATGTACAAGGTTTTTTTGTTTTTTTGTTTGCTTGTTTGTTTTTTAACCAGTGTAAAGGTTCTGCACACTCACATATACCTCTTTTAAGTGGTTCTTCTATGACAGGGGTGCAAAGCATCAGTCCTGTCAGCCTGTCACCAGCAAAGTTTAGTAGTTGCCCTACTCATACACTCTGGAGACTGGCCCTGCGGGTTTCATCACTCAAAGAACCTTTTATAGGCTAATGAACTAAATTCTGAAATAAGTGAACCAAGTTGGTAAAAGTATCAGAAATTGATTCACACGTTATTAACTTTCAACATAGTTTGCAACTGATTTTCATAAATTCATTTAATCAACCACATGTATTTTTTGGGGAGGTGGGAAACTGGACTACACAGGGAGAACATACCAAACATTTTACAGATATTGACCAGAGTGGTGTTTGAACCCACAAACCCAGAACCCCACAAGTGTGTGACACAAGCACAGGCTGCAGCACCACCGTGCCACCCTAATTTGCATTTTTATTTCATCCATAATTTTGGTGAAGTGTAGTGAATAACAGCATTGCCCTCCCTGTGGCAGTCAAGGGTTTAATTCCCACCACACTACACCAATAATACTCAATAAGTCTCCTACCTGTGTAACTTTATTCAAGTCAGACAAATGCCCTAAATGTAAAAATGTACTGGATTTTTTCACATCCGTGAATGTTAAGCCCATTTTATTGGTCTATGTTTTCCAAATCAGTGTGTTGCTTTAACCATGAAACTTAATGGCTTTGAAATTAAGGGGTGAGTTTCTCAAGAGAATAATAAAACAAACTGCAATTCCTATACCAAAGATTTTGAACGTTTTGAAATAGCTTTGGAAAACTGTCCTAGAGAAATATTTACTTATTAGAATGTAAAACATTGTTTCCAGATTGTTTGTTGCCACAAATCCCAGGCTTATGTTATGTTTTTAAAAAAGTGCTTCTTTTAAGCACATCATAAAGTTTTTACCTGAACTGTAGCTGGTTGGAAACGGTGTGACTACCGGGGACCTGTTTGATTGCGTGGTCTTAATGTCACTGTGCCCAACAAATAATGGCTGAGATTTACTTGTCCGAGTTGCCCACGGGGACCCAAAACACTGTGAGAAGCCCTGACTCTCGTCTGATTCGCAGGGTGCACGAACTGATGAGTACTGAGTATCCCATAATCCTTCACTGCTCTGTGACTCGGGGGCTTCTGAGTGAGTCACGGCGGAAGGGAGGGGGAGGGAGCTGTGTTTGTGTGGGCAGCAGTAAGTGTCCTCTTGGGGACCAAGCTTAGAGAACTGATGAGTGAGAGAGTCCATAGAGTGATAGTCAGAGCACAGAAGCTTTGGGGCGGAGAGATTCAGAGGATCTGAAGACATTTTGACTACGCCAGACCTGCCGAAGGCCTTCAAGCCTAAACGCACATCCTGGAGAGTTCTGAAGACCTGATGGTACAAAATAAACAATTTGAGAGAAACTTGAATGACACATGCAAAGTTAACTTATGAACTTCAAGTACTAAGTGTATCAACAGGGTCTCATCTCCTCTATGGGACTAATACTGGCAGGATCAAAATAAAACAAATAAATAATTATAGCTACAATAACAAGCATAACACAAATATACAAGTATATTTCTTAGTAAGTAAATAATGTTGCACCACAGACCACTGAATATATTTGAAAATACAAATGTCTATACTGTGCACAAGAAACCCAGCAAAGAGTGTCAAAAACAGTTCCTTCACGTTAAGTGAATTAACAACTTAACAATGAAATATTTTTTTCCTATATTACTTAAGTTAATTAATTAAATTAATTATTACTCATTTAAATAAAATGTAATTAAAATAAAAAGTAGCATAGTTAACATTTTTATTTGTAGTACACTAGAAATGTTTAACATAACTGTGTATGACCAAACTCTATATGACACAGTGCACTGTAATTTAAATAGGTAACAGTTTCTGCATATAAAATTATGGTGTCATGCAAAACCTCAATTTTTACTTATCTCCTTCTTTTTAATACAATGTGAATCCGGCAGATTATTTTTACATTATTATTTTCCCACTGAAAGTTAAGAACCAGTAGGCATTTTAGATATATGAGGGCTTTGCATGCCAACACTGAATATAATATATACAGTAATACAATATTATAAATGTTAAGCTGACACGATCATATCAAATTTTAAAAATATTTACATTAAAGTGTTATATAAACAGTGATTTTTAATAATTCCTTCCTACTGTTCTGGTGTTTTCAAGTTTTAACATGAAAGACAAACATGACATTTTAAGTCTGTAAGATTCTCATAGGTTAAATGAAGTATGTGCAATAGAATTCACTGCTGCTATCCTACTTCAGTCATTGGCGGCCTCTTCTTCCTCCGGCGGTCTAAGCAGCGGCAAGCCAGCTGAGAGATTTCCCTGGAACCATGATGGTCAGGAATGCCTTTCGTCACCAGCCGAGGATCCATATGCTTCTTCCAGATGTTCTCAGCTGCCTGGGAAAAAGCCAACTCTCGAGAATTCTTCCCTTTACTGATGCTTTTCCCATCATCCTCCACTTCTGACACCAAGTCTTTCTGTATAAAAAGAGATTTTCTTTAGGTTTTGTCTGTTACTGCCTGCAGTAAAATATGAACAACAAAGTTCTCACCAGGTAAACGTTCTTTGACTTGCTGTTAGTTTCCAAAGCTCTTCGACCAGTAAGGACCTCCAACAACACCTGAAAGAGCAGATAAACTGATGAACTTCACTGAGTGGTAAAAAATGAATATTTAAGCTAAACCATTGCTATTTAAAGTAAAATTAGTGCTCTGCCTGCAAACATTTGAACATACAAGGTCAAGTGCAAATGTAAATAAGTTAACAAATCATCTACCTGAAAGAACCTTGGAAATGGCATTCTTCTGCATGTTAGTGTACAATTACTATTTATTTATTTTTTTCCACATTGTAGAGAAATATCATAATACAAACATACAATGTCAAAACCTTTATATACACATTTTTACTTGAGCAAATAAATAATAATTGTGCATTTAGATCTGCAAAAGTGTGTTCTCTGTAGAGACTATGAGATATTTTTTAATTTAGAAACTATTTATAAACACTTCCTGACAAATCAGTATTTCCAATTCCTTTACCACAGGTGTTTTACATTTATTATGCATAACAAAGATATGCTTCTAATAATTAAACATATTAAACAGACCAACACACCATATATTTATCCAGTAAGCTTTGTAATAATATCAGTTTTAGATTTATTCATGTCATATGTCAGTGAATTGGTACCACTATTATTTCACAGATTGAAACTAGTACTCTGTCCTGAGGCATTTGTATCCCATTCAAAAGTGTGTTGTCTCATTCAGAACACATGATAATTGTGACCTGCCAATTGGGCCTATTAATGCTTCATAAACATAAATGTGATGTAAATGTCCTTTAACCACTATAAATATATCTAAACAAACTAAATGATAACTCATACCACTCCAAAGCTGTAGACATCAATCTCCACACCCAGCTGGCCATCTTTCAGGTACTCATCTGGGAGGTACGCCAAAGTTCCTCGTACAGTCGCTGTCTGTGCAACGCTGCTCGTTTTCCCTGGAGTTCTGCTCGGGTTGTGACACAGCCGCGCCAGTCCAAAGTCCCCCAGTTTAGGCTCAAGGTGTTCATCTAAAAGGATATTGGAGCTGTGCAGGAGAAAGATTAAACACAGGCAAAGAAAAACCGCAATTTAGAAACCATGTTAGGCTGCCTATCTGACAACAACACAGTGTGTGTGATACATATGGCAGAAAAAGCAATATTTCAAAATCAATAATAAATGAGATATAGTTTGCATGGTGTACTGTTTCCTCACAAATCTAGTACAATGTAGAGTAGGTCTTCTCGACTGCTTAAAGACACATATTAAATAATTGCTGTGATTATTAGTGTAGTGATAATATCAAAGTCAACATATAAAATTAGGATGCTGACTTTTGTTTTGGACCCACCTTTTTACATCTCCATGAATTAGTGCAGGAGAACAAGAATGCAGGTACTGAATAGCTTTTGCAGAGTCCAACAACACATTTACCCGCTGTGACCAGGAGAGGGCAGCCTTATTCTGGAAAAAAAATGCAAATTATTCTGAACTGGGGCACAAGTGTATACAGATTATAACAAATAATAAGAAGTCTCAGATGCCATGTGTTACTTCACAGTGCAGCCTGTCCTCCAAAGATCCACCGGGCATATAGACATATATAAGGCAGTATGATCCACCACCCACACTATAGCCAACCAGGTCCATGATGTTAGGGTGTCTGTATCTGTCAGAGATAAAGAAAAAAATATTCAGTTAAACTACTACATAGACAATGGAAAGCATAATGCAACTGAAAGTGCAAAGCAGGAAAGCGGTTGATTAGATGAAAGCATAATGACCCCGTTAAGAATCAAACAAAAGGAAACTAACCACAGCAAAGAAGCAGAAGACTTTCGTTTTTTCTGGGCTGGCCCATGATGTGGCCTGTACAGATGGCAATGAAAGTGTCAGTGGGTGAATCGATCTCTGTGTTTTCGTTGACACGAAAGGAAAAAAGAAACATGTCATTTCTAAGACAGTGAAGAGTACCACCTCAACATTTAAGGAAGGGGAGAGTGAGAGCAAGATGAAGGAAGGAGATGCACAAGCTGCCAAAAAAAAGCATGGAAAAAAGAGGCTTCTTACACAGAGAGTCTCTCCACCTCAGTCTTAAAACTGTCCTTCACCACACTCCAACCCATATGAGAATCCTGCTCAAGACATTACACAATTTGCATTATTACACAATGAAATGAAATGCTCTGCTGAAATATAAACCCATTTTTTGAATCATGTCTTACTAAAATAAGAAAGAAAAAGAGGAAAAAGTAAGAAGAGATACAAAAAATAGAAAACCATTCACTGAGATCAGTTATCCGCTGGCCTTCTGCATGGCTTGCGGTTTCTTGTTCATTTATTCATTAATTTAAGTACTTGCCTGTTTCAACCTCTTGACTGCAAAGTCAGTATTCTTCATGAAGGCACGGTAGACATGCCCAAAACCTCCCTCTCCGATCTGACAAGACGCTGAGAAATTGTCTGTACCTCTTTGCAGTTCTTCAAATGGCCAGCACATGACACTGGTGCAGAGGGACAGAGCAGCTCCCGATTCTTCCTTCTAAATAAAGAAAATTATTATACATACATATAAACCCAATTCAGACCATTTCTAATATATGGGGTAAAATCTGACACCTCAGACCATCTTTCAATCATAAAGTACCTCTGCTTTTGCAGACTGTGTTGACTGTGAGCACAAATGGGCTGACTCCAGATCTGGGGGTGGAGGTCCAGGTTTGGGCAGCAGTCTGTTCTCTACAGACACAAACACAACCATGTGAATACCTCTAATGGTACATTACTACACCTGAGCACCAATCAAACATTTATGATGATCTGGTTAAAAAAGTTTCAAATAAATGTTTTCAATAAACTTAATTTTAGAGGAAGGTAAAAGACTAGAATGATTCTAGATACTAGTCTTGAGATAACTTGAGAAACTAAAAATCAAAGGAAGGAAGGAAAAAGAAAGAAGTGCAAAAGTAAGAAATAAAAGTAAGAAAGCATGAAATGATGAAAGGGAAAAAAAGAGGAATAAGTAATGAATGAACGGACTGTACAAGGAATGACAAAACTGAAGAAAGAAGAGAACTGAAAGAAAATGACAAAGTAGGAAGGAAAACAAGTAAGAAACAACAAAGAATGAAATACATAAAACACTGAAATAAGAAAGAAAATGTAATGTACTGAAAAGAAACAAAGGCCTGAGATAAGAAAGAGAATAAGAATGAAAGCAAAGAAAGAAAGAAAGAAAGAAACTGATTGGAAAATAGAGAAGGAATCAAAGATGAAAGGACACAAAGGAACAACTGAAAAAAGAAAGAATGAAATAAAGAAAGGAGTGAAAACAAGAATATGTGGAGATATGGCTCTGATTTCAAATTTTTTCCATGCATTAACACATTCAGCAGCAGCTTCAACAACATTACAATTTAGGTAATCACACCTTTAAGCTTTAATGTCTGTAATGGGGTTCAGTGCCCCCCACCCACTAGGGCTGCACAACATGGACAAAATAACATGGCACATTTCATTTAAAACCAAAACACAATAAAAACGATTTTGATACTGGTTAAGAATTTTTAGCCTTTAGCAAAGATCAGTACTGAGACACTGATTATTAAAAGATATATTGTGCAGCCTCAACATAAAGGACATTGAAATGATTTAGTAAGCTATTACCACAGCTAGGAAGCGTCTGGGTAACATCTTTGGAAGGGGTAAACAGGGATGAGGGAGGTGTGCTGTAGCGGGAAGGGCTTGGTTGTGGCACAGAGCTGGAGCACAGTGAGACAGAGCTAGGCTGTGGAATATGCCTCCCTGCAGGAAAACAAAGAGAGCAGTGTGAGGAAATAGTTAAGAACATTATGGAGATTTCATCCAGTGCATCTGGAAAGTATTCAAAGCGCTTCATTTTTTCCACATTTTGTTACCTTACAGCCTTATTACAAAATGGATTCAATACATTTTTCCTCAAAATTCTACACATAATAACCCACAATGACAAAACGGAGTGAATCATTGCAAATGTATTAAAAATTAAACATGTACATAAGTATTCTCAGCCTTTGCTCAAAACATTTTTGAAGCACCTTTGGCAGCATTTGCAGCCTCCAGTCTTTTTGAGGATGGTGCTACAAGCTTGGCACATGTGTTTTTGGGATGTTTCTCCCATTCTTCTTTGTAGAACCTCTCAAGCTCCACCCATCAATTGGATGGGGAGCATTGGGGCACAGCCATTTTTAGATATCCCCAGAGATGTTCAATCGGGTTCAAGTCAGGGCTCTGGCTGGGCCACTCAAGAACATTCACAGAGTTGTCCTGAAGCCACTCTTTCGTTATCTTGGCTGTGTGTTTAGGGTCATTATCCTATTGAAGGATACACCTGAGTCCCAGTCTGAGGCCCAGAGCACTCTGAAGCAGGTAATCATCAAGGATTTCTCTGTACATCACGGCAGTCAATTTTCTCTCAACTCTGACTGTCTTCCAGATCCTGCTACAGAAAAACATCCCCATAACATGATGTTGCCACCAACATACTTCATTGTAGGAATGGTTTTGGATAGGTGATGAGTAGTGCCTGATTTTCTCCACACATGACACTTGGCATTAAGGTCTCAGAAATCCTTTAGGTGCCTTTTGGCAAACTCCAGACAGGCTGTCGTGTGCCTTTTACTGAGGAGTGGCTTCTGTCTGGCCACTCTACCATACAGGTCTGATTGGTAGAGTGCTGTAAAAATGCTGGTCCTTCTGTAAGGATCTCCTCTCTCCACAGAGAAACACTGGAGCTCTGTCGGAGTTATCATTGGGTTTCTTGGTCGCCTCCCTGGCTAAGGCTCTTCTACCACGATCAATCAGTCTGGCCATGCGGCCAGCTCTAGGAAGAGTCCTGGTGGTTCAAAACTTCCATTTACAGATGATGGAAGCCACAGTGTTCACTGGGACCTTCAATGAAGCAGAAAGTTTTCTGTACCCTTCCCCAGAACTCTGTCTCGATACAATGCTGTCTCGGAGGTCTACAGACAATTCCTTACACTTCATGGCTTGGTTTGTGCTCTGACATGCAGTGTCTACTATGGAACCATATATAAACAGAAATATGCCTTTCCAAATCATGTGAAATCAATGAATTTACCACAGGTGTTCTCCAATCAAACTGTAGAAACATCTGAAGGATGTAAGAAATAAGGACCACACAAAAAAAGAAAAGGAAAGGGCAAAAAAAAAAAAAAAAAAAAAATACACATAAAAGAAAAACAAGAAAAAGACTAAAGCTATAATATAAAAAAGCTATAATAAATAATACAACCACAAATATAATACTCATTAATATAGTACAGTTTCTAATGAAGTTCCAATAAATAAGTTATAATAAAGAATTTTTCATGTTTCAAATGTGCTAATCAAATCTCAAGACACACAACTTGACAAAAAATGATCCACTCTATTGTCTGAGTGTCTGAAAACTTTATGATACAGCTGTAATGGCAGCACAGTCCTGAGCCTTTCCTGTGACAGTCCTTGATGCTAGCAGATATGTATCTGATTGTGATTCTGTTACACAGTAAAATCCTAAACCCTGAATGAACTCATCCAGTGTTCCTCAAACATTCGAAAGTGATACTGTACTAGATAGAGAGTAGTGTAGTTGTGTGGCCAGGCCTTCACTATCGATAAATGCCAATAAGGAAGATGAAAGAGAAAGGAAATGATGATGGCTTTAGATGAGAGCCTGATCAAGACAATGGTTTCAGTTTCAAAATACAAATTAGCCTCAACTAGCCTCAGTGAAGTATTTTCTCAGACCTAGACTAGACTTAATCTACATCAGGAGAACTGGGTCAGAGCTAATCTGTCTATTAGCTCAGGAAATTAATAGCAGCATCAGATATGCTCTTGGACTGTGCTGAGCATTTAATGAGCAACTAATCAAGGACTTATCTGTTTATTAGAGTCAAAAACATTCATAATAAATGGTGATCTGGAGTCATTAACTCACATTTAAGGATGATATCTCGTGGTCTTAACAGCTCCAGATCTTGGAGGAGCTCCACAAGATGTCCCACTGTTCCATTTCTACAGCCCCACATGTGCATTAGTGTTTCCGTCCGTCTACTGTTTTGTTCCAAAAGACGTAGCTCAGTCTGGTCAGATATTACTCGAGAAGCTGGATGGGGAATAAAAATAATTTCAGTTTATTTTCATTATATGAGCTCTGTCTCCAGTGCATGAAGTACACAAGAGCAGGCAAGTTATACCAAAATAAAAAGACAGAGAACATAAAGTGATACAAAACAGGAATGTTCTATTCAGTGAATTCAGGGACAGTGTCACTGTCTGATAAATGTATCTGCTGAAGTTTGTAAGCATATACAATGTAGAAATTAGAACTAAGGGTAATTTAAAATGGAGCAACAGCAGAGACTGCATTTGTCCATCGCTGTAGTAATTATGTGTGGAATATACTAGATTACTTGAACTTGAGAAGTACACCTGACAGTTGGATCAGATCAAGTTCAGAGAAGATCTCACCACAAACTAAACCCTCCAGTGTTCATTTGGTTCCAGACCAAGACCACCTCTTCTCAAGGGTTTCAGTGTGGTTGCTTTGGTCAGTTTCTGAATGTGATTGCTGTATTTACACCTGTTTAAATGAATTGCACCAATGGTAAAAACAAACTGATTTCATTGGACTACAAGGTACAGCTGTGAATATGCTCTAAATATAGTGCTGCTTCTACTAAATTATTATTATTATTTTTATTTTTTCTCTGCCTTTCAGCTTATTTTACTGTACTGATCCTGCTACTGGAACCTTAATTTCCCTGAAGAAACCCTCCCAAGGGATCAATAAAGTTCTGTTCTAAATTAGAATGAAAAAAATGCAATACTCTACTCTGTTCCCTCACTCTGCTCTACCCCCTCTTCTACTCTGCTCTCTCACTCTGATCTACCCCCTCACTCTGCTCCACCCCCTCCTCTACTCTGCTCCCTCACTCTAATCTATCCCCTCCTCTGCTCTCACTCTGCTCCACCCTTCCTCTACTCTGCTCTCCCACTCTGCTCCACCCCCTCCTCTACTCTGCTCTCCCACTCTGCTCCACCCCCTCCTCTACTCTGCTCTCTCTGCTCCACCCCCTCCTCTACTCTGCTCCCTCACTCTGCTCTGCTCTCTCACTCTGCTCCACCCCCTCCTCTACTCTGCTCTCTCACTCTGCTCCAACCCCCCCTCTACTCTGCTCCCTCACTCTGCTCTACCCCCTCCTCTACTCTGCTCCCTCACTCTGCTCCACCCCCTCCTCTACTCTGCTCCCTCACTCTGCTCCACCCCCTCCTCTGCTCTGCTCCACCCCCTCCTCTGCTCTCACTCTGCTCCACCCCTCCTGTAGTCTGCTCTCCCACTCTGCTCCACCCTCTCCTCTACTCTGCTCTCCCACTCTGCTCCACCCTCTCCTCTACTCTGCTCTCCCACTCTGCTCCACCCCCTCCTCTACTCTGCTCCCTCATTCTCACACTTAAGTTTCTAAAGAACTTCAAATTTAAATCGAGTAAAGGTGGAATAAGGACTTAACAGGTGTCCTGAGTTTTTTCCTCACATATGTTTGTGTATAATCTATCAGGACGGGGATTTTACCTACAGTTCCCTTTAACTCTGCACTTTAACAGCTGAATGAAAGGCGGCTTTACTGGGCCTTAAAGTGATCCTGTGTGAGTGCTCTGTTTGGGAGGCAGCTACGAGTCTGTTGGGGAGGCAGAAGCTGCTTTCCGACAGTCGTTAGGCTAAGCTAACCGTCAGCTGATCTGTTGTCGGACCGCCGGACTCTTTACTAACACCAGACCTCATTCCGTCCCAAATGGGGCGAAAGCTTGCGTGTGTTTGAGTCCTGTGTGGTTCGGGCCACGGTTCCGAGTTGGAGCCTCGGCTACAGAAGCTAGCGGGGTTAGCCAGCGCGGGCTAACCGGTGCGTTTATTAACGGGGAGGAAGTTCCGCCGAGCTGACCGTGAAAACGCTGCTTTAACGATTCGCTGTCGAGCCTCTGAACGCCTGGAGGCCTGACTGCTATCAGAAAAGCGCTACAGACCGACAGAGCCGCTGTAACGCGTCTTAAGCTTACCAAATCTCAGCCAGTCCGACACACACAGAGAATCCATAACCCGACAAAACTCCGTCATCCCAGCCGCCGGGAAATCGTAGATAAATTCACCGTAAAGTCTCAGTTCTGACATCTCTATAGCCGGGCTGTGGGATAACCCCCGGGCTGAAGATACGAGGTTTCAGCAGCGTACGGAGCCCACGTTATTTCCACATGAAGTCTGAAGTGAGGCAGAAATGAGTAATCCCAGCCTGTCCGTCTGAAACGGATTCTCGTATTTTGCGTGACTGACCGCTTGAGAATGTGAGCTCGGCAGGTCGGTGTGCTCCCAAATTCATGCTGTGTCACGCTGGACAAGTCCTCCACTCTGATCAGCGTCCGTAGCCCCCCAGAAAGCTGCTGTCTTCCACTTCCTCTTTGCTCTGCTACTGAAGTTCTACATGATGACCTCGCAGATGTGCTGGAAAGCTTTCTCTGGGCTGTGTCTGTCTTGCCATAAGCTGGAGTGTGCAGTGCTTTGATGAAGGGGAGTTCCACACTCTGCATGTGTCACTGCTGGAGATGTAATCACACTCAGTGGTTCAGTGATTGGGTCTGGTTAAGCGGTTCAGGGTTGAGAAAGGGTGGCAGTGATTTTACAGTGAGAATGAAACCAGTCACCATGTTTACAGTTCACTTAACTACTGTCCAAAAGCACCTACATATTTCCTGCATATACATAGGTTTATAAAGCTTTCTGAAGATGAGAAGTCTACTTTGAAACAGGGGTTCCATCCTTACGGCAAGGTAGTAGTTGAACACGACCGGATGGTTGCAGGTTTGAAACCCTGAACAGGCAGGACATGACTAAAGACAATGTTAGGCACTTAACTCCCCAGTTGTGCATAGGGATGCCCACCACTCTGGGCACATGTGCTCACTACCCCTTGTGTGTGCACATCAATCCACTGTGCTGCACACAGTCCTCCACTTTTAACCCACCCACACACAGAGATACATAGCTCTAGTGAATTCACACACTAGGGGGCAGTGAGTGCCTGTACACGTGTGTGTGTGTGTGTGTGTGTGTGTGTGTGTGTGTGTGTGTGTGTGTGTGTGTGTGTGTGTGTGTGTGTGTGTGTGTGTGTCTTTCTTTCACTGTGTGGATGGGTTAAATGTGGAGGCCAATTCTATATACACATTTATGTTAGTGTGGGCTGGTAATGCCACTTTAAATCATAATCATTAAAGGTGATTTAGTATAAGTAATCAATCATGTTGACCTACAATCTTGCATATAGAGACATCTTTCAGACAGAGTTAAAGAAGTCATGTTAGTAATGTCTTTCCTGCTTATTTTTGGAAGCTACATTTGGGAGAGATGTCTTAATTAACACATTATATTTTTGGACTGTTGATCAGACCCCAATTAACATATATTCATTGTCAGAGATATTCATTTCTAGTTATAAACAGTTGTATATTGTATTAATTACAAACACTGACATATTTCAAGCCTTCTTTACTTCTGATCAGTTTTTGGATTTTATGTTCATGAAAAAAGTTATAAGAATATTTTGAGTTTGAGTAAGTAATTATTCATGTAGTATAAATATTGTATCCAGTTCAACCCACACTGCAACTACTTCTGTAAAGAGGGTAAGCCACTGAAGGTAATTTCTGGCTGTTCTCAGAGTGTTGTATCAAAGCATATTAATGAAAAGTTGACTGGAAGACGAAAATGTGGAGAAAGGTGCATGAGCATCAGAGATGACCACAACCTTGAGAGGATTGTCAAGAAAAGTTGAATTGGGAGAGCTTCACAAAGAGTGCACTGAAGCTAGTGTCAATGTGTCAAGAGTCTCAAGGAAAGGAGCTACAACTGCAGCATTCCCGATTTCAAGCCAATTTCACATTCAATTTCAAGAGACAGAATCAGGAATGTGTCTTACTTGGGCTAAGAAGAATAACTGGACTGTTGTTTTTGCAAGGTGTCTTAAGTCTGTGATGGTTTAGGGTGCTATATCATCTGCTGGTGTTGGTCCACTGTGTTTTATCAAGTGCAGTGTCAATGCACCATCTGCCCTGAGATTTTAGGGACTTCTTTTCTAAGCTTTTCCGATAGGACTCAGTAACTTCCCACTGTGCCAAAATATCTCTTATGAAATATGCTAATTATTAGTTTCTTCAGTTATGAGCTATAATACTGAAATATTCAATTGTATGTATAAAAAAAATAAAAAGGTTTTGCTTAGTTTTTCATTATATTCTATTTGCCTGACTTACATTACAATATTACTATAATGTTGAAGACTAATGCCAATACCAAAAACCCAAGAAAGTGGAAATGAGCCACACTCTACATGGTAATTTTTATTTATTCATTAATTTTCATCTACCACATAAAACCTCTGGGATCACTCTGTGCCACCAGCTAGTGAAAATGTCTTTATATAATTAATTATTTCCAATACATTAGCCACATATTCACAGCACTAATATAAGATGGGCAAGCGTCGGTTCTGCATCTAAAAAAAAAAGGAATATAAAAGGGGGAAAGATGGTATTTACATTTTGATCTAAAGGCTATAATTTGTGTTAAGTGAAGAACAAGAACAAAATACTGTGTGCATATGTAAATGTGCCATGGTTAAAAAGCAAAATAAAATAATACCATAATTAAGTTAGTAATTAAAGAGCAATCTAGTAAACAGATCATTATTCCATTATTATTTAATAAGTGAAAGCACAGTCATTTGACAATAAATAGCTTCACCCAACCACTAACCATGAGTTCGAAAAAAGTTTTTGTGTTATCATTCATATTCTCTGAAAAAGGCCAAGAAAGCAAAAATTCTGCCGGGGTATGTACATTTTTGAGCACAACTGTGTGCGTGTGTGTGTGTGTGTGGGGGGGGTACACTTCAACTGAGAGACATAATGAAAAAAAAATCTAATAGAATTTCTGGATTTATTTTTATAAACTACAGAAATCCACAACATGAGCTGTGGTCTTCTGTTGAAAGATTTTGTCACATGGTACAAGCTGAACCGCCTGCAGCTCAACATAAAGACAAAGGAACTGGTGGTGAACCTGAGGAGGGACAAGACACCGGTGACCCCTGTCTCCTTCCTCTATGCTGTTGCATGCTGGGGCAGCAGACTGAGAGTGGTGGATGCCAGCAGACACCGGCAATTATTGACAATGACTACCAGGCAATTATTGACAATGACTACCATCCACTATACCCAAGGGTGATGAGGTAGGAGCACATTTGGTCATTTGGCCACATTTGACTCATTCCACCAAAATGCACTACAGAGTGAAACAGGAGGTCATTTTTACCTGTGGCCATCACACTATATACTCCTCCCTTAATGAGTGACCACAATGAACCAATATGGTTTACCTGTGCAATTTTATTTGTGTAATAACTCAAGAGGTGCAATATAAAAAAACCCCATTAATTTTAGTTTTTCAGAAGAATTTAAATGTTTATCTGTTTATTCTTCTTATATTATTGTTTAAGTTTATATTCTTTTACATAAATGGGTGCAACTGTAATTATTGCAGTTTCCCTCCAGGATTAATAAAGTATTTCTGATTCTTTACTGAGCACCACATTGATGGTGTGGATTTTACCATAGCACATTCTTGGCAGCAGTGGATAGAAGAAGGCATGCACCAGTGACTTGAAAGTTCTGGGAGACCATGGACAAGGAGAACCAACATATTTAGGGAGTGATCCATTAGCAATAATTGTGAAAATTCAGTGAACAGTGATGCCAGAACCATTGGCAGATAGCTGCACAATGCAGGACTGTGCAAGTAGACTACTACAACAAATTCCCTTAATGTGGTGTCAACACAACCAAAGACTATAATGGTGTCATTCCAGACTGTCACGGAGTTACTCATAATCAGGCATCTGGTCATCTTCAGTGACGAGTCACACTTTTGTCAAGGTGGAGCTGACCAACAAATCATTAAATGCGCTATATCAATAGCTGCATCGCCATACTTACCCCTGACTGAAAATGTGTGGAATGCTGTTGGATGCACTATCAAGACACTACTCCTACTGCAAAATCTACAGGAACTGAGTGAGAACATTCAAGATGTACAGGATGGATTATCGTAGGACACCACTACTTCTGTATGTGTAGCGCATTTGTGCTCAGTAGACATCTCAATCTGTGGTACCCATCACAACTGTAAAGAAATAAGAGATGGTAAGTTTCCATACAACCATTTTACCTTTCAGTGATTAAATTCTGGAAAATCAGTGGAATTCCTTTTTACATGTCAGTGACACTTGAGAAAGCCTTTCGTGTCATCACCTTGGTAATTAAAAGATTATGCAATTTCAGTGGAATATCTGACTCAATGTGTTTCATCGAACGTCAGGTACTGTTTCAACTTGACATTAAGAAAGACTATGAACTACCTAAACTAGTGCATGTAACAAAATTAAGAACACACATGCCTACATTATTCATGAGCTAAAACATGAAATCCTCCAATCAGACATTTTATTTTCAAACATTTCATGTTAAGCCTAACATCAGTTTGTGAGCCAGTAGAAAGAAAAGAAATCTGTCTAGGCAAATGATTTTACACTTGCCACTTGAAGGAACAAAACAAAAAAACAGAACAGAGCAATTGGAGTAAACCTCCATAACAGAGGAGTAGTCGTACCAAATCTGGTTTGGAGCCACAGTGTCAGACTGAAGCTTACCTGCGATGCAAGCGAAATAAACATTTTAGACAGGAAGAAGGTAAATGTTGTTTACTGTTGTGTATCTGTTACATACGGCAAACAAATAATACAGTAACACATTACTATAAAAGTAGACACAAACTATACTTTTCACTTTCAGGAAGGCAAGGACTTAGCTTGGCAAATGGTGAGTAACCAGTGACACCTAGGCTGTAGGATTGTTTGGTTAAAATAATATACTTTTTTTTTAAGATACATAGTACTACCCATCCCTTTTATTTAAAACTAAATCAAAACATATGAAAATAAAACAGCAACTTCGGACAACGGTAAAAAATACATACAAAACGTTAATGGGTGTCCTGCCGGGAAACATACTTTATAAAGTGCAGATCTTTTAATTCATTGTCACCAGTCGTGGTTGAAATATTCCTTTCATAAAATGCAAAATTGTGGTTGGAAGATTCTGTTTGAGGCAGGCTCTAATGACAAATAACTCGCAATGTTAAAATGAAGAACATTTCCCGACAAACATACTTCACCCAACGTGAGAGACACATTCAACATACCAGGGATGAAAAATACCAAGATCCTATTACCTTTTACATAGTCAATATTGCCCAAGTACATTTTCCCTAATTTATTCCAAATGCATTTTTTTTCCATATGAAAATAAAACAAGGCAAACGTATCGTTGATCTCTATAAATCCTTAATACACCCAAAGCACTGAATACCAACAAGAGGCAAACACAGGACTCAGAATAAAAATACAACTACGGTATAAAGATAAATTTCTATTACTGAAACTTCAAGGCACAAGACTATGTTAAATAGACCATGAACTGTCTACCAATGAAGTTTGGAACCGATTTCTTTTAGCTGAACTTGGGGGCTTTGTGTGACCCTCCTTCATCTTGCTTGTTTAAGCTGAAGTGCTGTAATTGAATTCATGTACTTACTGGTAAATTTGTACTTCAGGCATTCTTAAGAATTCAGTTTTACTGATTTTTTCTCTTCTTCAAATATATAACAGTGTACACGATCTAAACACACAAGAAATGACTGAACGTAAATTAGATCTACTAAATATACTATTGCTTTTAAGGTAAAATAGTCTACTCCCAACATTGGCTTAAAAAATCCCACACTAAGATCCACAAATAATAATTTACTTGGAATATTTTTGCCACTGCATCGGGGACGTGAATAACAGCTTTAGGAGCCCATGCGGAACCATCATCATATATGATTGGTGAACAAGTGGAAAGGGGCACAAAAAAAAAGACTTGAACTTGAAAACATAAAAACAATTTCTTTCCAACATAACTGAAAACAGGTCTTTTTTAGTACATTTTTTGTATTTTTACTGAAGTGCACAAACAGGTAACCTTATCTTTTACAGTGTTCAGCTCTCATGGATCTACCCTCAGATTTTTGGCCAGATGGTTCGGCTCAGCTCTTGGAGAGAAGTGTTGTCCCGAAAACGTTGTTACGAAGAATAGTAAAGGGCAAGCAATGTACTACCTTCTAATGGCAATCATGCATATTGATACATGTTCACGTACATAGCATGTATTTTTGGCTACAGGGACACAAGGACATTCCATAGCATATTTGTCTGCCAGAGGCACAAAAAAACCCCAAACAAACAAACAAACAAATAAAAGACAGATAAATAAATGTAAATAATTTTTTCTCGTAGGACTCCATTTTTGACAGTGGGCATCGAGTGCTACAAAAGGCATAAATTACTGTTCATTTAAGTAGAAGGTTACATGAATACATCGTCTTTATGAAGGAGACAAAAAGGACAAGGTGACGAAAAAGAACATAGAAAAGCATGATATTTTGTTTTATAGTTACAGCAAAGATTAAAGCACAACCTGCTTTATGAAAATGACCAATTAGCCCATCTTCTGCTTAAGTTCCATTTTGCTCGATTGGGATAAAGGTGTTTCTTTTTTATATCAAAGGCCACCTTGGTCACTTTCCCTCAAAATAAAGGCACTACCCACTCAGCGGCAGACAGACAAGAAAACTGCTGCCAGTTTTCGTATAGATGCAGCGTTGTTGATGCCTTTCCTGAACAATCACGCTCTGCTTTAATACTCTACAGGGTTTTTTCTTTAATGTAATCTGGGCCTGCTTTTTCCCC